>OY731406.1:59356752-59956752 GCA_963425845.1 Sphenostylis stenocarpa
CAATTTCCCGATGGTGCAAACCCCGGAGGGTGACCCGAAGACGCTAACACCACCCGACGAGACCCCATCGACGTCAAAGGAATTACAAGAGATTCTTCACGCAAAGCTTCGAAAGTGTGGGAAGCTTCCGTCCCCTTCCATGACCTGCTTGAGGCTCGACCCCGAGAACTCCCACATTGGCGTCTGGCAGAAGCGCGCGGGGCAGCGTTCTGACTCCAACTGGGTCATGATGGTTCCGTTCGGAAAGAAGGATGAAGAAGGTGGAAATGAAAATGAAAATGAAAATGGAAATGGAAATGGAAACAATTCTATACCTAATAATAATTCCTCTAACTCCTTTTCTGAGTGTGATCAGACACAGCAAGTGGGAAGGCAAGAGCTTGTGAGATCAGAGATGGACGAGGAAGAGAGAATCGCGCTGCAAATGATAGAAGAACTCCTCAGCAGAAACTGCCCCACTAGCCCTTCATTTACTAGCATATATTAAGGGGACACAAAAGTTGAAGGTTTTTGGGATCAGTTTTTCTATTGTGCTAGTTGCCTAATAAGTAGAAACACCATAACTTACTACTTCGTTTTCTTCTTGCTTCTGTTTTCAGTCTTCTTGTTCTTCATTTTGCATACCATTTAACGCTTACTTCTAGGATTAGAGGTGTGAATGGAAGGCAAACGTGGTGACTTTCTGTCTCTCTTCACCTTTTCCTTGAGATTTCTAAATGAAAAAGTAAAGAAAATCAAGGAGTGTACGAATATTTCATATTTCATGCAAAAACTATTAATAAATATTTTATACTATGTAATATATATGATACAGTTTGTGTTACCGTACAACTATTATTTCATTTTATATGCAAATATTTATTGTATGTAGACCCAAACGTAGGTTGTCCCAATCACATTGGTTGAGGTTGTTAAAAGATACTTCAAAATCAAGTGGTAGAGCAGATTTCAATCGTGTGATTCAAAATTTAAAATGCACTAACACAAAAGAAAATTATCATTTTAACAGTAAAATGTAGTTGAGTTTCATTCATTATAGATTCATCTTTACTATTACATTTTTTTTTTCAAAAACAAACTGTGCATTAATAATAAACGTAGCTAGGGGATTGTTTCAAAAACAGATTTAATAACAAAAAGAACAAAACAAATTTAAGAATAAGAAAAATAGTTCAATCAAACAAATTAGTTTTTTTATTCTAATTAACATTATTAAATTGATTCTAAATTGAAAAATATATTATTAATCAAGATAAATGAAATTCCTACCTCACTAATTTTTTATTTATTGAAGTAGATTTAGTCAAATAACTTTCCTACATCTAACCAATTATCTTCTGATTTGATCAATCAGAAAATGATTCCAGAAACTTCAAATGAATCACACAATCCAAAGTGATTAATTAATGCACATAACGTCAAATTAATTACACAATCAAAGTGAATATTTAATTCTTGTATTATTGTGATGAGGACTTTCTATGATAATTATTGACATTTTAATGTGATATATACAACCATTTATACACACGCATGTATATAAACATGACATCAAAGTTTACCATTTCTACGTCACATAAATATTTGACATGGAATATTTTACTTTCAGTTTCTCTAGTCACTGAGAAAGGAAAAAAAGGTTTAATTGGACAACTTATTTGACTTCCCTTATTTATGTAATGTCCCTTTTAATTAATGATTTTGTAAAAGAAAAATTACATTTTACATTCCGAGAATATCTTGATAATCCTATACCGATTTCATAAGTGAAAATAAAAATGATTTTTTTAAAATAATTTAACATCATTGATCAAAATAATAATTCTTAACTTATCATTTCAAAACATACATCTTTTTCATAAATATATAATACATATATATAACTTAGACATAATTATCATATTAAAATATAAGTCTTCTATCCAATGACAACTTGAATATAAGTATAACCAAAAGTGTAGGTCAAGAGAGGTTAAAAATAATATATTGATAATAAACTACTAGTCATTAGAGTTATATACGATAATAAGTTGTTCTAACTATCATCGTGTACTATTATTATTTTACGATAACTTTGATAAATAATTCTTAATTTGCCGTGACTTTGACGAATTTCTTAATCTTTAACAAAAAATTAGATGTGGTACATCATCTTATATACAGTTGTATACTCATTATTACTTTTTGATGTCTTTGATAGATAATCCTTAATCTTTGACGAAAAATTAGATGATACATCATCTTATAGATATCTTTTGAGGGAGAAAAATAGATTTCACAATACTTATAAAAGTTAATAATAAAAGATAAAATAAGCTTGTATGTACAAAAACATATATAAGACCGAATGTTTTATACTTGACACTAAACAAGTTATATATAATTTTTTAATAATAAATTATATAAAGATTTCATTATAATGAAGTAAAATAGGCACACAATATCACTCTTAATAATTTTTTTAACTCTTTAATTTAAAGAACTAGTATCATTCTATCATAAATAAGTCTTTTAAGGTAAATTATTATTGAGTTGATGAAAATAATATATCTTAAAAAATCTTACATCATCTTGGATAAACAATGAAATGAATGATAATAGTTATATAATGAACTTAAAGTCTATGATGTTTTGACACACCCAATAAAAAATACGTTAAACTTGTATTTGACTTTTTCTTATATTATTGTAATAGAGTGTTGAAAAGTTTAATTTAAATTCTTAATTTGAAGAGTGTGAGTGTATTTAGGGTTAATAGATATGTGTAAAATTTTTTGAAGTTTTCATGTTATATTCTTAAATATATACTTAAATATATTAAATGATCATTAAGTTTGAGGGGACAAAATCATAAATTATATGAAAGTTACAAACCGAGGAGGGACTGAGAGGATAAAATTGTAAATATACAAGTAAATATATTAAATGTTCATTAAGTTTTGGGGGGCCAAAATCATAAATTACATGAGAGTTACAAAACTTTGGGGGGGCCACAGCCCTCTTCAGCTCTCAAGAAGATCCGCTATTGTACACAAGATATTGAAAGGAATAACTTCTGACATAGAGTTAAGTATTCTCATAGAATAACTACGTTGTTGTGGACAAATTTTAAGTGAGTATACTCTTCATGGTGAAGTATGAATGATTACTGGTGTAGACAATGAAGATAAAAAAAGATTATGTGTTTATTTTAATTATGGTGGAGATTATTGGGTTGATGAGAATAATACATCTTAAAAAGTCTTAAATCACTTTGGATAAGTAATTGAGCGAGTGATAGTAGCTATATAATGGATTTAAATCTATGATGTTTTCACACCCCTAGTAAAAAATGTTAGACAAATGACATCTAGAGGAGGTGAATAGATGCACAAATTAAAATAGATGTCAAATTAAAAATTTATTTGTGAGTCAATAATTTGTTTGAATACAGATAAAGCGGAAACGATAATATAATCAGGAAAAGAGAAAGAGATAAGGGAAAGAGAAGAACACACAGTAATTTATATTGGTTCGGGTATAGCCAACCCTACATCCAGTTCCCAGTCAACTCTTAACACAAAAGTGACTCTCAATTCACTATCTTTCTAATTCAGTTTACAAATTACAATCAACTCAGTAAAAAGTAAACTAATTAAAAAGACAATCACCTCCTTAGAAACCCACTAAGGATGAACACCTCCCTAGCATCTCACTAGGGATGAACACCTCCTCTGAACAAATCAAAGGATGAAAACACCTCCTTATAATTCCACTAAAGATGAACACCTCCCTAGAATCACACTAGGGATGAAAAACACCTCCTTTTCACCAATACAAAAAGGATGAAGGTAATAAAAATAAGAACAGACACACCTGGGTAATGGAGACAACAAATTGTAGAAGCCTGTAGAATGTCAATCTCCAAGAACAAGTGTGATTAACAATGAAAGCACAGAAGACAGTAGAGAAGAGGGTTTTCTCAAAAGGTGTAAAATATCTCTGCTGCCTTACTTAGGATTCTTTTCTCAAAACTGATTGAATGTAAATTATATTTTCAAATTCTGTAACTATGTGTTTTTGATTTTTCATCAAAACTTAATTAAATAGAAAAATAACATCACAAAATGGTCGTTGGACATTAATAATATCATAAAGAAAATCAGGATGTATTTAAAAACATTTATTCTTTAAAACAGATATATTTTTTTAAATTTGAATTGCCATAATTGATTATATTACCAGTATAATCAATTATGATAGAGAAAATAATTTTTCCATTTTTGATGCATCATAATTAATTATGACAGTGAAAAATATTATGTTATGAATTTTATCACACTTGTACTTTGAAGGCTTATGCATAATATTACTTCATCAACTTGTACCTCCATATCCAGTATTCTAAGACTATCTAGTCTTCAGGAATCATCTTGGGCTTGCTTGAATCATTATCTTTATCAAAAACATATCTTGGGCATGTAGGGAAATGTTTAACATTTTCACTAACGTCATAAATTCAGCTTGTCCTTAATTCATCTTGAATGGTGTTGACTTGAATGTAGTTGACTTGAATCATCATCAAAATCATCTATTGGGAATATAAGGACATTCCATCAATCTCCCCCTCATTGCTTTCAAAAAACACTATTGTATTTGATTTTTTCTTATACTTTTGTAATAGAGTCTTGTCTTTGAGAGTGTGAGTGTATTTGAGGTCAAATGACATGGGAGAGTAATTGATGTGTTGTAAAATTTTTTACGTAATATTATTCTCTAGTTATTATTAGATAACGATCATGATTTTTTTATCAAATTTTGGAGTTTTCATGTTATAATAAGTAATTTTCAATAATAAAGACGATGATGTTTTTCGTGACTTTTTTTTTCCATAAATTATTATAATAAAGTTGATTCTCAAACAGATAATATATAAATTAATTTTTGATTAAAAAAAAACTCACTTCACAAATTACAATAAAGAATATTCTATAAAAAGAAAGTCTAACATACTTTAGACTTAAAGAAAGGAATGCGAGCATACTTGGTTAAAATTATCTTCTTTTATTTTTTGTTTCTTCTTCTCTATATGAGAGCATTCATTGTGATACTTGTAATTGTTACGAAGTCAAAATTTTATGCATTCTGACATATATGCATACTTTTCAGATATATAATACAACAACTTCAAGACATGTAAGAGAACAATGCTAGGAAAGATGAAGAATATTTTATAAGTTGTCAACTTTTTTTTAGGATATTTATGATTACATTAAGAGGAATGTATTTATTTTTCACTAATCAACCTTGACAGTGCTGATTTTTATTTAGACGGGTGAATATCTTATAGTGTGGAGTATCTAATCATCAAGAGATGAAATAACCTTTTTATACTATAAACAACACATCGTGATGATGGGAAGCTTTTATTGAGACTTATATGATCAGTTGATGATAATAACATTATTTAAATTTTTATTCTTTGATGCACAAAACTTATTTATATTGTTTAATTCTCAAAATCAATGATAACTGTCTAAAGATATGAAGGTTTTTTTATCAATTAGTTGTAATTTTAATTGAAATTTATGGATATGGGTAAATTTTAAAATTTTTACAAAAATGGATAACTCGTTTCGTGTGACAAGAATTTAGGGTAAAAATATTGTTATTCTTAGCATAATTTTGAATGAAGTTTAAAAAAAAAAACAAGTCGAATAAAATAATCCAAAAAGTTATTAAATAAAATTATTAATAAAAAAATAAAAAAAGTAAATATTTATCCATATTAATTATTTGTCTCTTTAACTTAATATTGTTTAACTTTTTGTTGAAGTTTGAAGCTATATGTCGAATGTAATATACTAATTGGTTTTTATCCCACTTAACCTCTTAAGATTGTAACATTGCTAATATTGTTGTACCTCTATCTGTTATGATACACAAGTTTTGTTCAGGTGCAACGTATTGTTTCAACAATTGGAAGAACCAAATCAAAGTTTCTTTTATCTCCCCCTCAACTTTTGCAAATGCTAATGTAAATAAATTTTGATTTCCATCTTGTGCAATAATAACTATTGATAAAGTTATGTGATATCTTCCAGTTAAGACTATCTCGTCAACTTGAATGACAGACTTGTAATAGTTGAATCATTCAATACATGACTTGAAGGACCAAAAGACTCTCTAATATAATTTAACATGATGGATCTTCCACTCCATCAATAAACTAAGGACTACCCATATATTGGACAATTGTGTCAGAAAGAGTATCCTTAAAATCTTGGAACCATCCAGGAAGATGGTTGTATGACTCTTCTTAATCACCAAAACCATGACAAGTGCTTTCTATTTTCCTATCGAAGTTTTCTTGTAGTAATAAATTGAATAACCATGACGACTTTTAATTTCTACAACCAAAGTTTTTATAAGAACAAGAGCATTTGCTTTGACCAATTCATAAATAATATGAGCAATTTCAGTTGAGTATAAATTTTGATAATCAATAGATAACACATTAGACAAACATGTGTGATTTGTTTCAATTTTTTTCACCTCTCATTGTCGTCGAATTTTACTCAATGAAGTTTTGAGTCTCCATTGACACCTATTTTCATAATGGATACATCGAACAACACATCTATCAGACTTTGACTCAACTACAAAATATTTATAACCTTGCTTAATATGAAAATGTTTAATTACACTTACTGTTATTTCCTTCGATTGAAAAATCATTCCCTCATCAATAATTGAATTTGAACTAGAAGATTGTGCTTGGTGGCCACCACTTCTAGTTAGGGGATGATCCACATTATTGTATTCTTCATCAACATGTACACATCATCTGCTTCATTAAAATAATGAATAATATCTTGTATAATTGGTTCTTGTTCAGATGAAATTGAACTACAACCAACATAAAATCTATTCATTTTGGCAAATTATATGAAAATACTAAGTGTTTTTTTCAAGTTGGATGCATGTAATTTGGTACAAAACATGTTTATTTATACATAGTGCATAAGTGTGGCAAATTGGGGTTGAGAGAGGGGAAAGCGTGGGCAATGAGTCAAAAGTGAAGTCGTGCTAGGTCACACAATTTTTAAAGTAAAGTTATGTTACCTTAGACAACTTGACTGTGAAGTCATGCCAGCTCAAATGACTTTTGTATGGAGTCGTGCTACGGTAGAAAAATTTGTCTTTGCTCAGACGAGTTCCAAGAAGAGTCGTGCTACCTTGCATGACTTTTGTTTAACCCAAAATTGGATTCCTCTTGGCGCACTGTTGATTGCTAAACTAAAACGAATGTATGGGAAGGAGTAACTCAACCTATTTAACCCCATGCATCCCTAAGTTCTCAACTTGCACCTATTTTCTTCATCTTTCTCATCATATTTCAGTTTTCTTCTCCATCATTTCAGAAAATATGCAAGCCTCCATTACTTCTTTCATTACAAACCAACCAGTCATCTATCACTTTTTTCATTACAAACTAACTATCATCCATCTCAAACTATATTCACTATTCTATCAAATTTTATTTTTTCGTTTTACAATAATATTATTTAGTTTCATGTTATTTAGTATATGATTTATTACAGTAATGTTTATTATAAAATTATATACAATATAATATTATAATATTTTATTTTGGATATAATATATTATAATTGATTATAAAATTAATATTTTTTTATTAGTTGTAGTATATTGTTTACTTTCTAATATTTATTATATCAGTATAGTAATACTTTATATTATTTTTTATAATATTTATAGTATTTAGTATAATAATATTTATTATAAAATTATTTTGATATAATATAATATAATATAATATTATAATATTTTATTTTGGATATAAAATATTATAATTGATTATAAAATTAATACTTTATTGTATTAATTATATTATATTGTTTACTTTATAATATTTATAGTATGTAGTAGAGTAATATTTTATATTATTTCTTTCATAATATTTATAGTATTTAGTATAAAATATAATATTATAATATTTTATTTTGGATATAATATATTATAATTGATTATAAAATTAATAATTTATTTTATTAATTGTAGTATATTGTTTACTAATATTTATAGTATGAGTATAGTAATATTTTATATTATTTCTTTTATAATATTTATAGTATTTAGTACGATAATATTTATTATAAAATATTTACTGTATTTTATATTATTATAATATTTTATTTGGGATATAATATTTACGATATATTTGAGATATGTATTACAGTTTATTCTATAATATAGTAATATTTATTATATAATATTTATATATTCAATATGGTAAAAAAGCCACTCATATCATTCACAGTATACTAAGAATAGAAAATTTATTTTTATATTATTTACTGTATTGTAATAAATTATAATAATATTATTATAGTATTATTTTAGTATAATATTCATTGGAATATATATTTTATTATATTATTTATTCTATATACTCTTTTGTAGAAGCGATAGTGAATCAATATTTCCCCAAAAAAAATGTCTTTTGTAAGATAAAAACATCACGAGAGCAACATGAGAGGGAAACGAAAGAATACTTTGGCCAAGACGCCATGTAATATGATTAATTAAACATTTTTACATGCTTGATGGATACGTATTAAATTTGATATAACAAGCATGTTTTCAACCTAGTTGAAAATTTAAAATATTGATACCGACCATCATTTAATAACGACATTAGTAAAAAAGATGGAAATCAGAAACTCATACCTTTAACATTCTCATTAGTGAAGCAACAGTAACGTTAGAAGATGTTGCTCTACAACTTGTCTTCCAATTAATGGAGAATGTGTTATTGATTCTAATAATGGTGATTTGATCTCTTTTTGTGAACCTTTGTTAAGGTCAATTAGTGATAGATCTTGACTATTGATTTTGGGGAGACCAAATAATAAATAAATATAAAAGGGTAAAATAAGATGGAGAGAATAAAATTGTAAATATATAAGTAAATGATCATTAATGTTTAAGGGGTCAAAATCATAAATTATATAGAAGTTATAAAACTGTGGGGAGAGTTGAATAGATAAAATTGTAAATATATAAGTAAAATTGTAAAACTTTAGGGGACAACAACTCCCCTCAGATCCCAAGAAGAAGATCCACCACTAGAGTCAGAAGAAGTGGTTGAATACGAAATTTCAACGACTTCCTTATGACATAGACAACAATGTTATTGCTCAACATATGCATGCATACATTTTATGCATCATAGGATGTTTATTGATGCCAGATACATCACTTTCTGAAATTCACTTGATGTATCTTTTACTTTTACCAGACCTAACTGTTGTGCCAAACTATGGCTGAGAATATGCTATACTTGCTTGATTTTATCTAGCTTTAGACCATATAGTTGACCCTCGTCAAAAAAATATTGGAGGTTGTATGTTACTTCTTCACTGTTAAGCATATGCTCAAATTATATGTCTTTGTCCACGTGTTGAAGATTTCATTGATTAAGAAGTTGATGCAGGATATGATTTTCCCTTAACAAGAAGGTATAATGTGTGATTTTCTTTCATCTTAGAATATTTTTATGCATTTTTTTACAAAATTATTTTTTATCTTAGGTAGTCTCGACCTGGTCAGATGTCAAATACCCTTGCATACGTCGTGCCTCATTTGTTTTGCAATAGTTAGTTTCATCAGGTTGATCGAGTCATGAGACAGTTTGGTCTACGACAAAATATTCCTCATGATCCAATGAACCTAGATGAGTTTCACAAAATAAATATGAGGGACAAAACAAACACATTTTTTTCCACAGTATCATCAACAATGGATTGCGTTATGTCATGGAACGATCGATAGAATTGACTAATTCAAGGTGAACAGTTCAATGGAAATGAATATTTATGCTAAAATACATCTTATATGCAATTTTTAATGTACTATACTATGTATTTCCATTCAACAAACACAAGATACCGACAATGAATTAAGTATCAAATATTATTTCAATTAGTTATATTTTACCTACAAATATTAATTTTATATATTTTTTTCCATTACTATGATACATCGCAGGAGAACATGTCCCTTACATATTTAATATGATGCCTTCTGGTTCAAATATTTTTGCTATCTCATTCATGGCACCATGTTCAACCTATCATCAAGTTTAATATTTGGATTTTTATCGACCAACATTACCTACACCTCAGAATCCAACTCAAGAAGAAAGACATGGTGATAGTGATACAAAATCACAACAAACATATGTCCCTCAACAGAATGAAAGACTTAGACAAAATACAAGAAGACCATCCTGTGGAACAGACTTCGATATTAGATTATTTTTTATATTACATTTTCTCGCATCATGTAATTATTTCTAATAATATTAATATATGTTATTTTATTAATTACTCTTATATTTTTAATTTTTTTCTAAAATATGATAAATAAAAAATATTACAATGTAATATTATGTTATAATTAAATTAAAATATAAAAAAAATACAAAAAATGTGAATAAAAAATAAAATCCAAAGTCATCTAGATGACACGACTTTAAAATAATAATAATAAAAATTCAAAGTCTTACTAAGACTTTAGAATGAAAAAAAATTGTAAATCAGTGTAAGTCGTGCATGATGACACAATTTTTTTATTTTATACAAATTCCACATTCCTAGCACGACTTACCCATTTTTGTAAAATTGAAAAAATTTGCACCAATATGGTCATATTCTTCTTAAATTACACTATATTGGTAAAAAAACAGATTATGAATTACTATAATAATAGAGTCTAATAGATAATAATAGAGTCTAATAGAAGGGTTGTAACAAAGAATTTAACAATGAAGGAAATCAGCCGGGCTCCATCATCATGATGGTCAACATATGGTTGCGGACATCCAAATATATTTTGGGAAAATTTTTACTATTTTTGGTTAATGTGATTAATGATATAAAATATTTGTTTTTCATAGGTCAACAAAGATAAATATGAAATTGTTAGTTTTAACACCGTTTGTTAGATATGTGTAACAACAATATTAAAAAGATTTCATTATGAAGAAGAAATAATATTTGACCACTGATCCTTTGATCACATTGTTGGAGATTTTAGAATCTTAAGTATATACCCAATAAAGGTGCTTGAGACTCATTGTATTTGATAGGAAAAGTGAAGTATCATTATATATATACAATGTCTATTTGTTAAAGATTGCATCAAGTAATTTACATCTCAATATATTTATTATGTTAGATAGTTTTGTTTGTTAAGTAGATGATTTATCATTATCTAGTAGGTATGCATATATACTATGTATTAAATTAGGCATGGCAACGGGACGGGATAGGGACGGATTTTGTCTCCTGATTCCCGCCCTTCGATTTTTTTAACAATCCCTGTTCTCGTCCCCGATCCCCGCGGTTAAAAATTAAGTCCCCATCCCCGTCTCTCGCTGGTTTCGGTTCCCGCCCTCGCCCCGTCCTCGATCTATATTATTTTTAAAAAGATAATTACATTTATAATAAATTAATTTTATTATGTATATTTTATATATAAAAAAATATTTATAATTTTATAATTTATAATTATTATTAATTAAATATACATTTTAATTTATTATATTTATATTAAAATATGTATGTAAAAAAATATTTAATTGTTTTTTATTTATATATATATAGAGAATATTTATAACATTATTATTATTATTATTATTATTATTATTATTATTATTATTATTATACTATTCAAATATTTGAATACTTATAACATTATTATTATAATACTGTATTCAAACATTTAATTTTATATATATATATATATATATATATATATATATATATATATATATATAAAAGTTAATTCATTTTTAAGTTCTCATTTAAAAATATGAAATATATAGTTTATAAGGAAATATTTAATAAGTTAATTCTTATTTAATTAGTTCAAGTAATAAAAGTTTAAATTATCAATTTCTTTTAATCCTTTACAATAAAATTATATTATTAAGATAAAATTTGATATATGATAAATAAGAATAATAAGATAAAAAAATATGATATAATAAAACCTAATAAATATAATTTATAAATAAAATAATATTAGTTACTACTAGGATTTATGTAAAATATTTAGAAAAAGATAAAGAAGAAAAAAATTTTACTTTATGTTCATCAAATTGATTGAAAAGATTAAAAAAATAAATAAATTGATGGGAGAAATTAAGGAAATGTAAAAAATAGAAAGGTAGGAGAGAGAATAATATAATAAATTAAAGCGGAGATTGCATTACTCATCCCCGCCCGACTTTTTAAAGCGGAAAACCCGAACCCGCCTCCGCCCCGATCAACTCGGGTTTTCTCCATCAAACTCGAGACGGGGACGGGTCGATCCCCACGGATACGGATTTAATTGTCATCCCTAGTATTAACGAGGGAAAACATAAAATATATGGATTGTTGCACCCACAATTCATTCATCAATGAGAAAAAAAAATTAAAAAAATATAAGCATACATAATCAACACCTTTTTGTCGAGAGAAAAAATATCAATATATTTATTTTACACCATATATTTATGAATCACATTTTAATTATCTTTTTTATTAATCAAGTTGTTAAGAATCCAAGTATGAGTTCAAATCCCAAATTGAGTAAAAATATAAAAGTTTAGTAATAAGAAAGACCTATAAACTAATGTCTTAAAATTGTTTATTAAATGTAGTGTCATATTCTCTTATATGATTGACTCATGTCTTATTATCGAAATTTTCATTTTTGTTGGCCACCCTAAAAAATACCCACCACAAATTATATAAGTATGTTCGTATATGGACATAAGAAGGGTATGCTAGCTTTGAAATGCAAGTATTTTTCATATTTGGACTATGGAGATGTCTTCAAGGGCAACAACATTCATAGGAGTAAAAATGTAAAAATGGGTGATTTGGCTTAGTTTGACCTGGTCCAACGAGTAAAAAGGAATTTTAACAACCCAAGCTTACCTATGTTTTAAAGTATACCATAATTTTTTGCCTAATATGAGTGTATGTTAGGTCAACAAATTAACATGTCAATTTTGACTTGATTGAAAATAGAAAACAAATAAATAATAATTAACTAAATAAATAAATAAAAAATAAATAAAACATACATTTTTAAAATTTAAATTATATTAATAAGATTAATATTTATTCATGATATAACTATTTAATATATAAATTATAGAAGAAAGAATTAATTCATTCTAAAAAAATTAAAGACTTATTTTTTATTATCATTATTTATTTTTTAATAATTTAATAATTAAAAATAGTAATTTATCTTAAATATTTAATTATGAAATAAATTGTATTAGAAACTTACTCTTATACTTAATGCATAGACTAAGTGAATCATTTATTAAATTAATTTATAATAAATAAATATTTTTTAATAAAATAATTATTATTTTATAAAATAATTCACATCGTACTAATATACTAATCTAAACCTACTTAAATCATAATTTAAATAAATTAAATAAAAATAACCTGATTCAAATTTATTCAATTAAACTTATTTTAATATCTCTCTTTGAGGAGAGATTTTCATGGTTATATTGGTATTCTCGTATATAACAAAAGAACAAAATAGCAAAAGTATGTTTTGAAATCTTAATCATGTGCCTGACCCTTGGTTTCAGCTTGAGCATGAAGCAGTTTTGTCTAAGAGAGATATCTTTTATATGTATTTTTTATTACCTCTAAAATAGAAAATAAACTAAACTGAGGAGCTTACTTTTTTTCAAGACAAACCATCATTTGCAGAAGACGTCTAAAGTGGTTAGTATATAAATATTTAGTTCAATAAAAAATCTACCTTTTTCAATACTATACTTTCTAAATTTAAACTACTATATTAACCATTAAACACAATAATGATTTAAAATAAAATAGTTTTTTATTAAGAAAAAAAAAACAGGAATAACTTGCGAGTAGATAAATTAAACAAGCACCACGCCCAACAAGAGAATAAAACCTAAAAATATGCTCTTCTTCTTATTTGGATATCCAAAAATACTCGCGAATATTCGCTTCTTCTAATTCTTATATCAATCACAATTTCTCTTCCTCTTTCCTATTCTTTAACCCACTGTTTTATTCTTCATCATATTCACTTTTTTTCTTTCACATCTTCTTCAAGTTTCTCAGTTCACACTGTTCTGTAATTCGTCAAGCATGAAATTCGGAAAGAGCCTGAACAACCAGATCGAGAAAACACTACCCCAATGGCGCGACAAGTTCCTATCGTATAAGGAATTGAAGAAGAAATTGAAACTTGTCGAGCCCAAACACACCGAGCAACGCTCCACCAAACGCCCAAGGCTCGATGCAGACATGTCCAAGGAGGAAACAGACTTCAGGAACTCACTCGAAGAAGAACTCCACAAATTCAACACCTTCTTTGAGGAGAAAGAGGAAGAGTGCATCATCAAATTGAAGGTAGTACCATGTGTTTTCTTATTACTTTTATCAAATTATCTGGTATATGAATTATTTTCTTATAAAATGTTTTTAATAATATTAATTGAAATAATTTATGATTAACAAATTGATAACTGGTACCAACTACTTGTGTGAATCGTATTAAATGCTTCGGAATCTGATGCGAATATACCAGGCACAAACACACATGTTATTAAAATAAATAAATCGAAGTTAATTTCTGATGTTGACTTTATTAACATGTATTAGTTGATATCTTGTATCGTTAATATATTTTGTCATGTATTGAAATATAAATGATTTGATCATCTAATTATTGTTATTAATTTTAAAAATTTTGGAGGAGTGCTGTAGCCAAAGTAATGGTGATGCGTGGTTGAAATGTGCAGGAGCTACAAGATAGGGTGGGCAAAGTAAAAGATTCTAATGAGCAATTAATGGAAATTCGCAAGGAGATTGTTGATTTCCATGGAGAGATGGTCTTGCTCGAAAACTATAGTGCTCTGAACTACACAGGTACATACTCGAAATGCTATGTTATGTAACTCAATAGAAAGTGTAGTAGATTAGAAAAAGGGTTTCATACTCATAAGTTTATCTATTGATCATGAAATTTCAGTGAGTAGCTTGTTAGGGATAAATTGGATTGCTTTATATGCCTTGTGATTAGTCTAAAGTATCTTCCGCTAAATTGAAGATTGATTTGCCTGAGATTCACATCAACTCTTAATTTCCTACAATTTTGTGTGTTTACAGGACTAGTGAAAATACTAAAGAAGTATGACAAGAGAACTGGTGCTCTCATTCGCTTGCGTTTCATTCAGAAGGTCTTGCAACAGCCTTTCTTCACCACTGATCTGCTCTACAAACTTGTGAAGGAGTGTGAAACAATGCTGGACCACCTTTTCCCGGTGAATGATCCTTCTATTTGTGGGGAGGCAACAACTCCCCAAGCTGAGGGGTGTGATGCTTCAACTGCAAGCAGCAGTAAGAGTGATGATCTGCTGATGCCAAAGGATTTAGCAGCCAACCAGCACCACCACATTGAGAGCCTCTATATGAAGAGTACCATCACAGCTTTACATGTTTTGCAGGAAATTAGAAAGGGAAGTTCAACGATAAGCATGTTTTCATTGCCACCGTTGCAGATGAGTGGCTTGGAAGAAACATGAACAAAATCCCAATTCTGGAACAGACAGCCAAGTAACCTTGTGGATTACATTGGGGATTAAAGACTAGTTTAGTGGGATGAGAGTTTACCTTTTTTACATTTTTAAATCCTGAGCCTCAGTATGCACAACAGATCACACAACACCAATGTAAGATGCTAAAGATAGTGAAAATATTGATACAATGCTCATACCAGAAAGAGCAAGAAAACATTTTCGAACTAAGATCATGTGAAAAAAAAATGTATCTATACTTGTTCCTCGCGTACACAACATCTAGCATAATAATTTTTCTTTCTTTCAATCGAAGATGTTATCTTCTAATAGAACTAGGTTGCTCTTTCCTCCTTTGTCTTCTACCGAAAAGGGTTGTAATGCTCTTATAAAGTAAATTAACACTTACAAAACCTATGTGCGTTCTTCCTTAATTTGAGATATTGTCTTTCAATATAATTGAGTTTTTTCTTCCTCTTATCTCTTCTACTAAAAAGGGGTAGTGTGCTTTAAGTGGTGGAGCCTGACATAAAAAAAAGTGGGGGTGCTAAACAAAATTGACATAAAACATGAAGTAGCTCATTTTAAATTTTGAATAAGGTGTTAAGGGATACATTTATGTTGAAGTATTACCGGCATTACCATAAAATAAAGTCGCTAAACTATAAAAGTATTGATAGGTTCAAGTTTCATTATAGTCATGACAACTTAATGGTCAATATAAGTATTCTTAAACAACTTTTGATGATGGTGTAGTTCTCAAAATAATATTTTTGTAGTCTTTCATGAGCTTTTATGCTTTAGATGTTTTTCTTAATGATATGTTAATGTTTTTAATCGGCTTTATACAACATGACAAATGTTATACATACTAGAAGAGACCAATTCCCATTTATCATAAAAATGATGGTTATTTCTAATACACTAAAGCCCCAAATCACATTCATATTTTATTATATATAGTAAGTAACAATTAATCTATTAAAAACTCAAATGAAATAGTGGAACATGCATTTCAATCAGTTTCTGAAAAAGAAAAGCATGACTGAGTTCGTTGCTATAGATGCATTATGACACTAATAATATTGAGAAAAAAAAATCAAGAAATTGATGTCATATTAAAAGGACATGTTACTGAAATGAATGGTATGGCAAAAAAGATTCAAGATTTAGAGACAATGATGAAATTCATGCTTGGGTAACAATGATGAAATGATATACAACTTTCCCACGTTCCTCTGCTCAATTCGTGTTCTTGATTATGAAAAGATATTTAAATTAAACCTTTTTAATAAGTGTTTGAACTATTTTCTGTTATTATTAAAGTTTAGTATTGGATCAATACATTAGTCTTGGGATTGCAAAATAATATAGTATTTAATATATTATTAGATATATGTTATGCTTTCATTTCAGATATTGTATAATATTTTGTTATGTTGTCATTTGAATTTTAGATCGTATAATTAATTATTTATTCTTTAGGTGTTGATATATGTTTTGTGATATTGATATTGGATAAATTTAGAACCTTGGATAAATTCGATTTTTATAATCTTTTTATATCTTGCATAAATTTGATTTTCATATACTTCCTATACCTTATTTTTAAGATAATTTTTACAATTTTTACATGTTGGATTTGAAGATGATATTTAAGATGAGTTGAATTTTTTTAAGTCGTATATATTTGTAATATACAATATATATTTGTGGGTGTATTTTCATATTTTAATAATTTATTTAAATAAAAAATAATAAAATAATATTTTTTATGTTCTTCCTTTATTTAATATTTATTTTGTTTGAAATTCTTATATGTTTTACCATACTTTCTTATCTATCATGAGAATATTTTATTTAGTCGTTAACATGTTTAAATTTACTTTTTGATCTCATTTCATTTGCCTTTCATCCATAAGATGTGACGTGAAGAAGATATTTTCTTCTCACAAAAATCGTTCTTCTTTATTTCATTATCTTTCAACATAAACAATTCTATAATAGGTTTAAACTCCTTCTAACTCAACTTGTCATGAATATAATTTTTTATTTCTTTATCTTTTTGCTTGAGAGTCACATTTTTAACTTTTAAGATATCTTCTATCTTTTCTTTCTCATATGTCTTTGTTATAATAAAAAGATTGTTGTTTGTTTGAGTCATATTTCTCAACAATGATATTGACTTGGTTGATTGATAGACTTTTCTCTTTCAAACCCTTGTGCTCTTCTTTGTGGGTATTTTCATATTATTCTTTTAAATAATCCTAAAATTCTTTGGGTGACTTTAAGGTTATGGTTCTAATGAAAATTATTTATGAAATACTTGCAAACAAACATGACTTCGCTTTCGTCCTCCTCATTTCTTCTTTCCTTTTAAATTTTAATTTGGACTATGATAAAATTTTCAGATAATAAATCAATGATATAATTTTCTTCCATAACTTTTCATAAATTTAATCCTTCAAAATAAAATTACATTCTCTTTTCATTCTTTAAATAAGAATCAAATCTCTTAATATCACCATAAATTTTTTAGATTTTTCATATATCTATATGCATTCTCACATTTTATTTATATACTCGTGTACTCTATATATAAGTAAAAATATAATAAAATATCAAATATTAATAATATCAATCATAATTACTTAAATAAAATTAATAATAATTTTTTTCTCTTATTATAAAGAATATAAAAATATTTTCATATTTAATTTAAAAAAATAATAATAAAGTAATGTTGTGAAGGAAAACCATTTATTGAAAAATGATGAGAAAACTTTAATAGTACTTAGACGTAGATGACATTGAAATGTACCACGACTAAATATGGAACACAAATGATAGAAATTAGACAGGTGCCTTAAGCCCAAATCTAGGAAGCAGACCAAATTGCAACCTCTGAATATCCATCTTCTGTAGCACATGCTCGGAACATGCCCGTGGTGTTGTAAGGCGTAGCAACTTCTCCTGCTGCTGACACAGCAACCAAGCCAACAGTGCCTTTTGGCGTGCGTTCATGCACAACACAGTTAGCAGCTTCCATCAGAGAAAACCCTTTGAATTCCATCAATGCAGCAACATCTCTTGCAACAGTGGCACGCAGTATTGCTTCACCTTTGCCCGTTGCAGAGACTGCACAAAGCTCATTGGCATACGTCCCACCACCTATGATGGGTGAGTCACCAATTCGACCAACCATTTTGTTCACTAGTCCACCAGTGGATGTAGCAGAGGCTAGGTTCCCATTACTATCAACAGCCACACACCCCACTGTTCCTAGTTGACTATCCCCATTAGCCACAACTGATGTTTCCTTTTTGGTACCATTTTGGAGGGGTTGAGTACTGTAATCAATCTATATATTGTGAAGCACAAAAGATATCAGTATCATAAGAAGGGAAATAACATAAATTGCAAGTGATTGATTTAACAAACAATTATAGGATAAAGCTCAAATGCAACTCTTCAAGGATTTTTGGTATTATTCATTAATCAGAATTTAAATTTTATTTTTAGATAACAGTATAGATGTGCTTTTAAATATAAAGGTGAGTATAGATTCCTAACATAAAACTGTAATTCTAATGGACTCTAGAATCAGAAGCACCTAAGAATTTGAATACAAGTTTTGTCTATAAACATCTTTCATAATGTGAAACATAGCAAAACAAGCATGTTAATGTAAAACTGAAAGGAAGTTCTGCATAACTTAAAATTTATCTTTTATAATAAGCTAATTTATAAACTTTCTATCATAATTTTTCTAAATTTTCATTTTTTAATTTTATATAATGTGTCCAAACAAACCCTAAACCTACTCCTAGCTCGTAGAATTAGACAAAATAAAATACCTGGACTATGTTGGCTTCTTTTGCGTGATGTAGTCTCTCAACATTTTCTGCAGTAATAAAATGGCTTGGATCTACAGTTTCAACACCCTGAAAATAAGGATGTTGAGATCAGTGATGAGGATGAGCACAAGTAACAACAATTCAATGTAAAACTAAAGACACTAACAATGTATGTATCATTCTGTTCATGCTTCATATTGGTGAGAGACCCCCTTACAGTTATAGTTATCAAATTTGTGTTACAGAGCATAAAATACTATTCTTTATGATATGCCAATTGTGGTTCATAAGTACCTCAATTGAAGGAGTAGAGAAATTCCCCCGGTACAACCATTTACCTCAAATTATGTATGCTTGAAGCAGGGATTCAAAGTTAAATTAATTTGGCAGCAATTTTACACAGCTGAATGAAGCACGAATTGTAAGATCCAATAACAGAAGCCAGACACACTCTGGTTCCAACAGTTTTCAATGATTGAACTCATCATAGTAATTAAAGGAATAACAATCACACATTTTTTATCTACAACATATTAATATGTATTATTTCTTCCTCGTCATTGGACAATAGCACAGAAACAATGCTAAACTTTGATAAGAGTTGGAATAGATTAAAAATAACCAAACTCACCTGTTCTTTTGCAAATTCTTCTGCTCCATCAAATGCCAGATATATATGAGGCGTCTTCTCCATAACCAATCTTGCTAATGAAATGGCATTGACAACTGTTTTGAGCCCAGAAACAGCACCACATTTTTTGGTCCTACCATCCATAATAGAAGCCTCCATTTCAATTGTGCCTTTGTTGGTCAGCACAGATCCTCTACCCGCATTAAAATGTGGAATATTTTCTAATTCACGAACCTACATATATAGAAAAGAGTAAAAATAGAAGGAAACATGCTTGAGAGTGAAAATCAAAGGAGTGCAATCATTCAGTTTTTGAGTAAGATTCTATAACAACAGAGAAGGCATTGTTTTCATGAAATATCTTTCTACTGGTATATTGGCTAAAAGCTAGATCAGATCTCCAACATTTCACTCTTTTTTTTATCACTTCTTCATGTATATTTCTACTCATCTAAAAACAATAAATCAATATTTTCATTCACCCAAGTGTAAAATCACAGTAGCATTAGTTTAGATTTCTCCACAATCTTGTACAAAAATTTAAAATAATTTTAACTTAAAAACAACTCATTTCATGTTCTCTTTTATTTTTGTGATTTGAAAGTGTTGAAGAAGAAATGTTCTAAATATACCCTAAAATCAACATGTTAACATCTTTGTGTTAGCTAAAGTAGTTATTTATCCCAAAAGAAAATGACCAAAACAGAGTAACATTATTCTGTTTTAATCTTACCACGAGCTCTACTACATCCAATGGATGCATCTTGCCCTGAAGAGCGTCAACCCCGATTTGCAGGCAGTGTCGGAGGGCTTCTTCTCGAGGCTGGCGGTGCTCCGGCGGCAGCGAAACTGGGATATCTCCGGCGCCGCCGTGTAGAGCTATAGCCCAACCCATCTCCGCTCACTATCTATCAACCTTCATTCACTCTTCTGACAATTGTAAGTAGGTAGTTACTCTTTGCTAGTTAATATAATAATGTGGAGCTTCAATGCAACATTTCTTGCATCAAATGGACAGATTCCTCCATTGATAATAATATTTGTAGGAAGAAAAATTCATGTACGATCCATTCAATATTAAAATCTCTTACACATGCATAAACTCGTGAGTTCTTCTACCTAGTTTTTTTGTGACAGAAGAATTTTGTTCAGTTCAGAATTTTAGTGACATGAAAAGTTCCTGTATGTCGTATTTACAAAGAAATTACAATGCAATCTTTTCAAATTTATTTGTACAATTACTTTCCTAACGATTTTTAGGAGAAAGTTAACAGTAACTTAGGTATAAATTAATTTGTTAAAAAAATATACAATTTTTATTTTTTAACTTATATATAAACTCACTCTAATCTAAAGAAATTTATTTAGTTTTTTTTTATATATATAAAATTGTTTATATAAAAGTTATCTATATATTAATCTGATCAGTGGAACATCGGTATAAAATGTTTACCTGTCTATATTTTCTTTAAATTTTTTTAACATTTTTTTTTAATTTTCTTTTGTTTCCTTTTCTCACTTTTTTTAATAAACTCCTTTTTTTCATTAATTATATATCAGATTTTTTTATATTTATTATCTTTTAAATATATAAATTTTAATAAAAAATTATAATAGATGTATACATGTTATGTTTTAAAACTTAAACAAAAAGTTAAGTATAACTAACAATTTCATGTTTTTAAAATAAATGATTTTTTTAATTAAAATAAAAATTGAATTAAAAAAACAAATAGGATGTAAGAGAATATTTTTTTTAACTTTTTAAATAAGGAATATATCAGCACAAATAGTCCAAATACTTCAACATTTAATAATTTCAAATGATATAAAAACTAACGTAAGTAGATGCTAATCAAACGATTTGCACGAGAGTCTATCGAAAAATTAATTAATATAAAACTAAATACTATTGCTATAGATGTATTTTTTTATAGTCATGTGGCGTAGTACCGGAGTTATAAATGTTTTTCTGTGTTGGTTTGAAACATGCTCTCAATTTCAAATCTATTTTCCAATTACAATGAATCCACAGTCTCAACTACCAAGCATTGATATCAACTTTCCAATAAAAAATGTCACAATAATAATTACGTGGTAATATTATAATACATAATTGAATATAAATTTTGTTTAGGAAATTAATTTTATAAGGTTAAATTAAATATTTTTTATTTTTAATATGATATTAAATTCAATTATAATGATATTGAATATGAAAAATTATCTTCAAGTATAATAAAATTTTATATTAATCGGATATATAAATAAATAGAAATCTTATCTTACTAAGCAAATTTTTTAGGATTGAATTAATTTTTTTTTAATATAATATCATATTCAACCGTAACACTGTAAAAAACCAGAATGTAATAAAATTTCATATAAGATAACAATACAAATTTCATATTACAAGGTTGATATTATAAGAAGGTTGTTTATTTTTAAAATTAATAAATAAATTTTTATCATGATTTGGATCCAAAAATTCACAAAGTTGTCTTGGTAAAAATTATTTGTATCTTGTTTTATCAAATATAAGTATTAAGTAAAGTAAAATTGGTTTCTAAATCTATACATTGTACAACACAAAAAATTATAACTATAATTTATAAGTTATAAATATATCCTCTCAAAATAAAATCCCCTTGAATATACTTATATCCATGCCAAAATTAAAAACAAAAATAATAATAAAGTTATCTCTTTTGAAGATCTTGTTCCAAGACTAATTGTTAGGATTTACTATTTATATTATCATAGTTGCAAAAGACACAAAATAGGATAAGATAATAATTATATTTGAATCATAACAAAGGGAATTTCTTATAAAACAAAAAATGCACAAATTATCTATCATATATTCACACACAATAGTATACTCTCATACACTCGTTACTTTATCAACGTAAAACCTCTATAATACTATATATTAAATTCAAACTAAAAAATACACTCATAGTGTAATATGTTCCCAGAATGTTTAATAGAAGAGTAATTAAGATGATATACATATTTTTACATTGACATATTTATCCGATATAATATCTTTTTCCATTATATACTAAATCATAAAAACTTCATTCCATTTTCAATTTTTTTATCTATTAATTCTTTTATTTGTATAATTCCAACTATCAATAAAATTAAGATATCTTGTATTAAACCTTTAATTCAAAGCACTCTCACACAACACCATATTCATACACGAATACCTCCCTACAACTTACTATACTATATTGCGTGATTCATCGTTTACTAAACACAATCTCAATAAATAAATAAATATATATATATATATATATATATATATATATATATATATATATATATATATTTAAAGCGTCGTTGAAACATACATCTTTAAAAATTAATCAATATTGATTATATAAAAGAAAAACAATATTAAAAATACAAACATTCAACATCAATTCTATAACACAATACTAAACCATGGATTTAATCTTTATTTTGGATAAATACATTACATAAATTTCATAATTGAACCACTATGGTACATGGATTTTATAACAATATTTAAGATAAAAATTATAAAAATAAATGAAATTTCTCATAAATTAAAATTAATTTATGCATAAACTAAATTATACTAATTCTTTCATATAATTTTCTATGTTTTTAACTTTTTAATTTTTATATAAACTAATTTTAACTTATAGAAAATATTTGATTTTTTCTTTTTATTTATCTTTCTAAATTTTTTAATGAAAAAAATTGTTCAAACAAACCATAAATCAACATTAAAAAATATCAATTAATAATTAATATTTGTATAAATTACATTGTAACAATCAATTTAGTAAACTTTATAGTTTTTATTTGACAATGAACAGTATAATATAACACTAAGAAACATATCTCTTAAAAATTTAAACAACTAATTAAGTCATGGAGAAAAGAATCTCACCAAAAATTGTTATGAAACTTGCAATACTTATAATATAAATTATTTTATTTATGATAATAACATTTAGGAAGTCTTGAACTAAAATTATGCATTACTTCATTTTCTCATACATAGGCAGTGTTAGTATGGTGTACAAAGTGTCTCTGAACTCAAAATATATTTTGATTTAAAATAGGTAAAATGGTTAATTTTATACTATAATTAAAATAAAATAAATTCTTAAAATAATTTTAATTTTAAGAATTATTTTTTATTTAAAATAAGTTTTTATTGTTAAAATATAATTTAATTTTTTAAAATTATAATAATAAAATATAATTAAATTCATAATATAAGGATTAAATTGTATTCTATTGATAAATAAGAAATTGATTGAATTATAATACACATGAAATCTGAATATTATTTTAAGGATCATTTATTCATTTATCAATTAATATTTAAACATTAATTAAAAATAAAAATTAAAAAACTACTCAACCTTTAAAATAATTGAATAGTGTAGACACGTTACATGGAGTGTCCAAATATACAGCATTATGTATTTTAGCCTTTATGGCGACTATTTTACACACGTTAAAAAAGAAAAAATTCATCCATCTAATCATATATGGGTCCACACGTTTCGATGTTTTTAAATAATGAAAAAATTAAGATAAAATTAAAAAATAAAAAATTGATAAAATTGAAAATTAATTTTCATATTATTAATTTTAATAAAAAATGAATAATTAAAATTTGTATTCTTTTAAATATATTTTTTTATAAAAATTATAATTATTTTATTTTTTATTTCATTGAATTAGATTAATTAAACCTATGCATTCACCCATCCAATATTATATTCAGATTTGAAAACATTGTTTTACTAAAATAATAGTATTTAGCTTTTTGTTCGAAATTTACAATGCCTAAGCCGGCGTGAACAGACTATTTGGATTATAATATTTCGTTCAAAAACAAATTATATATTGGTGTGCTAAACCAAACATCTCCACTATCACAACCATTTTGCCTCACCAAGTCTTAGCACAACAACTGAAGATAACCATAACAAAGGTGAAGATGTCAAGTTATTGCAAAGGTAATATTAGTTTTTTATATTTATGTGTGCTAGTTAATGTCACCATGATATATTTATGTGTGCTAATTAGTGTCTTAAGGGTTATGAATGGAAAAGGGAATTGGATGTAGGTAAAAGTTCTTGGGAGGAATTGGTTGGCATGGATGGAAAAACAGCAACACAAATCATCATGAAGGAAAACCCAAGAGTGAAGGCTTTTACAGTGCCAGAAGGATCACTTGTGACCACTGATTTTAGGTGTGACAGGGTTCGAGTATTTGTTAACTATAAGGACACTGTGAGTCGTGTGCCCAAAATTGGTTAATTGAATCAGCAGCCATTTAAATTCAATTTAGCTTTCTATATCTAATGTTTGGCTTTTGGGTGCTCAAATTGTGTTTCTTGAGCCTAGAGGGGCTATGTTATAGCTAATCAAAATAAAAAGGTTTTAATAATAAGGTCG
Source organism: Sphenostylis stenocarpa (assembly GCA_963425845.1). Lineage (NCBI taxonomy): Eukaryota > Viridiplantae > Streptophyta > Magnoliopsida > Fabales > Fabaceae > Sphenostylis > Sphenostylis stenocarpa. The sequence continues at coordinate 59,382,335 of OY731406.1, forward strand.
TAAGCATGTCTTTAACCTATTCTTTTATTGACAATGATTTTTTACAATCATACAATTCTTAATTCCTGGCATAACCTTTGTTGTCTTATTCTACTTCAAAGTTGAAAATTGGGATGTTTGCATACAACAAATTTTTAAATAACAAACTACAATACACATTCAATCAATATCTACATACAGAATAGAACATTCATGCATGCGACCCAAGTTTCACCATTAAAGCATAAATTTGCAATAAAAAAGTATCAATTAACACCTTACTTCACTCATTTTATAATACCCTTTGAATATATTGATTTTATCGTCCCATTATAAAATTCTCCTTATCCGCATGACACATATTAATGTGGCTTGTGATATTGTGACTATAGTTAACCTAAGTAAATTTTAAGCATGACAGATATTGAACATGAACATGTTACATAGATGGTTCCCACAATGTATAAGTACAAAGTGTTTAACCAGTACACATGTATAATCTTTACAGTGAAGAATAACTAACAAAAAAAAAATTATAAGGTATGAAATATCATGTTAGTTATAAAATGGAGAATTTGAATAAAACTTGAAATTTTTCTTAATGATTTATCAAACTATCCAAAAATATCGATTAGACAAAATTTTCTTTCTGAAGATAAATCACAAACTTTTATAGGATTTCATAATACAAATCTTTAAAAAAATGCTTTTGACAGATAATAACTTGAAAAATAGATAAAGGAAAAATTATAGAATAAACTCATTAGTACTTATACAAGCTTTTGTGTCAATAATTATTTTCTAAACCCTACTAACTTGATTTTGTTATCAACTAACTTATTCTTCGAACCAATTATCTATTAAGTAATTGGTTATCTCTATAAGGAAGAATTTGAAATTTATATTTTTTTTGTAATAGACAGAATTGGTTATCAAGCTATCAAAGATGTTGTGTAGACAAAAATTTCGTTTTGAAAATGTTTCATAAAATTTTAAAAGATTTTATAAGATTTATATTTAGAAAATAGACTTAGAAACAAGACTGTAAATAACACACTTAATTTTATACTAATTCATTTCACTTAAACTATGTCTAGTTCTTTTATAACAAGTTGCTAAAGAATTCTATTATAATAAACTAATTCATTGTTTACTATAATCAACTAATTCATTGTAACTTTCCAATTATAACGACTACAAAATATTACTATTGACATCCTTTTAACTAACCTAAAATTAAAGCACGAATATTATTTATTACTAAATTATTTCTCATTCTTTAACTAAATTAAGTTTTTCTAAACCAAAAAGTTAATAAAATTATTAGATTTCTTATATATATAACAATTTCTTTATACAATAGAAATAATTTCACTAAGGAAAGATATATAAATAATAACTTTATCTAAAAAAATAAGTAATCATCACTAATGATTTAAATCCTTTTATTTTAAAAAGTTAACAAATTAATTCTCAAACTTAAAAGAAAAAAAATAGTTCTTTAGTGAATCAACATAGAAATTATTACTAAATGTCAAATTTATGTGTAAAAAAAATAAAATTACGTTTAATCCTTCTAAAACATTATTAAACATTAAATTTAAGTATAAAAATAAATAAAATCTTTTTAAAAATGGAAGAATCAAAATCGAGGAATTTGAAAGTGTAAGAATTACAGACAAATGGTCAAAAATTACAGAAAAATAAACATATTTTTCCGTAATATTATATATTTATATTACTTTTACTTTATCTTGTTGATATTCTATTTTAGTATCTATCTTATCCTATTTATTCTAAATACTATCCTTAAAAGTGTTCAATGGTTTTTTGTTTATCTTAATTTTATAGGTGTGCCAATGTTTCTAAAATGAGTATTTAACTCAATTTTGAAGTCTTACAATTGAATAGAAGACATGTTTTTAATTATTTCTCTCATTCTCTTGAGCAGTTATGCATATTGCTCCAAGGATAAATTTTGTCAAGCAACCCTGCTTAATTATATACATCATTTATAAACACTGCATTGGTAATTACATAAAACGCGTTTAAACTTAGCTTATTAAACAAACAAAAGAAAAGGTTGACAAGAGTTCAAAATTAATCATAAAACTTAAAATCTAATTACTTAAAATTATTTCTGCCAACAAAATTAAAAAAATAATATATATATATATATATATATATATATATATATATATATATATATATAACTACTTGTGTAGTATCTTAATAATAATAAATAATATAAAGCAAACAGCTTCTATAATCTAATTTACATACAATTCATTCTGTAATATGATATTCAGTCTTTATTTTTCATCATATAAAGATATAAAGTTGAGATTATTTTTTCAATGTAAATGTTAATTAAATGTTAGCTATATATTACTTAATTGTATCTAGGTTTTTGTTTTTTATAATTTTATTTTAAATTATGCCATTAATTATATGAAGGCACATAAAAATATAATTAAGAAAAGTTATACCTATAATTTGTTAAAAATTAACTAGACTGTTTTTATTTTAACACACATGTATGTCATAATAGTCATTCATATTTAATTGAACTTTGGTTAACATGACAAGTTGCTATCAAACAATTACAAAAGCATTAAATATTAACTATATTTAATTATTCATAAATTTTGAGCTTTTAGGTTCTTTTATTAGGTTCAGAACAACATGTTCTTAAATCATTTTCTTTAATATGTTAGTAAAATTGTATTTTCAAATTGGTAAAAAACTTAAATTTCCGTGATTTATATTTGGCATAAATATTTAATTTTAGTCTCCGTAAAAAAATTGTTAGTTTTAGATAATTGACGATTTTTAATCTTTACCTTTAACTATAGTTGGTTTAGTATACTACAAATGTAATATTAATCAACATAAGTACTAAATATTTTAAAGTAAAATAACTATATTATTTTTAAGGTGTATAATACCTATTAGTGATATATATATATATATATATATATATATATATATATATATATATATTTTTTTTGTAATTTTATGTGTTATTTTCTTCCTTATTTACAATATTAATTCTAATACAAAATATGTGATAAAAGCATAATATATTTTATTATTTTATAGTTTAATTAAATGACTTAAATACAATCTGAATCCCAACAAGAGTAAATTTCAACTAGACTAATATTTAAGTTTATACTAAATTAATCTTTTCATAATTCCTTAAACATTCCATTAATCCTCTAGGTTGTGCAATGGAACAAGATTAATCATAACAAAAAATGAATAAATATATTCTTGAAGGAAAAGCCATTCTATGAAGTATTGATGACAAAAGTCAATATCAATCTTTTAAATAGTGTTGAAGTTTATCTTCCACCATATTCTCTCATGGATAATATTACTTACAAATAATGAAGGTAAAGATACAGACGTTGCTGCAAATGTAGTTTACAGAAATTTTTTCCAAAAAATATAAAACTGCCAAACCATTCATTTTTAAACTTTTAGTGTTCTCCAACTTATTGGTTGTCAACATAAAAATATTAAATTTTTTATTGCAATTGTTAATTCTTTGTTCAATATACAAATAATTTGTGCAATAATTTGTTAAGCTAAATTTTAGTTTTACCAATTAGTTTCAAACAATTTAGTCTATTATAAAAGTGTCAATAAACATTATGCAATTATATTGTTTTTCCTCCAAAATGTGGTTCACATTAAAGTAAATAATTATATTGATGCAATAAATAAGATTGAATCTTAAATGTTATATAAATATTTGTAAAAAAATTCGGCCATAGCTAAGGTCCACCAACTAGTTTTAGTATCTGAATCAATGTCTACATTATTATATTCACAATTTATTTTAACAAAGGTACATTTAACTTTTTTCCTAACAAACTAGAATCCAAGAACAATAAAGTGAGATTAGTTAAAGCAAATAAAGGCATGTGTACCCTTAATTTAAAGAGCATCATTATCTTAATTCATTAAAATTTTAAAGTACCTTATTCACTTTGGAGAGGAAAACTTCATAAGAGCCTTTCCATAACTTGCCTTCAGAATAGCCAAGCACATTCTTTGCATTACTAGTTTCCCTCAGAATAGCCAAGCACATTCTTTGAATTACTAGTTTCCCGCATCCAGAATACCCTGAAAGGACAACTTTCCCCGATCATCAAAGTGGAAATTGGAATGCAATTATCCACTAAAATCATGACATGAGGTTCAATCAAGTCACCTTGATGATCATGATGGCTGCATCCTTGTGTAAAACCTCGTTATATTCATGGCAAGCAAAGCTCTACAATATGCAAAACTTTAGAAAATTAGAATGCAATTTAAAAAGAAATATCAATCAACCAAAAACTAATTTTCTTTTAAACCAAAAATAGCTGACAAGTTCAAATTGAAAAATAATGATCCAGACCTGAACACAATTAGGGCAACCTACTTCCGCTGAGCAGCAGCAACATGTGAGAAGCTCTAGTGCGGCTGCCAGGAACTTCGTGAAATAGGGTTGAACCTATCAAACATTCCAAAAATACCAAGAGGTGAAATTCTGGTCATTGGTTGGCACTTTGGAAGATTGTTAAACCAGAAACTAGCACGACAAATCGATTAAAACAGGATAATTTAACATCCAAACCACAACCGCATCAGATAGGTATTAATGAAAATATAAAGCAAACAAAATATCATCTAAATGGTTAGACTGGTCAGGTTACCTGTACTGAAATTCCACACCCTCCAGGATGTTGATCATATATTAGAATTCTTTCGGGGTAATAGCGGCTATCATGAGGGTTTGCACACTCAGGAGCCAAGTCAGACAAGTTGCATGTGATATGTCTGCAAGGAAATACATCGTAAAATTACGCATAAAATTAATAGAAATTACACTGAATGATAAAGAGTAACAGTATCACGCAGTTATACACTTTCCATACTATGTTTCACTACAGGGTCCAGAATGCAGAAAAAGTAAATTCCGACATCTCAATCAAGAGAAATTCACAGCCACATTTCTTACTTCAAAGACATGCATAAACAAACACGAAAAGGGGAAGCATTTGAATACAAATTGACAATCAATTATATAATTATTACCTTTTATAATCATATAATCATATTCAAACAGAAATGCCACACTCACATTTCAACTCTACAGTACCAACGGGCAATTAATTAGCAACAAACAACTTGCTAGGATAAAAGTGGCATTCAAATGATAAAAGCTACTATGCAATAGCTTTATATATTTACCTCCAGATCTCAAAAGCCTAGGAGCTTTTGTTGAGAACTTTGACCAAAACTTCTATATCTGCTAAAATAATATTACTAACAAAAACAAAGAACATCTTTGAGGTTTGCTCAAATTGCACCTGTCTTTATTTCTTTAAAAAATTAAACTAACATCCATGTTTGTCGTAAACCTTGTTTAACATTGTCAATAGGGAAATCCCCATTGTAGCTTTACATATTGGTGAAAAATAAAGGGAGATAATTGTAATTTATGAAAAGTGAAGAGCTGAGTGTAATTGAGGACGATAAACCCAGGAGAGTTGGCGTGACTGACTCTAGTAATGATAATTAATGTGAATGGGTGGGAATGAAAATGAAAAAAAGAAAAGAAAAAAAGCAGAAGTTAAATGCAAGATATTTAAAGCAAAAACAAATAAAATAGACCTCAACATATGCAGTCATATCAAATATAAATTTCATGAACAACAGTAAACAGAACTTGGATGGAAGAAATAAGGCTTCTGCATATCATGCTGATGCTGAGACTTAAAAATTAACACAAGAAACTTACAAAGGCACTACATGTAAAATTGCATGTGAAGCAGCATGCAGACCTCCACGGAAATCATAATTTTGCTTGACTACTGCTTCTTTTATTGACTGTGTCACAGGAACCCAAACTGCCTACTTGGAGTCGTAGAACAAATTAATGTCAAAACAACACAGAAGCCACATGAAATAATTAAAAGAAAGTCATAAAATAACCTTCAAAAACTGCTCAAATTACCTGTGACTCGTATGAGTAATGAGGAAGTGAGAGGTCAACAGTATCAAAGATTTGATTGCTTCCTCTCCAAATACGATAAAAGCCAAACCAAGAAGTTGTTACTTTGCATACATCAGCCCGGGCATTTGATTTTGGAAGCATGTCGGATTCTACCTTGATTGGATAAGCCTGCAAGACATGAGATTTGAAAGACCTAAACATCACTATTCCTAGTTTCAGGAATTATGTAAACTACATATTATTCTACATGGTTTATGCAGTAAATAATGCTTGTAGATTTTTACTTTACTGACATTCAGGCAGTTAGGCCTGAGTAAGAAGCTAACAATAAATCATGGTTTTCTAAAGATTCTGTGAACATGATCTAGAACAAGAATCAATTATGGCCAAATTTTAACTATAATTATACACTATAAAACTCATAAAGAGAATTCAAAGGATCTCGAGCAAGCAGTAGAATACATACAACGTTACCCCCAATGACATGAATATCAGTGTAATCTCGAGTCTTTGTGTAATACTTTAGATCAGCCTCTTTGCAGAAAGCAGTTTTATTAGATAGATCCAATTTTTCAACCAAATAGGTTTTCCCCTGGCACATATACACAGCACCTTCATATACCTGAATCAAGTTAAATACACTTCATGAGAGATGGATACGAAAAAGAAGCCAAATTACCTTTTTCATCTAGTAAGCAAAATCCTTTTTTCACATATATCAGTAACTAGAAGCACAACCTGAAAGAATGCCTTGCTTTCCTCTATCTCTTCAAGGACTACATTTTTTTTCTGATCTATGACACTGTATCGTACAGTTTCTATTGCTCGGATATTGACTGCATGTGATGGTAATTTCTGGAACATAGAAGGTACCGCAAGCAAACAAGAAAAAATAGTAATCTTACAATCTACAAATATTTTATAGAGCTCAATAATGAATAAATCAACTAGAACAGACAAACATGAAACCTAATTTAAAAAAAAAAAATCATATATACCTCAGGACCAATGTAGTTCCATATTCCAGAAGAATTACATGATAGAACAGAACTCAAGTATCCTCTAACTTTTAGAGAAATTATAACACTCTCCAAGCAAGGACCAAAATATTGTCCATCATAGTTCACACTTAGAGGGTGTTCGTGAGCTGCACAGACTAAATGTTGTTCAAGAACCTGAACAAAGTCTGTTATAGTTAGCATAAACCCTTTCATTCGTTCAAACTCAAAATAGTTAATCTTAAAGAATAATAGGTCAAAGTTAAGAACCTGCTTGTTTTGAGAATCAACATGACAACATTCAATTGGTCTTTCAAAAAGTTTCTTGGGATGCCTCATGAAGTATTGATCAAGAGGCCCACCAAATGCAACATAGACAGCAAGAGATGGTTTATTTCTCCTCCCACCTCTACCAGCTTGCTGCCACAAGCTAAAAGTATAATTGATTTAAACTACATAAATCCACATATATAAAGCTATTACAAATGTTTAATAAGTCATGGATACTAAAAATAACTGCGCAAATACCTTGCAATACTACCAGGAAATCCTAGGTGCAGAGTGGCATCAATTTCTCCAACATCAATGCCCAACTCAAGAGCATTAGTTGCAGCAACACCACATATTTTACCACCAAAAAATGAACTCTCTATTTTTCTTCTTTCCTGTCAACATGAAGCAACTAGTATTAAATCTAGGAGAAACATATGATGTCCAAAAAAATTTCAACCTATTAATCAAGAAAAAACAAAAGAATTAGCCCTACCAATAAATTGAAATGAGAAATGGTCCAAACAAGAATCTAATTTGCATTGAGGTTTTACTTTCCTACAAAACTTCCTTAATGATATCTCTCTCTCTTTCTCTCTCTCTCTCCCGCCCTCCCTCCCTCTTTCTCTCGGTATATATATATATATATATATATATATATATATATATACACACACACACATAAATTGAACTAAGGGTAAACATAGAATCTGATCAACAATACTAAGTTTCACATTAAAAAAATAAAATACATGGTAACCAAGAAAAATACAATAATATGCTGATATTGTAAAAGGTTATAAATCCGTACTCAGCAACAAGAACCAACTCTTGTCCAAATAGTCAAGACTCACTTATGCTCATCAACTCAGGCCATAGGCTCTATCTAATAACAATTTTTTTTCAGGAACAGTTTCTCTCTAACTTTTGGGTTCCTTATCTTATATTTTCCTATATGCAAAATTCATCATTTTAATCTTCATTAAAACTATGTTTCAATTTTGATTTCAAACTATAAAGAATAAAAATAAAAAAGGAGACCTCTGCAGTGTAGCCACCGCGATATGCACATATGGAATCCACCAGATGCGGGCCTGTCTCATGAAGAATCTCACGGCTGTTTCATTTGCAGCAATTCAAATGCATGAGCATCTGCCTTTTAAACCACTAAATAAAATAAACATTAATTTGAAAATGGATATCCAATAACAAAAAAATAATCTAAGAAAAGTAAATCATCAAATCACAATACTCATTATACTAAACTATAAAAGTATATGATGTTGATTAGACATACGTGTAGGATAAAACAAGCTCACAAAGTTTCCGTGATTTACAAAATGCAATACAGCGAAGACCATGCTGAACCATTTCAGCAAAAAGGCGAGAAACATCCACAATAGGGCTGCAAAAATAACAATAGGACACACAAAGGCATTCAAACTAAAGATACTTTAGAATACTGCAAACCCTAAAGTTTATGCAATTCATAAAAATATTAAGTATTCAAGACTCTTCATTTTTTATAAAGCATGTTAAGTTGATTTGGTAGTATACATTAAATCTAATATGATGAAATTGTAAATTATATGGAACTACAACTGTTTACTACTACAAATCTGAATATACTGCTTTAATTAGTCTCAAACATGAAAATAAATAGTTACAAAAAGATTATTCCTTTTTTATAATGTGTATTAATACATTAACCTTGTCCAGGATATGGACAGGTGTCAGGTTCCTTTAATTGTTTCCCACCAGAATGTTTTATCAGTTCTACTTTTTATTAAATTGAACTGTTGCTCTCTCCTTCATCCCTAGCACACTTTCTCTAGCTAGGTATAAAACAAATCCTAGGCTTTCACATACAGCTTAAGCTTTTAGGCAAGTTGATGTTGAACATGGTATTGGAATGTAACATCAAGTGGTCAGAAATCAAAGCCAGTAAAGCATGTCATTCTTCAATTTTCTTCATTAAATTAAATATCAGCCAAGATCAGATGAGCCTAAGACCACGCCTTAAGCCTAAAGGGGCCTTGCATGGGGTTAAATATAGGAGATATAAAATAATTCTTGGGAATCCATCCTATAACAATAATAACAACACATTATTATAGCTAAAATAAAACTGCATTTGCAGTAATTAAATCATGTTGGTCAACTTAGCATAAGGTTGCATTCATCAAAAGCAATAGTTGCAAAGTTGTTTCCATAAGAGGATTATCACCTTGAACGAACAAAATTAGCACTTTCATCAGCCAACTCATCACTACTCATAGCAAACTGAGCTTTTTTGATGATCTGTAGCCAATAGTAATAGAATTTATCTTGTAAAAAATTGATTTTAGCTAACAATATAAGAACTACATAATTTCACAAATATATTAAAATTTCAACTCACAGCTTTTGGACGCAAAGCAGGGTTCCAAAGGACAAAAAGTTTCCTTGTAGATGGACTTCCATCATTCTGAAATAGCTCTAGTGTAGATAAATTTGCAAGCTCCTGGGACACAGACAAATCATGGCTTAATCTGTGTGTGGCAGTACAGCAATTCCAAGAAGAATACCAAATGACCTTATAATTCTAAAATACAAAGTAAAACATGCATGTATTAAAAAAAGTCATGTACATGTGATAAACAGCATGCTAAAGAAATATGTAAAACCAATATGAAAAATGTGAGTACTTCCAAGAATTATTTACCATAGAATGCTCCCGAGGATTTGCAGAAGTTGCAGTAGAAAAAACAAAAGAAGGAACCGATCCATATACTGCAAGTAGAAGCAAATTTTTTATTCACACTTCTGTTTAAAATTTAAATACACAAATTTATATGGAAATGTATCCTGAAGCTCCACAAACCGTGTGAACAGATTCGTTTCAGCCTCCTTAAAATAAGGGCAGTGTGACTTCCAAATGCTCCCTTGTAAGTATGAGTTTCATCAATTACCACAAACCTAATTGATTAAGATAGAATAAACCTCAACACAATAACAATCCATTAAGCAATATTCCATATAAATACCAAACCAATATAGTTGATCAAATACTCCATATACCTTAGGTTTGATAAAATCCGACAAAACTGTTGATGATGGGGTAAGATTGATATGTGTAACATATCTGGATTGGTGATCAACTGCAGCATTATAACACAAAATGAGGACACTTCACCGGAATTTTTCTGGTCCAAAGGAAAAATTAGTTAATGGATTACCAATCTAGAATTATCACGTAGCCACATCCTCTCACTGTGAGAAGTGTCACCATCATATATACCAATACTAAAGTCAACATCAAATCCTTTTGTCATGTGTAACAAAGCTCTTAGTTGATCTTGAGCTAATGCCTGCATTGTGAAATAATATTTTAGCTATCCAATTAGCAATCCCCACAAAAGGGAAAAATAATATTATGATTATCTAGAGGCATTTAGACTTTAGAATTGAGAAACAAATGATAGGCTGCACAAACCTTTGTGGGAAATATGTACAAAGCACAAGAAGATGAAATTGTGGACAAAACTTCTAGAACTGGCAGATTATAGCAAAGGGACTTGCCACTAGATGTCATTGTAGCTACAACAACATTTTTGCCATGAAGGGAAGCTTGTATAGACTCTGCCTATGTAAACCATGGATCAGAAAATATTTGATTCTGAATGAGAAACTATTAGTTTGGAAAACACCATTTCCACATATTCATTTGCACCTGGTGACTGTAAAATTTGGAAACTCCAATACACTTCAATGCAGATCTCATTTTCTCCGATAGTTCAAGTGGGATCTCACTATAAATTGCTTTTCTGGCGCAGATGTCTTCAATATGCACAATCTGCATTAACCAAACATTCATAATGTAGCATTCTGTACTAGTAGGAAGCATTTGGTAGAAGGAAGGTTTTTTCATATAAAAAAAATCATGATTCCTAGGAATCATAAATCCTGAGAGTTATGGTTCCTAAGAATGACTAAATATTGTTTGGTTGGTGAAAAGTATTCCTAGAACATTCACATTAACTTTTTAGAAATCAAAAAGTAATGTGTTATTTTTATCCAAATCTTTAATTTATTACCACATTAAATGTTTTAATAAAAGCAGCATGGTATGTTTTTCAGTCAAAAATTTATTTTAACTCGGGAAAAATGGGAATTTTTTGTAGGAACCTGGGAAACCATGCTTTTTGAGAATGTTATTTTTTAAAATGTAAATAAAAAATGAATAATCTACTTTTCCAACTTCAGATTCATGGGAACCTAAACTTTCCCTCTACCAAAGCCCCCATAGAGTAAGACATGCCTTGATAAATATTCACGAGATAAAAAGGAACAATATTATAAACATTATTGTTGTGTATTGACAATACAATTGTCCATATGCAAATCATGGTTAATTAAAGATTTCATGTTATACTTCCAAAAGCCCAAAAAACTATTGCAACAAAATAGAAAAGACCTGCCCTTCTGATCCAATTCCTTTCTTAAGATGATCAATCATCTCCACAGCCAGTAATGACTTTGTGTCCTGCCAAGCCAAGAACGAGTGGTATAAAGCAGTACTATATGTTCTACCCTAATACTAGAATTTCAAGAATATATAAATCGTTTTCGTCAATATGTTTCAACTTGCAATAATTTTTAGAACCATCACTTTAAAAATCAAACCAGATTTTCTGTTGGAAGTTTCAGCTACAGACATATGCCAATTGAATCTTTTTAACAGTCAGGTTTTTTTCTTTGAACATAAGAGAATAGATGCTCTATTCTCTTCTATTTCTTTCTATCATTATCTCCATGCATCAGATAAATTTAGGATATACGCAGAAGAATAGAATTAAAAATAAAATTTGTAACTTATACGAATGCATACATGACACCCCCTATGGTTCAAGTCGTTTGTTGACGTAGTTTTGCTTCTCTTTACACGTTTTGATTTGTCTTCTTTTTTCACAAAATCATGATCCTTGACTGCTGCAAGCAACTCTTCCACGGAAATTCCCACAGTCATCTCATCTCCAAATTCAAACTGCAAATAAGAATGCACATTTTTCAGCATATTTAATATTACTGATACATTGTTCTTAATGCAGGAGCATTGTAAAAATTTTCATTTACATTTTTTGTTTTAGTCTATTTTATTTTGACTTTAAAGTGCTTTATTTGTACTAATTCATCACACAACTAGCATGTGACTTTTCAATAAGGCTTAGACTTGAGATTATGGGTGAATTTGTTTGTGCTTATTCTTTGGAAAAAGTGTTTTTTCAACAAAATAAGCAGATTCCTATGTTTTTTTTCTCTCTTTTGTGTCTGTTTAATCTGCTTATTTTAAAATATGCAGTTTTTTGCTTTTTTTAATTTCAAAAAAATCCTATCTATTTCTTAAATAAGTGCTTGTTTTAAAAATTACTTATTTCAGAAACACTATAAGTTTAAACAACCTGACCCGACAGGTGAAGCACTTGTTGAATTTGATGAAGACATATAGAGTTTATTTTGTGGGTGTGTAGGTAGATAGGTTATAGGTTTAGAATTTAATCTCTTGATAATTTCAGTATATCTTGTGATAAGCGCCTATAAATGTTGCATTTCATAGAATTTATCTTACTGCATGAAAAACCAATCTTTAAGTTTTGAAAGAACTAACTGAGTTTTTCAATCGGTTAAAAAGCAGTTTTAATCTGTTGAAATCACTTAAAATAGGAAATGTATATATACAACCAATATTTTAATTGATTGAATCATAGAATCAACAGGTTAAAATGTTCTTGATGGTTTTTCATATTAAGGGTTTCGCAGTATTAATATGTTGAATTGATAAATCAATAGATTAAAATGTTCTAGCCATTTTTTATTTCAAAAGTATCTCAGATTTTTAATCTGTTGAAATCAATTTCAATATGTTGAAACAGAGATATACCATTTTTCATTTTAAGGTATATCAAAATTTCAATCTGTTGAAACAGAGAGCTACCATTTTTCTTCTAACTGTTTCAATCCATTAAAAGCTCTAATTAACCGATTAAAAGAGTTTTAAATAAAATCAATCGATTGAAACATCATTTTAAATCGATTAAAACTGTCAGTTTCTCTCTTTTACTCTATAAATACAGATTTGATTTCTCTTTCAAAGATACAATTTGGAAAACGATTGAAAGCAATTTTAGAGCTCTCATATTCGTGTTTTTCTCTGAGCATTCATACACATTTCATATCATAAGGCGTTTTGATCAAAATTGTTGAAAGATCTTCAAGAGAGAAAGTTCTGAGTTAGAAAAATTGCTTCTGGACTTCTATATTGTAAAGGTTGCAGTCCAGGTTTATTCTTTTCATATACTTGTACGAATTCTAATTGTGTAGATTGAGTTTGAATCTGCACTGATTACAGTAAATGGATTTGGTTGCTGGGTGGTTTTTCAAGAGTCTATCTTGTGGTGTTGTAAGGTAGTTCTTAGGGTAGATTGGTGTATATCTACTGGTTTGTGTTTTCACTTGGTATTAGTGGAACTTGGCAGATTTGTCAAGAACTGGATGTAGCTCTTGGGAAGAGTGAACCAGTATAAACTCTTGTGTTGTATTTCTGCTTTTATCTCTTTTCATTTTTGGTTTATATTCTTGTTTTGTTTAAAACCAAATCTGCCTAATAAAAGATTGGATAAAGATTAATCATTCTTCCACAAAGAAAGAGTGTTTTTCGAAAAAGATTTCTAAAGTTCAATTCATCCCTCCTCTTGAACTCAACCATTAATTCTTACAACAGGGACTATGAAATATTGTGCTAAAAAAATGCGTATAAACCTAGTATAAAACAATCCTAGAAACCTTTATTTATCACTTTGGTCATTATGTTACAGTTTCAAAATGAAAGGTTTCTACATACTAGGTGCCCTCTTTTATTGTTCCAGTTGAATCTATCCTACTTCTCTTCCCACACTAAATCATTTTAGTCACTGTCTATACCATTTTTTTACTGCATCAGTTCCTTCAGCAAAGAATGTCCCGTGCCTTGCCTACCTAATAACTTAGATTTTATGGATTAAACCCATTCTAAGATAATCCTAACACAATTCCCTATCATGAAAGCCAGCTATTGTGAGTGAGATTCATGAATTTAGAATGGGAACAAAAAAATTCCACATTACTAAGTGAAATATCAATCGAAGTTTTGGCACATGGATGTATAGGATACAATGCAAATTCTATGATAATTTTACAATCAAAGTTTGTTTCAGGAGTAAATTTTTATCAATTACAGCAACTTTCTGTAAACATAATTGGGTACACAATGGATCATTCATGAAGAGTGAATAGAAACACACCGGCAGCTGCTCAAAAGCCCACCCTAGAATTTTTCGGAAAGAACTGTCCCTTCTCTTCAACGTACTGACAATCTTTGAAACATACAACCACTTGCGCACTGTTAAACAAGGCATGTCAAGAAAAATTGAAAAAAAAAAAAAAACAAAAAAAAAACACTATCCTGATGAAATAGAAGAATATCAGCAAATATGAGCAACAAAACTCCACATCTTCGGTATACCTCTCTTAGGATTGTCTTCAACTTGATTTTCATTGCCAGTTGAATGATTAAGGACAACAATGATATCACCAAAACTTGTCTTCTCTGCATCCCCCCCAAAACATAACAGCTGCAAAGGATTCAATCCACAAATTAGAGAATGAAAGTGCAATACACTGTAATCATTTCTCTGTTCCAGACAAAGCATAACAAAAAGAATGCATTGAACATGGGACTTCAAGGAACAATCGTTATTCCTACAACCTCACCTTTAGTTAATAATAACAGACAGACATACAATACACCACAAAATGAATAATAATTAAACAACCAACTACAAAATACCATCACAAAACTAAAAAGGAGAAACAAAATCAATCAATTTACATGAGGACAAAGAAGCGAAAGATTCTTTATGTCACCGAGGCCAAGTGTAACCCCAAACATAGCAAGCTCACTAAGCGCCTCCTCCAGCAGTTTTGAGGTCAAAACCCTACGCTCCAAATAAATAAACGCGGAAAAAATATTCACAAATGCAAACGCCTTCACCACTATCTTCAACCACGGTGGACACAAACACATAGCACCATCACTGACACGTTTTCTCAGGCCGCCACCACCACCTCCTTTCGAACGAGCCTGTTTCAGCAACTTGCAGTATCCGAGCGGCAGTTCCGATAAACAATTCACAGACTCCAAAACCTTCGCGAAAACCTCACAATTATGTTCGCCAAGTGCACCACCCTCGCAACTATCTCGCAATGTGTTCAGTATGAGATGATACGGAAGCTCTATCTGCTTCTCTGGTCCTAAACCCCCTTCGGTTGAGGTCTCCAACGGTTTTTCTTTTCCAGAGTTGGAATTAGACGCATTATTCTCAGCGTCATCGCGCAAAAGTGATAAATCCTCCTTAATGGAGGACCACGTAGAATCCGCGAGATCACAGGTTGAACTTGAAGCATTAGCAGTGTGAGGAACATTTGAAGAAGGCTGAGCAGAGTCGGATGTTCTAGAAGGCTCATTCTCCTTTTTGGCAAAGGGAATGAGGACGAGGAACTCGCCGCATTGGATGGAGTACGAGGCAATTTGAGCCTGCAATCGCAATTTGTCACCCTGATACAAGCAATGTGTTAGTTAGCTAGTTAGTAAATGCCGTTATGCCATTACTTCGGGAAAAAGGAGAAAAGTAAGTGCGACGTTTGGTGAAAGAGGAAGAGAGTGTGGTGGTGCCTTGAAAAAGAGGTGGAAATGGGGGGAGGTGGTGGCCGGCGGGAATGAGTGGCGGAGGAGAAGCTTGAGGTGGTGGATGGTTGTGGTGGGAGTGATGGGAAGAGTGATGGATTCGCCGGTTAGGGCACGGATTTGGATTTCCTTTTCTTTGCTCTCTGCCATCGTCTTTCTAACAACACGCGAACTTGGTTCAGACCTTGCTCGCCTGCTATGTACGCCTTTTTGTTTTCAACCGCAAGGAAAACTTCGGTTGGAGTTAGGGGTTTGGGGGTGTGACTTCTACTAAAATTAAACTCACTGATTCGATTTTGATTTATTTAAAATAAAAAAAATAAAAAAACCCAGTGTATTTTTTCGGACAAGTTCTTTGAACCTTCCTAATTCGATTGTTTTAATATTATCTTAAGAATATATTTTTTTAACTATATTATTTAATAAAAAAAATTATTTTTGACAATATAGCAACATGTATTTTTAATAAATTTGTTAATTTTAAAACAAATATATATAAATCATAGCTTCCTTTAAGCTTTATATTTTCGTTTATTTATGATTTAACTATACATAATGATATTGTATTACACAGTCTTTGGTTTAGTTGATCAAGTTTAATGTTATTTTCACTTAATTCCATCTTAATCATGGGGAAATTCAATATTTTCACCTGGTAAAATGCGATATTTATACGGGATGTTCAACTAAAACTTCACAAAAAAATATCTATGTTAATATTAGGCGTTGAGATGATATTTGTCTAATGTTAATATATATATATATATATATATATATATATATATACATATATATATATATATATATATTGTACTTTCTATTGATAAAAATATAACGTTTGGAAGAAAATTTTAAAAAAATAATAGGAAAAAAATTAAAACCATGAAATAAATATTTTTTTTCTGTCATTAGAATATATATGGTAATTTTCATTCAATATTTGCCTTTGGGATTTTTGTAGTTTGCTTTTGCAAAGCATAATTGATAATAAAGACAACAAAATGGACAAGCAAATATACTTACAATTAAATGTTCGCTTTACACGTTTTCTAACCGTAATTCCTATTATATTTGTATTTTATTTTATGTGACGTATATTATGATAAAAAATTGAAGTTGATATTATTATAACATAATTGTATCATCTTTTGCTCAGACTGATTAGGATTCCTAAAAAAGTAATTGTAAAACAAATCCTGAGCAACAGAAAGGTACACTGGCTATTTCTTTTAAATGGCAAAAAACAAATTTAGCTATGGCTAACTATTCTTTGGCATGCACATAATACGTCCATTATTTTAAACCAGAATGTCTTTAGATATGATTAGTGATGTGTAAAAGTCGTCTAGAACAAATGATGCTACTCATGGACATTAAAATTTAATTCGTGAACTAATTGAATAGGTTGATTCTATCTAAACTAATTTAAGAGGTAGTCAATAATGTGAAATAACCTATTCAATTATTTGCTAATTAACAGAACAAAGCTATAAAGTGCAAAAATTGCATAATCAATAACCTAATTTATTAATTGAATGTAAAGAATAGTATTTGAATGCCGAAGACTATCTAATTGGTTAATCAATCAAGATTTCTGCCAGTGAGAAAAAATGAAATAGAAGTTCCATAAGTGATGATATAAAGTGGATGAGTTTTATTTTATATCCATAAATCGATAGACTAGTAAAATTACACATTCAACCTTTTTTACTTGAAAAGAATTGACTGAAGTTGTAACCTTTCATTGACAACAGTGGCAAGATATTCTTCATCTTGTTTTTCCTTTGCAGCAATAACAGCAGCAATATATTTTTTTCTAGCTTCTTCCATTTTCTGCATTTCCATCTCGTCCAAATCATCCTGTTCAACCAATATCAATTTCATATGTGAATAATAGGGAAAAAAACTATAATAATAACAATTTATAATTTTTTTATTTCAACAATGTCTAACAAATATATTTTTATTTTGGATATGTAGAATTTCAGTTATATATTTATTATGTTTAATTTCAGTTATATATTTTTAGAATGTATCTCCATTGTATTTAATTAACATATCTATCGATGCATCATAGCTTCCATGCAATCACCTTCCTTCACCGGCCATCTTCCCCACCACTCGTCCAGTACCAGGCGGACGCACGTTCCCTGCCCTTCCACAAGATTACCACCAAGTTTGCCTTCGTCACTCAAACTTGTAATTGTAACCTTTATGTCTTGGTATTTATAATATTGACCTTAGATACTTGATTCTGCTCCATCTAATTACATGACTGGTGAGTTAGTTACGGATCTTTGTTTATTTTTTTTGTTCATTTGACTAATTTTGACTCATTGCCAAATGTTATTCTAGTTACCAATTTTCCAACCCTTTATGGGATAAATTCAAAATTATTTTGGTACCTCTCAAAATTTTATGCACAAATAATGTTTGTGAATGTTTGCCTACACTATTTTAATCTCAACAAGGAATTCTCCTTCAAAACTTTTGTGCCCACATCCTAGAAAAATAGTGCTGCGTACAGGAAAAATCGTCAAAACAACTCGTAATCTATTACTTCACTATAATATGTTCCTCTTTGACTTTCGTTTTCCATTGGAATCATGTTACTTGATCAATGGCGTTCCTTCCTTTGTCCTTTAAACCCAAGTTCCCCACTCTTTTATAGTTCAATCACAACAAAGAACTTTTCAATTTGATATGAATCTCAAGAGGTGATTTAAGATCATTAAAGTTAAAACCTTTTACGAAATTTAGGAATTTAGTTATAAGGTGAAAAGAAATAATCACTCTTCCCAAGGAAGACAACTCACAAAGGATGTGCAAGTCATTTGATGCAGTCAAGGGTTCTTGAATCACTCAAGAACTTAGGAAAATCATTCTCACTAGAATAAAAGAGATAAACTCTAATATTTCTAAAAATAAAACTCAACTTGTTATTCTGATAAAAATGATTCAGCTTATAAAGAAGCTTTGTCATCAGAGTTACAAAGATTTACTAAAAGAAAATAAATGTTAATAATAATTTATTAACCTAGGAATTGAAAATTAGTTAATGGTTGATTGTAACTGAAATTGTAGCAACCAAAATTCAATCAGTTACACACCCTCTTGGTCTCCTAAAGACTGATAACTAAATTTTCAATTGGGCCCTTATTACAACTTGCAATAAAACCAAACTAAAACTCATTAATTGATTAATCCAAAACACAATTTGGTCAACCAACAATACTTGTTGAAAAACTTCATTTGTTTCCCTTACTCTAGCCCTTATCATAGGTCAAGTTCGCATCATTCTCTCCCTCTTGAAAAGGATTTGTCATCTACCTAAAAAAGAGATAAGTTTGACAAATTAAATGTAGAACTAACATTATACTCACTTTTTATGGCTAAATAGCTCTCTCTCATTTCAAGTATTTCACTCTTCTTTTGATCACTCTTTTTCTTCTCAAGTGTTTCACTAACTTTTTTTTTTCTCTCTTTTCTTAAAGAAATTTTTCTCACATTTTTTTTTATCCTCCTCTGCCATCAATTTGATGTTCAAACTTTTAAACCGGGGCTCTGAATACCAACTGATGTGAACCACAAGGGGTGATTTAGGATCTTTAGGGTTAGAACTTTCTAGGAAATTTAGGAATTTAGTTATAAGGTGGAAGGAAAGAATCACTCTTCCCAAGGAAGACAACTCACAAAGGACGTGAAAGTCCTTTGATATAGCCAATGGTTCTTAAATCACTCAAGAACTTAGGAGAATCACTCTCACTAAGATAAAAGAGATAAACTCTAATATTTCTAAAAATAAAACTCAACTTGCTATTTCTGATAAAAATGGTTCAACTTATAAAGAAGTTTTTGTTAGAAATAAGTCAAAACTGCTTTTCTTCTGTTTCTGTACTGGGTATAAATACGTTTATTCATTTCACATAATATACGTAATTCCTATCATTCTTCTGCATGCATGCATAGTTTCTATATGGTATTAAGAGCCAGAACGATTTAGTGAAGGGGGTCTTCCAGTCCGTGAGTTGAGAAATGGTTCTCTTGTTTGTGATTCTGCCAGACTGTGTGTGGCGTGTCAGGGTGTTTTTGTGAAGCACGTGTGAAGTTCAAAGAAACCTATAGCGATTCTTCAAGAAACGTTCAAAAAACATGGTTGGACTTGGTGGATTCATTCCTGGAGGGTTGCTCATGTTCGATGGAAGCTGTTTTGATGATTGGAAGATCAAAATATGCGCGGTGTTTGGATTCCAAGATGTGGCCGAAGTGATCGAAGTTGGCGTCGTCGATCCCGGTAGCAAGGCATCAAACGAAGAGAAGAGGAATTACAAACAGATGCAGAAGATGGATAGCAAAGCCAGGTATTTGCTATATCAATGTGTGAATTCTGAGATCTTTAACAAAATTTCAATGGCTGAAACGGCTAAAGAAATATGGGAGATTCTCATCAAGACTTACGGAGATAGTGACAAGCACAAGCGAGTGAAGTTGCAGGCCCTACGTAGAAGCTTTGAGTTCTTGATAATGGAAGACAACGAATCTGTGGCAAGTTACTTCAACAAAGTTCAGACTGTAGTTAACGCCATGAAAAGTTGTAACAAAACATTGTCTCAAGAACACGTGGTAAACAAGATTCTTCGTTCTTTGCATCCAAAGTTCGACCATCTTGTTATCACAATTGAAGAAACAAAGGACATCGACAAGCTGAGTATTCAAGAATTACAACACTCGTTGGAGGCTCACGAACTACGCATGAGAGATCGCAAATCGTATCAGGAGTTGGTTCTTCAAGCAAGAACTTCATCGAAGCCAAAGAAAGATACCAACAAGGGTCACAAATCCAAGAAGAAGACTGATCCAAAGTCGAAAGATGGGAATGGGAGTAAAGACAAGGTGTTTGGCAAAAAGCGAGTGAAATGCTATAACTGCCAGAAGTATGGCCACTTCGCACGCGACTGCTGGCATGGTGATGGAGCGAAAAACAAACCCAAGTCTCAGTCTCAGGCAAATCTCGCACAAGAAGAGTCGTCCGATTCTGAAGCTGTCTTACTCATGGTTCAGACCAAGAACGAAGACAATGATGATGACGCATGGTATCTTGATTCCGGGTGTTCTACCCATATGACTAGCCGGAGGGAGTGGTTTGTGAAATTGAGTAATGAGACTCAAGAACAGGTGCGATTTGCAGACGACAACTGTTTGCATGCAGAAGGGAATGGACGAGTCGTGCTAAGAAGCTTCGAAGGAGAAGAAGTTATAGTCGACGACGTCCTGTATGTCCCTGGGTTACGAACCAATTTGCTGAGTCTTGGCCAATTAATGCAGAAAGGGTTCAAGATGGTTACGGAGGAGAATTCCCTACGGGTCTATGATCAAACAAAGAAGCTTGTCATTTGTGTTGCACTATCATCCAATCGTACGTTTAAGGTAAAAATAACTACGTTAAACCATAAGTGTTTTGCGAGTTGCGGTGAACGAGAGAAGAGTGGTTGTGGCACCTACGCTTTGGTCACTTGAACTTCGAAATTTGAGTGAGCGAGCGTTAAAGGAATAGTTGAAGGGATGCCTCGTGTGTTTGTGCCAGAAGAAGCGTGTCATGACTGTGTGCAATGCAAGCAAACGAAGAGCAAGTTCAGCAAATTCGTTGCCACCAAAACAACGAAGGAGTTAGAACTGGTATATTCTGATCTTTGCGGACCATTTCCTGTGAAAACACCTGGGGGCAGTCGGTACTTTGTGACCTTCACGGACGACTACACCAGGAAATTGTGGACGTTTTGCCTAAAGCGAAAAAACGAGGTCTTTGACACATTCGGGAGGTTCAAGACTCTCGCTTAAAAAGCGAGTGGTTGCATGATAAAGCGACTACGGTCGATGGAGGAGGTGAGTATAACTCACTTGGAGTTTCAAAACTTCATGGCTGAAATGGGAATCACACACGAGGTTACACCGCCTCACACACCGCAACATAACGGAACCGTTGAGAGAAGAAATAGAACTCTCCTCAACATGGCTCGATGTATGCTCAAAAGTAAAAACGTGCCTATGTATATGTGGGGAGAAGCAATTGCAACAGCAACCTATATTCTAAATCGCACACCTACGAAGAGGGTGGAGGGAGTTACACCGGAAGAAGCCTGGTCAAAACGGAAGCCGGATGTCAAGCATCTGAGAGTTTTTGGTTCCCTGTGTTTCCATAAAGTGCACGAAGTGCAGCGAACCAAATTAAACGACAAAGGAAAGCCTATGGTGATGATTGGTTATCACCTTCTTGGAGGGTATAAGTCTGTTTGACCCCGAAACCAAGAGTGTAACTATCGGCGAAATGTAGTTTTTGATGAAGCCTCTAGTTGGGAGTGGGAGACGAATAAGGTGAATGAGGCGGCGAGAGGTGGTCCGAGTTATTGCGCTAGAACACGATGATGCGGCAGATTCGGTGAGATTGAACCGAAGATGATGCAGCAGATTCTAGTGAGATTGAACCGAAGAAGATGTTCAGCGGCTTCGAAGATCCAGCGTCAAGGACAACAACCAACTCGTTTCGAGAGATTATGAAATGTTTGGTGTTGTTCCTGAAGAAGGAAACCCAGTGCATTTTGCATTGGCGCGAGGCGGAGCCAGTGGAGTTTGAGGATGATGTGCGTGATGAAAAATGGAGAAAAGCGATGTGTGAGGAGATAAAGTCCATTGAACGTAATGGAACGTGGAGATTGGTTAATCTTCCACCGCATAAAAGGCCCATAGCATCGAAGTGGGTATTCAAGGTTAAAGTCAATCCCAAGGGAGAAGTGATAAGGCATAAAGCCAGGTTAGTGGCTAAAGGATATTTGCAAAAGGCTGGGACTGATTTTGGAGAAATATATGCACCCGTTGCTAGGCTTGATTCAATCCGAGTAATTATCGCTATTGCAACATTAAACAAGTGGAGAATGCATCAGCTAGATGTAAAAGTAGCTTTTCTAAATGGGTTGCTTGAAGAGGAGGTATATGTAACTCAACCGCCAGGATTTGAGGTTAAGGATGATAAACTGAAAGTTTACAAGTTAATCAAAGCTCTTTATGGCTTGAAGCAAGCCCCACGGGCTTGGAACAAAAGAATTGATCAGTTTATGCAGCAAATTGGCTTTGAAAGATGCACCACAGAGCAAGGATTATACGTGAAGTATTGGATCAGCAATGGTCAAGAAGAAAAGTTACTCGTATGCCTCTACGTGGATGACATGCTTGTCACAGGAAGTAAAGCAAAATATATCAAGCAATTCAAACATCAGATGACCACTGAATTTGAAATGAGTGACTTGGGGGAACTCAATTATTTTTTGGGAATTGAGTTTATGCAAACAGATCATGGAATGTTAATGCACCAGACGAAGTATGCAAGAGACCTGTTGAGCAGGTTCAAGCTTCAAGACTGCAACATAGCAGCTACACCAATGGAAACAGGGGTTGAAGTTGGGAAAGAATGAAGATGAGGAACCTGTGGATGAATCAGAATTCAGGAAAATGGTTGGGTGCTTGAGGTATTTGTGTTGTACAAGACCTGACCTAAGTTTTGCGGTTGGAATAGTGAGTAGATTCATGCGGGAACCTAAACAAACCCACATGAATGCTTGTAAAACGTATCATGCGTTATGTGCAAGGGACAAAGAACCTTGGCTTGCTTGTTTCCAAATAAAGGGTGCGAAGGAAGTGTTGAGCTGAAGGGATACGCGAGATGCTTGATTGGTGCGGAGATCGGATTGATAGGAAGTCCACTGCTTGGATACATATTTTTCTTCTGTGGGTCACCTGTCTCATGGCATTTCGTGAAAGAACCTGTTGTAGCTCCTTCCTCTTGTGAAGCAGAATACATTTCTGCTTCTCAAGCTGCGTGCCAAGCTGCATGGTTAGCAATGCTCTTAGAAGAGTTAAAGGTGAAGATGAATAGTTGTCCAAAATTAATGGTGGACAATAAATCTGTTATAGACTTAGCAAAACATCCTGCTGCTCATGGTAGGAGCAAGCACATTGAAACTAGGTTCCATTTTTTGAGGGAACAAGTCAATCAAGAGAAGCTTGAAATCGTTTACTGTAAATCTGAGGTTCAGTTGGCAGATATATTTACCAAAGCCTTAAAAGGGGAGGGGTTTAGGTATCTGAGACAATCTATTGGAGTTGTAAAACCAGTTTGACTTAGGGGGTGTGTTAGAAATAAGTCAAAACTGCTTTTCTTCTGTTTCTGTACTGTGTATGAATACGTTTATTCATTTCACATAATATACGTAATTCCTATCATTCTTCTGCATGCATGCATAGTTTCTATAGTTTTGTCATCAGAGTTACAAAAATTCACTAAAGGAAAATAAATGCTAATAATGATTTATTAACCTAGGAATTGAAAACTACTTAATGGCTGATTGTAACTGAAATTGTGGCAACCAAAAGTCAATCAGCTATACACCCTCTTGCTCTCCCAAAGCCTGATAACTAAATTTCTAATTGGACCTTTATTACAACTTACAATAAAACCAAACTAAAATCCATTAATTGATTAATCCAAAACACAATTTAGTCAACCAATAATACTTGTTGAAGAACTTGATTTATTTCCTTTACTCTAGTCCTTATCATAGTTCATATTTGGATCAATTAAATATGTCCATCATCTCACCCAAGTAAAGACAAACGCTGCCAATCTCTCAAAAGCGTTTTTCTTAGCTACTCACATCTTCATAAAGGTTGTCAATAATATTTTCCCTGACTTCAACAATTTATATTATCTTTAGAAATTTCACCTCAAAACCAGCCCTTTCTTTTCTCCTTCATACGGGCACTATGCAACCATGGCAGCCAATTTTTAAACTCTGGTTAACTACTCCTCCACTATTCCTCTCAACTCTTGTCGTCATTTTCACTTCTTTGATCACCTACTAGTGCAAGGCTCAACATCAACCTATATCTTCTTCCCCAATTGACCCTCCATGTATGTCACTTACACTTGAGCTTTCCATTGTGCTATGCAAAGGTATTTGGCCCTCACAACCCTAATCCTCAGTATGTTTATACTTTGAATTATGATCTCCTATATCTTTTTTGTTTCCTCTTTGACTATGCCCATTCCCAAATTTATAGAAACCATGATGTCATTTGTTGTCGTTGGGTTTAAACAGTACAGATTGGGTAGGAGGGTAACAAAAACTAAATATTGTGCTATGGCAACAAGTATGCGAGCTAACATTAGATAACTACTCAACAGGCTAAAATGGGGAGATATTCAAGAGACAAAGCTTATATGCAACAGTAGTTATACTCCATATTACATCATCATATCCATTCTTTCATGACAAAGACTAAACAAACACAGATTTATTGTCATTTTTGTTTCAAGGAGAAATTACAACTTTGTGTGCTCCAATGATAAGTTAGGTAATATATTCACTAAATTTCTTTGACGTTTTCCGTTGAATATATTTGTAATAAGTTTTCCACATACGACAAATATATTCCAAATTTTGAATAACATGTTTTACAACTTTCACACATGTTAATATTTGTCAATGTAAGTGTCCTCAAATCAGGAATTTGATTGGTTCCCTTTGTATCTAGGATTGTACCCTGATTACTCATTGTCAATAACAGATATGTGCAGATATTCGGTACCACTGGGGTGATAGATGGACCATATTAGATAAAGAATGAGTTACAATATGATTACTGATTTTTAAAGAGACTCAATTCTCTCCTAAGTACTAATTACAAGTCAAATGCACTCCCAATAGTGTTTCCTTCTTTTATTATTCTGAAAGACTTAATCATTACTTCTAACTAACTAACTAACCATCATATTATTATTTAGTTATCATTACAATGACATTATTCAATTTATGATCCACTACAACTTTTTTATGTCTCCTATCATAGATTCTCCTAATTGAAAATGTTTATACCTATCACATATACAGCAATGTGCAAAAATATGCAGCTTGTTCATAATAAATTGTTAATAACTTACTATACTAGGCAAATGATTGAACTCATATGGCTTAATATCATAATGATCGGCTTGTTCAGCTGGGTCAGGAATCGTCAAGCCTTTAAGCAACAATGTAAATGATGAAATATCTTCTTGCATGGAATCTAGCTGTTCATGCAATTTCTCCATTTTCTTGTTAGATGTCATTGTTTCCCACTGTATCTTTTCAATAGCCGCTTGTTTATCAGCAAGCTCAATCTGTGGAATACGATTACTATTGAGTTTGAGAGAGAACTTTCAAAATTTCTGCTACAAGAAATGAGCATTTTGTTCTTATATTACCATCAGATCCCCAAACAGGACAATGCAAAACAAATGTATATAAGATATGGACACGACAGTTGAATTTTGATGCCTTTCTATCTTTTTATATTTAAAAGATTCAGAAAGTCGAAAATAAAACTGTAGTGTCAATTTTAATAGTGACATGCATCAAATTCTTTACCAATATATTTCTAAGAATATACAAACAGTAGAATAAAACAAAAAGTAACAATTGAAACTTCCACTGTGCATTCAACTGATTTATAAACCCATGAGAATTTTAGGATCCAACTTTCAAAACCAATCAACAGTCATGACTATCCTGTTCCGGGGACATTGAACAGTGTATAAGTGAAAGAGTATTATGAACATTATAATACTTATCACATTCTAATGAATTTTGCAACTAGTGATAAATTATAAATGAGAAAAGAATAAGTAGATTAGTACCTTCACATCAAAGAGTTGTTGTTTTGTGGACTTCAGTAAAGAGTCCTTTTCTGAAGCCTGGTGTTTCAGTTCATCAAGTTTTTGTTCAAGAGCTTTCATCGGTTTCTTTGTGTTTTCTCCCAACTCTATGAGTTGATCTTTCTCCAATATTTTCTTTTGCAGCTCCTCTACCTTCTCCTTCAATATGACGCGCTCATCTTTCTGTCCTTTTCTCATATCAAACCTCTAAAAAGAAAAAAAAAAAAACCATCAGTGACAGAATTGTTGCTACCATTTTGTACTTGTTATTTTCCTATGATCCTTTCTTTTAATCAGGAAAAAATTGACCAACAACTCCTGTCTATTAAATATGTTATCTACCACTAAATAAGAAATATTCACTACGGTGATAATGAGAAAGAAAGATCCGTCAATGATAAAGTCACAACATTCTAAGCACCGTAAATTTAATAGTCACGCTACAATGTATACAAAATACATAACACAACATTCTAAGCACAGTAAATTTAATAGTCACGTCACGATGAATACAAAATACATATTGAAGGAGGAAGGAAAAGAAAAATTCCCGGATGACATTGGCAATAGCAACTATCAAATACAAACCCATCCACACACAAAAATAAAATAAACCTGAAACTAAAAATGACAAGATACAATTGTGATTATGGACACACATATGTAACAAACATTTAACGAGAAATAGCAACTATTCAATGAGGTAGGTACAAATATTCAGGATCTTTTATTGAATCCTAATTTCAGACAGAAATAACAAGTTCTACAAAATTTTCAGCAAAAGTCATCTATTTAGTCAGTGAAATATTACCCTCTCTCCTAAATACAGTAAACTAACAAAATTATGTGAGTAAGTATTGAATATCATTCAATTTAGTTTCGGTGATACATTGTAACAAGTCCCACATCGGGGAGTTCTCTTTACCAGAGAGACCTTATAAGGTGGGAGGTTCTCCAACATCTTGAACTAGCTTTTGAAGGATGGTTTCCCTCCTTAACATTATAGTTGTTACATTGGTGCTTTCGTTGAGAGCCAGCCAACTCGAAAAGCCAACTCGAAAAGGGTTAGTCACGGAGCCTTGTTACATGTATATTTCACTAAAGATTATAAGAAATTTTCAATACTTTACTCACTAAGCAGTACCATTATAATACTTTCAAAACTAGATATATAGCTTCATCAGTTTTTAAGAACTATTTCCGCTAAAGAGTGATACATCATAGCCAAAGTGATGGTTTGTTAAAATTTTCATCTAAAATTGCCATCATACCTACCAACTCCGTTCACTAATCACAACCACCATCCATCCATCACCACACAACACAAGAATGTTAACATAAATAACACAGGTAGCACATTAGAATCAGGTGGCAGCTTTCAGCATTTTATATCCAATAACAATTGACATATGACCTGTCGAATAAGAGTTCAAAGTGATAGTGTCACGCTCTTACAATTTTCAAAAGCGACTTCCTTGAAGGTCTCTTCGTGTATACCATGGAACCCTGACGGGTGAATGAACTTCTCTCTTCACCATCCTAATCGAATTTAATGAACGTAACAGTGACGATTAAACCACCGCGAACGACTTACAAACCCACGTGAGAGCGTTTTAAAGTCATGAGAATGGAAAAAAGAGCTTACGATGAAGGATTGCACTAGAGGGACAATCTGAACGAGGTCGTTGAAGAGAACGGGATCCATATCTGTCTCATGCTCATGATGAGTGTCTCTCGCCGAAAGCAGAGAATTAGGGTCGCACAAATCCCGTTTTTCTTCCAAACGCTGCCTTTCATGCATTTTTTGAAAACGACGAGGAGACACGGAACGCCGAAACGAAGCTCGTTTTCGCTTCGAACACAGAAATTTTATATATTTTCAAGTATTTTAAATTGTTCAAAAATTTGAAGTATTTCAAAATTTTCAAAACAATTACATAAAATTCATCTTAAAAATATTAAACGTAATTAAAATATATATTTGAACTTTTTTAAATAATAAATTTTGCATTAAATCGTAGTTGATGCTCTCAAAAAATAATTTTTAAACATTACATCAATCATATATATATATATATATATATATATATATATATATATATATATATATATATATATATATATATAATTTTATTAAATCAATACATTGTTGAGGTGTAAAGATCGGTCAAAGATAGGGAACTTCCTTGCAACTTCCTGGTCAAAGGAAGGCTACTTCCTGCAACTTCCGGTCAAAGGAAGGGAGCTTCCTCGCAACTTCCTGGTCAAAGGAAGGGAGCTTCCTCTCAACTTCCTCTCAAGAAGGATTTGTTTGGCTATAAATACCTCATTTTGTAACCTCATTTGTATCAATCCAAGTGTGAAGAAAGAGTAGAGAGAGTGTATTCATACGGGCTTGTGTGAATTGTAACATTCTGGTTTATCCTCTTATTCTAGTTCATTCTCCTGGCTTGGTTCGCCCCGCGATGTAGGATTTAATCCGAACCGGGTTAACAAATATTCGTGTCTTTTATTGATCTCACATTGGTGTATTATTATTATTCCATCTTATCCGACCTTATTTCCCAACAACCGGTATCGAGCCAGGAGGTTGGAAATAAGATGGAGGGAAAGATTCAAGTCGAACGGTTCAATGGTTCCGACTTTGGATTCTCGGCGAATGCAAATGGAGGCTTACCCGTACGGGAAGGACCTCTACGCACCTCTTTGGGAAAAACCCGAGAAGATGAGCGATGATGAATGGAAGGTGCTCGATCGGAAGGCGATGAGCGCTATAATTCTTTCGCTCTCTCGAACGTCGCCTACCATGTGAAGGGAGCAAAAAGCACGAAGGAGGTCTTGCAGATACTCACCGACATGTATGAAAAACCATCGACAATAAACAAGGTGATGCCGATGAAAAAGCCGTTCAAATTGCAAATGGAGGAGCGAAAGTCGATGGCCGATCATCTCAACGATTTCAACCAACTCACGACGCAGTTGGCATCGGTGGATATTTCGTTTGATGATGAGGTAAAAGCCCTAATCTTGCTCTCATCATTGTCGGACAGTTGGGACGTGGTCAGTTACTTCGGTGAGCACTTCTTCCGGCAAGGAGAAGATGAAGTTCGACAACATAAGAGATATGATGTTGAACGAGGAGACCACGCGAAATCGAGCGGGTGGGTCGTCTGGCTCAGCCTCTACATACGAGTCCGAGAGGAGACCCGAAACACGAGGGAAAATCCGTGGGAGGTCAAAATCCAGGGGAAGGAATAAAGGCAAGAAAGAGATGGTGTGTTGGAACTGCGAGAAGCCTGGGCATATGAAAAGCGAATGCCGGCACCAAGGAAAGACAAAGAAGGTCGGACGACCAATGCCGCGACGGAGGACACGGCGGATGCACTCTTGTTGAGTGTGAGAAGCTCGCTCGATGACCGGATCGTGGACTCGGGGGCCTCATTTCACTCATGCAAGTAGCAGAGACATCATGGAGCCATACACCGCAGTGATTTTGGCTTGGTATATCTTGCGGACAACAAATCCCTAAAAATTGTAGGGAAGGGAGATGTGCGGATCAAGTCCGCAAATGGGTCATGCTCGGACCCTACGTGATGTGAGACACATTCCAGGACCGAAGAGGAATCTCATCTCGGTTGGACAACTGGACAATGACGGCTTCCACACAATGTTTGGAGACGAAAAGTGGAAGGTCGCCGAGGAGCTATGACTTTGGCAAGAGGGTCGAAGTCGGAACGCTTTACACGGCGAGTAGATCCAGCTCAAACATTCTCCCGGCAGGAGTTGTCTCACAATCGCACTTATGGCACGGTCGCTTGGGCCACATGAGCGAAAAAGGAATGAAGGTACTAAAGTCGAGAGGACTTTTGCCCGAGTTGGAGTCGGTGGACGTGGGTCTCTGCGAGCAATGCGTGCTTGGAAAGCGTAAGCGAGTGAGCTTCATAACCACCGAAGAGCTCCAAAGACGAAAAACTGGAGCTAGTGCACACCGACTTATGGGGGCCAAGCACCGGTGACATCTCTTGGAGGATCGATGTACTACATGACGTTCGTCGATGATCGCACAAGAAAGGTATGGGTGTACTTTCCGAAAAGAAAATCCGAAGCCTTTGATACTTTCAGGAGATGGAGAGCACTCGTGGAGAAAGAGACAGTCTCGGAAGTGAAATGTCTCGGATCCGACAACGGTGGCGAGTACAACAGTTGAAGCCATCAAAGAATACTGCGCCGATCATGGGATCCGGATGCGTAAGACGGTCCCAAGGACACCTCAACAAAATGGCATTGCGGAGAGGATGAACAGAACACCGAATGAGCGTGCGAGATGCATGCGATTGAAGAGTGGACTGCCCAAGATGTTTTGGGCGTAGGTAGCCAAGACGGCCGCTTTCTTGATCAACCGGGGCCTTCTGTCCCATCGAACAACAAAATTCCGAAGAGGTCCGGAGTGGTAAGAAAGTTGATCTCTCTTTCTTACGTACCTTTGGTTGTTTGGCTTACGTTTTGAATGACGATCGGACAAAGCCGGATGCTAAGTCCGTCAAATGTACATTCATTGGATATGGGACTCGACGAATTTGGGTATAGATTTTGGGATGATCAAAATCGGAAAATTATTCGCAATCGTAATGTGGTGTTCAATGAAGGCATAATGTACAAGGACCGAAGGAATACCCGGACGATGACAAGACCATGCAGGAGTATGTTGGTCTCGATATTTCAAATACCGGAATCATGAGACCAAGCAGATTCGAGTGGGAACTCGGATAGATGAGATCGAGCGTACGTAAGAAGAGGCGGAACCGGAATCGGATGAACCGATTGCCGAGAGCAAGCACGCCTCGGCACCGGGCCGAGAACCGAGGATGAGAAGTGGCCCTGGATAGGTACTCCCCTTCTCTTTATTACCTACTTTTATCCGATTCTGGGGAACCCGACCGTTATGCGAGGCGGTTAAAGATGCCCACAAGAGCAAGTGGGAGCTTGCGATGGAAGACGAGATGAACTCGTTGAAGAAGAACCACACATGGGATTTGTGTGATCTCCCACAAGGAAAGAAGGCTCTTCAAAACAGATGGGTCTATCGGGTCAAGGAGGAATCGGATGGAACAAAACTAAGTACAAGGCCGGACTTGTAGTAAAGGGATTCCAACGGAGATACTGGTATTGACTTTACCGATGTTTTTACACTCGTTGTTAAGTTAACCACTATACGTTTAGTGTTAAGCATCGTAGCGGCGGAAAACTTGGAGTTGCAACAGTTAGATGTGAAGACGGCCTTTCGCATGGGGATCTCGAGGAGGAAATTTACATGGTGCAACCGGAGGGATATAGAGGAAATGATCGCAGGTCCTGTCGCCTAAATAAGAGCTTGTACGGACCGAAACAGGCTCCTCGACAATGGTACCGAAAATTCGATAATTTCATGCTCGGAGATAGGATACTCCGGGTGTAATGCCGATCATTGTTGCTATGTGAAGAAGTTCGGTAACTCTTTCATTATTTTACTCGCTATATGTGGATGACATGCCGATAGCAGGATCGGATGTCAAGGAGATCGAGAGGCTCAAAGATCAGCCTATCAAGGAGATTTGATATGAAGGATCTAGGAGAAGCGAGACAGACATCGGGCATGAAAATCACGAGGGACGTAAATGCTGGTAAACTTTGGCTTTCTCAATTTGATTATATTGAGAAGGTGTTGTGCAGTATTCAATATGAATATTGCAAAGTCGGTTCGAGTGCCATTGGGAAGCCAGCTCAAGTTGTCCAACAAGGATTCGCCCCAGGATGACTCTGAAAAAGAAAAGATGAGAGTTACGCCGTATGCTTCGGCCATCGGGAGCCTAATGTACGCTATGGTCCGCACCCGGCCGGACATAGCACATGCAAGTGGGAGTAGTCAGTCGGCTCATGAGCAATCCCGGAGTGATGCACTGGGAGGCGGTAAAGTGGATCCTTAGGTACCCGAGGGGTACTAAGGACCGGCATTAGTATTTGGCAGGGGTACCCTTACCCCGTCCGGGTATGTCGATGCCGATTTTGCAGGAAGTGATCTTGACAAGAGGAGGAGTACTACCGGGTACGTATTCACTTACGACGGACGGCCGTATCCTCGGATCTCAAAGCTGCAGAAGATAGTCACATTGTCCACAACTGAAGCCGAGTACGTGGCAGTGACGGAGGCAGCCCAAGGAGCTCGTTTGGCCGCAAAACTTCTTGAATGAACTTGGGAGACCTCAAGAGGATGTGGCTCTATACAGCCGATAGCCGAGTGCAATCCATCCGGCAAAGAACCCCGCGTTTCACTCGCAAACGAAGCACATCGAGGTTAAGTATCATTTCATCCCAAGCAACTTCTAGAGAAGAAGATGCTGCAGCTGAAAAAGGTTCTGGGAGATAGGAATCCTGCAGACATGTTGACCAAGGCGGTAACTTTGGAAAAGTTGAAGCCGTGTGTAGCTTCGACTCGGCCTTGATGATTAAAACAGCAGACTTAGCAGTAACCAAGAGCGGAGATGAACAGTGTTGACCAATCTTCAAGTGGGAGATTGTTGAGGTGTAAAGATCGGTCAAAGATAGGGAACTTCCTTGCAACTTCCTGGTCAAAGGAAGGCTACTTCCTTTCAACTTCCCGGTCAAAGGAAGGGAGCTTCCTTGCAACTTCCTGGTCAAAGGAAGGGAGCTTCCTCTCAACTTCCTCTCAAGAAGGATTTGTTTGGCTATAAATACCTCATTTTGTAACCTCATTTGTATCAATCCAAGTGTGAAGAAAGAGTAGAGAGAGTGTATTCATACTAGGCTTGTGTGAATTGTAACATTCGGTTTATCCTCTTATTCTAGTTCATTCTCCTGGCTTGGTTCGCCCCAGCATGTAGGATTTAATCCGAACTGGGTTAACAAATATTCGTGTCTTTTATTGATCTCACATTGGTGTATTATTATTATTCCATCTTATCCGACCTTATTTCCCAACATACATACCTGTAATTTTATAATTTTGTAGGGAGTAATCAATTCACAAATACGTAAACTAAACATGGAACAAGTTACTTGTTTTCTACCAAAATCAAAATATAAATATTAATAAATACATAATATTATATTTTCATCACATTTGTTTCGTCATCATCTTGTAAGTATGATTCATTACAAAAAAATCATTTAAGATAGATGGTTTGAAGTTTTTGAAAATGTTGATGTAGAAGTTATTCATTTTACTTTATATACTCATAGAAATTATTTCAGAATACAGCAACACAAGATAATAACAGTTCTACAAAATTTAACTATTAATAATCTTATTATTTTGGTTTTAGCAATAGTTCTCAAAATTTTAATTATTATCCACTATCACCTAAGTGATGACACGATTATTTGATAAAAGTTAAAAAGTTTAATGAAAATGTTTCAATAATAGTTAAAATTAATTTTTTTTTTTTTAAGAAACTCTAACCACCTCTTCTGTTTCATGTAAAACGTTTTTTATTAAATAAATATTTAAGACTTTTATTATGTACAAATTTGTCTGCATGTCATAAGAGTAAAAACTATAGTTTTTAGAGCAATTAAACAAGCAGGTTATAACCTACAATTTTACCTTCATGCATCAAAACTTTATTTAGGTCATTTTAGAAACATCAGAATATACTATAAAAGATTTAGAAACAAGTGTAACAGAAAACCTTTTTTAAGACTTTAAAAATTACTCACATCTATTATCCACACAAAAGTTGACCTTTGTGACTCAGGTAAAAAAAAAATTATCTTAAAGAAACTCTCTATTAACCTTTGTATAAAACATTGTTGGTTTAAGAAAATTTCTAACCTAGACTATATATAGAAGAATTAATCAATATAACCCATTTAGAAATCACATGTTCTAAGAGACTAACATTCTTGAATCATAACACACAATTAAACAATTTAAAATAAGATTATATGTCCTTGAAGATCTTATGTTCCTCGGTAGTTTTAGAGTATATTAAGATATCTTCTACAAAAATTATATTATATTAGATAAAGACGAAAGATTAATACTATATGATCCATTAACACAATATATTCATTAGTTACACCAAAAGGAATAACTAATAATTTCACAAGTTGTAAGAGGTTCTAAAAGTAACTATGGAAACATATTAAAGACAAATCTTTTAGTAAACTGATTTAGTGTGTATCCTATTAAATATACAAGTTCCAACAAATTAGTTCATAATGTAATTTATTTTTTAAGTAAAAGATATTTATTCTTAATCAGCACTTTGTTATATTCAGTGATTTATAACAATCTCTAATGAATAGAAACTAGCTTGGAATTCTCTTGCACATGACCGAAGACAATAATTTCATAATTTAGTATGATATATATGATTGAAAGATAATTATTCCATATCATAATAATATCTAATTGACTAAGATGCATATTTTAAATAGAGAAACTAACTCTCACAATTGATGAAAACACTAACAATGTTAAACTTTAAAAAGATAATAGTACATAGTTGAGATAGACAAATATGTTGTATAAAATAATCAAAGAAGACCATTAATTAAACTTGTATCAGGAATAAATTCATCTAATTTTATAACTCAACTTTGGATTAAGGATAATAATAATAATAATAATAATAAATTTAAAACTTATTTATTTATGAATTATTAAAATAAGTTGATGTTTTTAAAAATAGAGTACAGTTTAAAATAGAGTACAGTTTAAGTTGAATCTTATGTTTTTTTGTTTAAGTTTATTCATTTTGTAAAATGATTTTATTTATAAAAAACAGGTTGCTAGATAGACTAAAACCAAATTTAAAATTTAATTATTATAAATGGTTTTTAAAATATTATTTAACCTGTCTATTTTTAAAATACAAACAGTCAAATAATAGAGAAATGGTTAATGGAAGAGAAAAAAATTATAGAAACTAAATTAAAAAAGTTATGTTTTTTAATACTTAAAAAAATTATTTAATAAATATATACTTGTTTATTAATATTTAAAATATTTGTTTATATAGTAAAGTGATTTAATGACAACATAAAGAAATACATAATTGAATGATTTGATTATTAGGTAATTAATTGAAAAAATTATATATTTTATAAAAATATTAATTTTTTATTATAACTAACGTCTTTTTACGTTTTAGGACAAATATATTCTAGCTTATGGTTTGAAAAGAATTCTGGATTGGGTCCCAATTTAATATGAGATGTTATGTTTCTTCTAAGATAAGAAAATATGATAACCATAAACATAGTTGATGACAGATAAGAAGGAGAGACTAATTCATTGAATGAAAGTTGAAACATTTTCTCCTACAAAAATCTATTATGGAAAGTTAATTAATAGCTCAAACAAATCCTAAATTGCAACATTTTCAAATACATGAATAACCATTATTATTATTATTTAATTATACTATTGGGAAAACTAAATCACTAAAGAAACACTGTCAAATACAAGATAAACAGGGTAATCTTTATTTGATAATAATGGTTTTGTAAGATTATGATAGAGCAGAAATTCACACTGTTGAATATGTACTTCCATTACATGGCCAAATCTTCAAATCCCACAAAGGTTACATGTACCTCTTGTTGTTCTCATAAGAATTTCTTGGTTACCAAACAGTAAGAGCGTGTTTAAGAGAAATGGACAGAGGAGAGAACCATAGGAAACTATGAAGCCATGACATGTGTGAAGCATGTTAGAGGATGTGCAAGGAAACAACATTTGTGTTGGCAATCTGGCTGTTTGGTGTTTGTTTTAAGGGTATTAAATATTCTGAACCGTCCATTTATTATTTTCTCATTTTATTTTTTATTTTCCTTTTACATTTTTCTGCCAACCGTTTCAATTGAAACTAGAGCGACCATAACTCTGCGTTTTTGTGGTAACTGGAGTTGTAAATGATTCATGAACCAAGCATGTGACACTGAGCAACAAATTTGACTTTTTGAGTTGTTTCGGGACATCGCATAATAATGGTAATTTGAATTGGATTCGTATCACTCTGATCATCACTTTTTTGTTGCTTGCTTCGTCTGTGCTTCATTTTTATTTTATCAATTTGCATAAATGCTTCTTTGGCCTTGTTCCCGGATTATTTCTTTTCAGAATGACGAGGAACACAATCTCATTCTTGTGTTGAATTTCAGAGGGAAAACACCATCACAGAGCGTGTAACTTTCAATATCTGCATTTGGACCATGGATAAAGTCTGTTTCTTTCATCAGTGATAGATATGATTTCTGAGATTTTTTGTATTTTTTATTTAATATTTTTATATCCCTCAATTTTAGGTTATCTATGTTTATCTTGCTTCACGTTAAGGCATGGATGCTCTAAAACATTCTCTTGATCATTCTGTTTCAGAACATAGTGTTACAACTTTGTTGTCTGTATTCAAATATTGTAGATTCCACAGATTGTGGATTCTTGTTTACCAGCAATATTTTTTAATCTTCCTTTCCTACATACAAGATAAACATAGGAAACCGATGAAATTTTGCAGTTTTATTCCCAGGAAAAGTTTATTGTCCTGAAAAGTTGAATTTGATTGCCAATCCTTTGGCCCCTACAATTACAAGGGTACGTGGTCATTTCCCCCTACAGTTGCTATCCCCTTAAAATTTTTAGAAATTAGTTTTAAAACAATTTTCATATATATATATATATATATATAAAATATATTCATTCCTTAATTTTCCAACTGCCGTTTTGAAGATATACCAAACGAGTGTAAATGAAGTTATTTTCTTCAGTCCTCTGTAAATTACTACATTCATTGTTTGTATGTAGTTGGAGACATAGGAGAGAAGGTAATTAAATTTCTCTTCATAATTCATATTTTTTGTCCTAGGACATGGATAAGAGTAGAAAACAGTTACTGGTTGCTTTACACCATATATATATATATATATATATATATATATATATATATATATATATATATAATTTAATTACTTTTATTGGAGGGTGCCATCATTGTGTGTTCTTGATATATATCATCATATTCCTGATCAATAGATAACTCAAATGTTTAGCTATGAAGGTTTTAGTAAACAGAATTTGACCTCATCAGTTGTATGTGCCCCCAATTTTCTGTGATGCCAAGGATAATGACAAAACAGTAACTGCAATGGGAAACCTTAGTCTTGGATTGCATATTTCTGCTTGCTGTGAACTGTGAACAGTTATTTTCCTATCAAATTCATCCTGCAAATCTCACCACCAGTTTTTCCCATGCAGTGACATAGTGATAATTTTGGCAAGATGAAAGGTTCAAAAGGACGCAGCATGAAGCACACACATTTTATTCATTGTGAAGATCAAAGAAGTCAAGAGCATAAGAAAATTGTACGGGACAGACTGGAGGGTAATACTAATAATAGTTTTAGGACAAGGGAGATTCCAATAAAGAGGTTGTTCAATGTAGGGCATTTTACTAATGCTTCAGAGGACGTGTCAAAGTTTAGCAAGGGAAAGAACTTTTCAGCAGGAATGAATGTCATGGACTATGATTTACCTGAGCTGGTTGTTTTTATTCAAGAGGACCATGAGCAGTTTGTCAAGGACAGTTGCATTGGTAGGGGAGTGCCACCAGAAGACAAGTGTCTCTCAGAAGATTGTGCATTAGATCATGATATAATGTCATGTCACTTTGAGTCTAACATGAATAGAAGAAGCGATTCAAATCTAGGGACTATGGAAGCATTTTCAATCAATTCTAATAGACCAGAATATGGCTCTAAACATCTTTCCCTTAAGGATGCAATGGAGTTTTATGATTCAAGAGCTTTAGTGATTGATGTTGAAGGTGATTCAGGATACAAGATTTTAACTGATCACCCCACAAAGAAGACAACACCGGAGACCCTTAGAGAGGTGAGACAATTTAATCTCATGCTTGTGCATTTTATCTATTTGGACAAAGAATTAATTGATTACTAGAACATTGCTACTAACACCAGAATATTTATATTCTAAGCATTATTATGGAGTCCTGTCTTTTCTTTTTTTAGCATGGTTAGTTAACCATCAACATCAATGAATATGTTCTCTTTTGTTTCGTAACTTAGATGCATGAGTGATAAAAGATTGAAACTAGTCTACAAGCCATATAAGGAGTTAGCTCCTGCCATCTACCCACTGTGAACTACTGAACGACATAAGAAACTAGGTGCAGCACCTGCACTTACACCAATCGAAATTTGATAGGTTAGATTCATGTGTGCCCTTGTCAATTATAAGAAATTGCAAAACCGAGAGAAGAGAAACTCTTATTTGCTTTCAATGGAAAAAGAAAATAAAATAACCGAATGAGAAAGTCTCTTTATTTCTTAGAACAAGATTTCTCTACTTATATACCCATTTCTCTGGATTGATTGAAGACATTTGTAGTACTTTGGGAAAGTCACTCGTACTACGTAACGTTGTTATAGTTTGGTATTGTAGTCACCCAATTAATTCTTTGATTCAATGATTAAACTAAATTTTTAAGTACTGAACTGAATCCTGATAATATGATTGTCTCTTAGAAAGGGACTTGCTTTATTTCTGAACTGATTTGTTGCTTTAGCTACAATGACTCAGTGAGTAAACTAGGTTTACTTTTCTTCTGCCTTCGGAGAAAAAGTATAATGTCTGCAAAAATGTTTTACGCTGTCATCCAATCACAAATTGTCATGTATGGTAGTATGCTGTGATTTGTGATTAGTTGATAGTCCAAAACTATTTTACACTGTTGGTGCATAACTCTTTCTTTAGGAAAATAAGGCTCCTACTCCCTGAAAATATTTACACAAGCAAATACTGCAACTATGATAAAAGATGAATGTAATTTTAAATGTTAGCGTGATCCTAGAACAATTGTATTCTATAAGAGGCTCATTCCCAAATTTTGCATTAATGTTACATTTTACTGTTAAGCTCTTGGGAAGGACTTTTGTTTCTCAGTAACAAGTGTTGGAAATTAAGCGAGTGTGGAAGTGGATTATTGGCACTACGTTTTGATGATTAAGATGAATCAATGGAGGATCTTACTTGTCAGTTGTCATCAGACTTATTCTATTTTCTTGCTTCGAGTAAAATATGTAGAGAACTTTCATGTATAAATTACTTCACTCAACTCAAACCTAATAATCTACTTGACTTCAACAACAAATTCAGTAATGTCGTGTCATTGAGGATAAGTTAATCATCATCCTTTATTGAAAATATTGACTCTGAATTTTGCTGAACAATTTTATCTTTAACAATCCATAGGCATTAACAAAGGAAGCATACGTTTCAAGATCTCTCAAGAATTGGCAAATAAATTCATTTTTGGGTACAGTTGGCAGCAGAGTGGAGTTTCCATGTTGTGCAGATTGTGTGCAAGTTGCTGACACTATCATGTGTAGATCTGCGATTAGTAACTCACAAAGTCCAACAGGTTTAGGAAAAAGACAAGAAAATGATCCTCCAGAGACTTGTTCCTGTGCTGTAGGCCCTCAATCTAGTGGTCCAACATCATATGCAGCTCCTGCAACTAGCAGTGCCTCTCATCACTCTAATGACAGCATAAGCAGCACACATTCATTTGCATTTCCCATGTAAGTTTCTTACACTTTAAGTTCTGTCTCTCTTTGGCAATACACAAGCTATCCATGGTCATAACTATTTAGGCCTAATAAAGCATCATTTTCAGATTACCTGAAGAATGGAATGGAAGCCCGGTGAGAATGTTGGAAGCTGATAAAAGTCAAATAAGAAAGGACTTATGGCAGAAGGTAATGATATTGTTCTTTTGCTGCAAAAGTTGATTGCTAAAATTTTGCGTGTCAACAGACACTGGCAGCAGGTTTATGCAGAAAAGTTACCATACTGGTTTACTTTCATGGTTTTACAGGATACATACATGTGGTCATATCAAATTATTTTGCC
The DNA here is from genome assembly GCA_963425845.1 of Sphenostylis stenocarpa. Lineage (NCBI taxonomy): Eukaryota > Viridiplantae > Streptophyta > Magnoliopsida > Fabales > Fabaceae > Sphenostylis > Sphenostylis stenocarpa. The sequence goes on from OY731406.1 coordinate 59,423,033, forward strand.
ATCTATTTTGATGACTCATTAGTTTAAATACTCTATGTGTTTGTTTATATTTATACTTGTTCTTCTACCCCACTCCCTCTTTTACATATTGTATATTACAAACAATCATGAAAATTTCTCTCCAAGAAGATGTGCTTATACTTTGGAAGATTCTCTTAAACAGGGCAAATTCTACACATGCTAAACTTTCACTGATAACATTGATGATGTATATTTTCTAAGTTCAAAATTTCAGGTCAATTTTTCTATAAAAGAATTTTACACAATGTAAATAACTATCATAAATTCATTAATCAACTATTAACAAATGAGAAGACAAATATAAAAGAAGAATTTGACCATGAACGAACCTCTATGGTTGAATCCATTCCATATAGATCTGATTTTTGGTGTCTTAGATAAATTGATAAAACAATGTCTTTCGAATACTTTAAATACTGTTTTCATTGCTATTTTTTTAATTGAAAATAAATACAACTAATTTTCTTACAACTTTTTAGATGAGTAGTAAAACCTTTTAAATAATCTTGAATTATATTTATGTATATATTTTTGGAAATTATAGAATATCATATAAACTAGATGGAGGCATGTTTGACTATCTAGTTGTAAAACTTTTTAAATATATATATATATATATATATATATATATATATATAATCATAAAATTATTAATTTTGTTTAAGTCTTTTGCAATAAACTAAATTTGTCACAATCATTCTAAGATTATTTGGAACATTTATTTCATTTGTTGCCTTTATTATAAAGATCAAAAGAGAATTGAAGGATTACATAATAATTGAGAATAATTATACCATAATTTATCTAAATTTCTATTTATTATAAAAACATATTTTAGTAGATTTGTTGTTGAAATGCCAATATATTAGTTTGATGAAATTAATTTAAGATTATTTTAGATGACCCAATATATTAGAAGATTTTGAAAATTTTGAATAAAATATATTTAAAAAATTGTTTCAAACAAATAAAAAAATTATAAAATAAAAGAAATGACATAATTTTGAGTCAGAACATTTTTAAGCAAGACTCTATTATATCACTCCTAGGTTTATATTGAAATGTGTGCACATTGTTTTGTACAATTTTGATTTTTTTTATTTTTCCTTTTACCTTTTAAAAGGCATTCAACTAAACAATTTAAACAAAACATTATTTTATAAATACTTTGTAATCAGCACCTTATTCGCAAAATTGAATGTAAAACTTACTAAAGTAAATTAGAAAAAGAATAAATTCATTTGAATAACCTTTATATTTGTAATTTGTCCCAAAACAATTTATGTTCTCAGCTTACAATATAATATTAATTATTCTTTTTATTTTTTTTCTCAAATAATGTATCCTATAATAGAGCATTTTAAGGTTTAAAGTTAAAGTTAAGTCATCGTCGTCATAAATATATTGTTGGGTTCTTAGATTTTTACTGTCAAAAGTTTGAATGTAGAGGCTAGTTTGGTAAATTCCTTCATCCTTCTGGACCTTAACACAGTAATTGAAGGTCATACATACACCAATCATCTACTGCTGTTATTACCGACAGAAAAGTTTGAATTAACTTTGCCATAATTCAACTGGTCAATGATGTTGCTTTTGAAAACCATTAGTTTCACAGCATGAATTTCAAACTTATTGATGTTTTAATTTTTTTTTCAAACTTTTTAATGTTTTTATAATTTTTAAATTTCTGTATATATATATACTCTTATTTAGAAGCTATAGTTTACACTTTCTTTACATTAGAAATACAAACAATATGTTTGTCGCGTAATGCAATATCTAATATATTCTTTTCCTTTCCTTTTTGTAAAGTTCTTTGTTCAAACACTATCCAATGACTTGGTTTGTTTTCTTCATCTCAACTTCCAAAAACCACACAAGGAGGGAGAGTTTATTGTATTACCAGTATAAAGTGGGTCTTCATGACAGATTCATTCTTGTTAAGGGTAAAAAACTTTGAAACTAACATAAAAACCAAGCTAAAGATGATTTGAGATGTCCCTGGAATCTGCATCCAGGGATATTGAGGATTCCAAATTTTAATTCAACACAAAGAAAAGACTCATGTTCAAGTTTGAATTAGAGTTCTCAGTCTCCCTCAAGGTACTATAGTGGCCTAATTGTTTGACAGAACAAATGGTTTTGGGTCCCAATTTCCATTGACTAAGACACTATTCAGCGATCCTATGGTCATCTTGCAAAAATCTTAGTGGAGGATGACTTACATGAAGACCTTTGGTGGAAAGGATGGATACACTTTCTTTGTTTTTATTATTTATGAGAGGGTGCATGAATTGTTCAATGTCCTAAATTTAGGAAGAAAGGTATATATATATATATATATAACAAGACAGTTTTAAGTCTCCAAATAAAATTTTGTTGCTTTTTTTTTAACTACTAAAAAATTAGTTATTTTCTGTAAACTTTTTAATAGAAATTATTTAAATTTGTAAAAGATTTATTTTTTGTAAATTTTTATACAAGTTTTACAAAAATATTCTAGGCTTAAAAGCTCATAAGATTGATAATAATATTATTGATCAGTATGGTCTTATGGATAATGGATTGATTATGAATCCAATTTATGCGGTTAATGGAGTTAAAAAAAAGGATATTTTTTACAATTTGGTAATTTAGTTGATTCGATGGTTTAAAACACAGTTTTAAAACCCCCACTACCTCTCCGCGGTTTTAAAACCTCTATAGCCTTTCTACAAATTTTGAAATCCTTACTATCTCTCTCTCTATATTTTAAAAACTTTGTTTTCTTTAAACTATTTATAATCTCTGTAGTTTTACTTAAGGTTTAGAATCCCATTAATTTCATGTTTCTTTAATACTTATTTATTTCTAATAAAAATAATAACAAAATATTAATGAAATAAAAATAATGTCTAAAAGACTTATCTCCTAGAACCAATAAAATCATTAAAAATAAATATTAAAATACTATCAAACAAATAACAGATCAATATTTTTTAATTTAATATAATAATTAAAATAAATATTTATAAAAGAAAATTTTCTACAAATTCAAACTAAGTTAATCTATAATGTTATATTCCATAATTAAATTAGATAACAATAGTGAAATAAACAATTTTATTTAAAAATTTTCATGCTAATAATTTATTTCTTCTTCATTATGAACACTTCCTTTATTACCATAATTCTTCTCTGTAATATTTCACCACTTGCAATTTGTTAGCTTTTATTATTCTAATTCACAACAATTCTTTCATTAACAGGTAAATGTCATCTATTTTGTATTTGTCTTACCTTGGTAATCTATTACATGTTAAAAAAAAAAATGTTAAGTTCTAATATCATTGGTTCCTAGCTATTACAAAATGTTACATAATATACTTAATATAAATATCAAGTTCTAACTTTATTAGCTTAACTCAGGAACAAATTGTTGTGTTGGCTAGAAATCAAGTTGTGTTGCAATTGGGGTCTGAAAAATCAATGTAGGGACATGGTTGGTTTGACTAGTTGAAGGTATTCTCACTTTCAAGGTTCCTGAAAATAAATTAAATCAACGAAATAAAAATTGTAGTTTGCCTTGAGATTGATAGATGGAATCCATTTCAAAAAGAAAGTTGAAACATTTTACTTGCTTAAGGTGTAGATGAAGGTGGTGGGGGATCATGTTGATTACTTGTATGTGATGTGTTAGTGGATTAGTATACTTAGGTATAGGTGGAGGTAAAATAAGTTGACTATTTAGTTGTGAAGGATGAATATTCACTTGAGTATTTGACTTATATTTACTTGAAGTTAAAAATTTCATCTTCAACATTCCTATCAATCAATATCATATAGATTAGTAAACTTATCCCTCGTATAGATAAAACTAACTAGAAATTTTAATCTACCCTTTTTATTTTCCAAAAAAAATTGTCCTAGTAAATATGTTATGCCTTCTAACATTTTATCCATAAAACTAGATAGACTAAAAGAATTAATGCAAAAATAGTATGTATGAAGGTATATAATTACCTGAATGGGATGGATGATTAGGTGTAGGTGGACACATCTTACTATAATCTACTACATATCCCCACGTAAAAGAGACACATTGGATTCTATTTGCCTCATTCTTCTTGGTTGAAATTTTCTTCATCTTCATGTGTTATAGAAACAATAAAAACAACATATACAAGTCAAATTACTGATTCAAAATTTTATAATAAAATATAGTATCAAATGATGAAGGCTAAACTTGAAAATTAATGAAGGTAAGCAAGCTTTTTTAAAATGTCATGAACAAAGTAAAACTTGAATAAATAAGACAAGTCAGTGAAAGTTCAACAAACAACCATCTAAAAAAGAAAATAGATAAAAAGAATGTTTCAAACGTTTTTAATTTGAGGATTTAGGGTTTCGTTTGAATCATTGGAGACAATAACAACCTTTGCGACTTGAGAGCGTTTGCAAGAACCACTGGACAAGGGATTTTTCAAAATTTTATTGAGGTTTTGTTGTTCGTTAGGTGAGATAAAATTTTTATATTACAACAAAAACAACGGAACAAACAATGATTTGGGTAACAAAAAAATGATTAGAAATTGTTTCTCTGACTTGTGGGAGACAAAGGTAAGAAGGAGTTATAGGAGATGAGGAAAGACAAAATGTTGGAAGGGTTGAGGCTTAACGAAAACACGTGAGAATAATGAAAAATATTATGTTAAGGAGGGATGAGTGAAGAACTTACAAAAGAGGAAGAGTGAAATTACTCAATAGGAATTGAAAATATACTTAATTTAATACAAAAAAAAGTAGGGACTTAGTGGAGATTTTTCATAACCTCTAGTATGTACATTCATTCTCCTATGTTATTAAAATTTCAGTTAATGAACTTCAGATAAAATAAAATATTTTGGTAGTGAATGTGGAGGTGTTATAATAACCATCTACTTTATTATAGGTAGTATATAATTTGATGAGGCCTAAGATGTTTTGATCTTCTTATAAGTAAATAGTTGGATCAAACTTGTAATTATATACATTGATTTCTTTGTATATTTGTGATTTATAAACATGTCTTTCAATTCAAAAACATTATTATACAAAACCTAACAAATTTTTCTAACATTAAAACCTAAGAGTATAATTCATTTATATGGCGATAGACTTATAAAACTAGATCATTTGGATCTAACAATAATGCCTTTGGTTGTCAAATATGTGAGCTTGGTAAAATAAAAGTGGGGAGATCAAGTTCGGAACGAGATATCTTATAAACAAATGATTCTCAAACAAAGTAATAAAAAAGAGTTAACAATACAATGATATATAATGTTATTAACACCCACTCTAAAATTAGATTAAGAATTATTATATTCATATGTTCTAAATTATTTCTCTTTTCTATAATATTATGATAATTGGTTTAAAATAACCACAACTTTATATTATTACTTTAAATATTTTTTGGTTATTGGAGAAAATGTTTTCCTCTAACTATTGGGATGACAAGTGATAAAAAATGAAATTTAGTTAAGTTTTTCTCAAAATATCTGCTAAAAATGAGTTAAGAGCTTTGAATTTATATATATGAATTAAAAAATTTCTTGGAAACTCATGCATCATCAACCTTATTACAAATAATAAAATACGTTATCTTTAAAAATCTATTAATAACCAAAATGATTGAATTTTGATTATTCCTTATTCTTCAAAACAAATGCAAAATTCATAGATATAGTCATTCAAGAAATATAGATGTAAACTTTCTGAAATTGAACCCACCTCTTAATATATTGATAAAATAAATTATCATAGGAAACTTTTGAAGTTTTCAAAAATTCAAAATATCCTATAAGTTTAATCTCTTGTAATTTTATAATTAGTAGTTTTCTCTATGATCCTTTAGGCCTACAAATTTTTTTATCTTAAAAAAATCGTTAAAAATAAATTTAATAAGATATCGTATAACAATCATATTTTTTTTAGAGTCATCGTATTTTCTAATTCTATTATATTATCAAATCTTAAAAAAATTTGTTTTGAGTATGATAAACAAGAAATGTCTTGATAATGCATCTATTTTCACACTGTGGTTTTTTTCTTATGTGCTAAGAAAAATGATTCTATATACTATATCATTAAGTATACATTTTTATTATTGAACTTGCATTTATGCTTTAAATACTTAAAAGATTCATAATTATTATAGTTTATAAATTATTTTAAAAAAAATAACGTTATTCAATACTCTTCGATCCAAGTGAAATAGTTAAGATAATTTTATTTAAGTATTTTAATAAAAAAAATATTTTTTTAAATAACAAAACTCTTGTTAATTTTATTTAAGTATTTTAATAAGATAATATGATTTCTTTTTTAAAGGAACAAAACTCTTATCAACTAAGACATCCAATCTTAAATAACTTGTAAATAACTTGAATAATTTGGAAATTTTGGTAAAATGAGAATAAATGCATTGAAAAGTGTTATGCTATGTATACCTATTCAAACTAATTCCCTCCAAAAAAAATCTTGTTGAATATATTTTATATTATTTTTTAATATAAAACTTTTGCTCCACAAATTCACATAATAAAACTCTAATTTTAATTAAATGAAAAAAAAAATCAATTTAATTAAATTTAAAATTAATATTTTTAGATATATTTTTTAAAATATTTCACTTATTTAAAAAGTGAATGTAGAATTAGTTTACTATATATTTAAACAAAATTAAGAATTACTTAGAAATAAAAATAAATATTTTATTATAAATTTTATAAACTTAATTAAAATTTATTATAAAAATATATTTTTAATTTTTAATATCTTTTTCTAATTTTAAATAACACACTTATAAGATATATAATAAAATATATACTTTTATCCTTAAATAATTCTTACATTTAATTTTAAAATACATTTAAAATAAGTCAACAATTCATTAATGTGTAATATGAAATAGTTTTTGACGCATAATTTTTGTTTAGAAAAAAAATATATAACTTATCATCACTTATAATACGCCTCTTCTTAACTACGTTTCTTAACCTTCCAATGTCTATCTCCTTCGATATTATATTAAATAAGATAAAAACATTACAGACATTAAAATTCTGCTCTCAAGTTAGGGTTTTGAAATGATGTATCTCCTGTACTTAGGTCCTATCACTGTGCCATCACCTCATCTCCACCCCCACCCAGTCCCAAAACTAGCCACCACTTTCCACGCCCAAACCCAACACAACACACCCCTCATCCATCACATTCATGTCTTGTCACCTATGCCATTTGCCTACGTTTCCCACTCACCATTTAGACCCTCATCACTCACGCCACGTGGAGTCATCATCCTCGATGTGACTTCTCGCTACCACCCAGCCCCCACACTATTCCCAACCCATCTACTCCTTTTCCTCCTAGATATCATATTATTTAATATTCATCTTCATCTTCATCCTTTTCCTGTATCAGACACCTCTTTCGCCTTTAAATCACACCATGATTATCGTCATTATCTACATGCAACGTGACGTGGCACATTATATACGACGTGTGAAGTGTTCTGGGTCATTTTCAACTTCATAGCCATTAATAGTGCGGATGAAATACCACCCCAAACACGCCAAAAACAATATTACAATCCCAACCAAACAAGAACAACCATTGTTACAGAACCAATCCCCAATATATATATATATATATATATTTAAACACCGCTCCTATGTCTTTCCCCTGTTTAATCATATTCCAAATACATACATTAAAACATTCAAGTACGAAGGAAAAAAACACTAACATCATGTTAGTTGCACATGCACATCGCTGATGATAATCAAGCCCAATCACCTCTCCAGAAAAAGTAAAAGCAAATTTACATATGCTAACTAATTATGAGTTCCTTCAAGATTCTTTTTTTAAACTTGGGTTTAGAGATTCCATTCCAAATATGCTTGAACTTTTCTTCTCGAGTTACAAAAAACAAAAAGAAATTTCTTGAGTGCTTTCAAGGAAGGTGAAAGAGAGGTGGATTTTCCTGATCAGCCCATTGGGTGTGGGTCCAGTACGGTTGACCAACGGTGTTAGGGAGATCAAACAAACCTTGATCGGCACCGGGTTGCCAATCCAACGACCCAAACGCAGTCTTGTGCTGCAGCGACGAAAACTCAGGCGCCACCGTGTGATCGAGAAACGACGCCGTACCGAACTCTTGATTCTGCTGGTTCTGCCACTCAACATGGTCTCCACCTGCTGCCACATGCACCTGATCATTCCCCTGCTGATGAGTGACACCGAACCGAAACGCCGCCGCATCGATGATGTTACTGTTACTATTACTACTATTCCCAAATCCAAACCCCCATGCTTCGTTATTTGAAGCCATGAGGTTCGAGAAACTCCCTATCTCAGAGAAAATGCCACCTCTCTCCAAAGAGGGGTTATTAGCGTTAGCGAACATCTTCGACTCGCGAACGTTGTCGACTAACAAAGCGTTGTTCGAAGCAGCGTTTGATGTCGGCGCCGACATAGCCTCCGTGGCGGCGACGGTTAGGGTGGAGCTTTCGCTGCTGGAGTGGGAGTTGGAGTTGCGCTCCGGCTCCTGCGGCGCAGTGGCCGGAGCGGTCTCCGAGGAGGAGGAAGGCTGGTTGTTGTTGTCCTTATTATTGTTGGTGTTGGTGACGGTGGTTTTGGGCTTGTTGGAGCGTTTCGATTTGCGGCAACCGCCACCGACGGGGACGTTGCGGAGGACGCCACCTTTGGTCCAGTAGCGGCGGCAGTTCTTGCAGAAATGGCGGGGCTGGGATAGATTGTAGTTGTTGTAGTAACAGAACTTGGTGTTGAGGGAGTCGCAGCGAGGGCACTTCAGCGGCTGGGGTTGGTTGTGGTGGTGCGGCCTGACCCTTCGGTCAGCGCCGCCGATGGAATGTAAACCCTGCATTTCCGGCCACTAATGAAACGTGAAATTTGGAAATTGATTGTGTGTGTGTGTTTGTGTGTGTGGTGTGTATGATGGGTGGGAAAGAAGAAAGAGTTTTTTTTTTTTTTTTTTTTCTCTCTCTGTGTCTCAGTATGTACTATGTTTGTGAAGAAGGTGCGTCATGGGAAATAGTGTGAAGGAGAAGAAGAAGAGAAAGAAAGAGCGTTGGGACTGACAAATATCCCTGCACACACTGCACTGCTCTTCTCGTATCGCTATCTTCCATTTTTCTAATATTTTTCAAGCCAATTGACCGAAACGACCTTGTGTACTGGCGGGCCACTCAGAGGATATGAAAATACTAAACTGTCCCCGATAAAAATAAAATCTTATTAATGGCTTTAAAATTGGGTGGGATATGACATATTTTAATTGATTTTAATTTTAAAAAATTTATTTATTCATTTAACTTTTTTTTTTCTAATTACTTAAAATGCTATGCATTTTTATGAAGAAATTGAATTTGTATGCCATGTTGATATAATTTTTTGTACCATAAACGACAAGAAAAATGTATAAGATGATTTTAAAGAAATGTATCAGCAAATTTATTATATTTATGAAATATTTTACCTTTTATGTTTTGTATAGACTGTCTTATTCTACTAAATTTAATCGACCAAGAGTATTTTTAATAAAAATAATTTGTATGAGTTATTTATCAGTAAAAAAAATAAAATATAAATTTATTTTATTATATCATATTTAATAATTTATAATTAATTTATTCAAATTAAAAAAAATTACAAATTTCATGAGGGTGTTATCCTCGTCAAATCTGCTAGTGCGTTCGTCACGCTCCTTTATACAGAATATTAAATGTTTTTTAACTTTATTTTTATTGTTTTATCCATATTATAAATAAATAGATAAATTATACAAATATAAAATCTGAATGGACATAAAAAAATAAATTGTTTGTGTGAATAAAATTTGAGTTTAATAGGGGATTGTTTTTTATGTCTTGTTCAAATATTTTTTTTTTTTGCAAAATATTGAAGTCTATTTTTAATAAGATATATTATTTGGAAAAGTAACACTCCAATTTTCAACTATTTCAAGACTTGTTGATGATTCTGTGGCTTCACTTGATAACACACTTCTTATCTCCTTCCTTCTTGAAGAATATATTTTCTTTTCTCTTAAATTAACTAATAAAAATATTTTAATAGAGATAGAAGATTATTTTAGTAAAACATTTTTTATTAATGCATACATATTAACTTATAACGTGAATAATTGAAAAAGTGGGAGAGTGACAATTTTTTGAAAAATAAGATATTATAGGTTATTTAAATAATGTAAAACAAGTTTTGATTTAAATTTTTAAAATTCTGGTAAATTGGAAGTCCTGGATATCTGTGATAGATAGATAGATGGTGCAGGCGTTGCCACGTTGGATATTTGCATTGGTAAGATGTGTGATATTATTTTATTTTTTTAAAATTTGGAAATCGCAGCCAATTGTACGACTCCGTAACTGCTCCTCTTGTCCATTTCTTACGCTGATCTTTCTATGCCATTTCCTCCGTACATAGTCATCTTATTATGTAACATTTTCAAAGAATAATGTTTCTTCAAATACCATAGTCGTGCTGTTATAAAATTATTTTGATAAGAATGTGAATCCATTGTTTTAGATATTTTTATTACAATAAAATATTATCTTCACTTACATAGTTTGATACAGTTTAAGTTTTTTACAAATATTTAGTAGCATGTTGACATCCAAGACCAGCATCAAGGATCATTGAGTGCCTTTGTTCAGCCAATTCGAGTCTATCAAGAATGCTCTGTTCTTGTTATGATTACGTGTTTGGGCACAGCGAGTTTCCCAGCAACAAAGAGCAGGCCACCATTCAACCATCCAATTCTTTTATTTTTTTGTTCATCTTATCACTGTTACTGTAATTGGTTTCTTCATTGTGTTAAGGAAATGGTAAAAAATAAGAGGGTTATATTATCTAAACCTCCGTAAAATATTTTTCTCGCAACTGTTTGAAAGTATCCTTTCATTAGCGTTCATATCCGACAATTTGTCTTTCGAAATATCGGGAAGAACATTCAGAAAAGATCAACGTGGATGAACCAACCAATGTTAGTATTCATTCTTAAAAAATCATATTCATTCAATTAGTGACTGATGTGTATGGATATAATTCATAACCAAGTAATTATTTTTCAAATATTATAAAATTTATAAGCTATGATTATAAAATCATATTTATAAGCTATTCTTGAAAGAATGACGCTTAATAAAAAAAATGAAATATATTTCTGAGCCAAATAAAAGTATTCTACATTATAAGCTATGATTTGGTACCATATAAATACATACATGTTCTTTCCTTTCCTTTGATAACACCTACACCCATCATATGTATTGAACCGTCCAATTAAACACATTACGCACATACAACACAACACTCGTCGTGATTAATCCATGGGCCCAGCACCTAAAATTGTACCAATGTGGCTGCTAGCTACATAGGTTTGGTTATAATCAGTGGGTGGCTAACAATGTTGGGCAATTATTTAATTCCTGGTCCAGGTGTCATTGTGTGATTCAAGCTTTTGTCCAGTGATGTTGCAGGCCCTACATACCATAACTAACCTCCAAGGTATATGCACACCCATCTAGTCACTGTTACTCGTCCTTTCTCTCCTTCTGGACGCAAATTATCTAATTCAACGCTTCCAAAATCGACTTCGATTTATATCAAATTAAAAATAAACAACACCAAATTTAATTTCTAGTCCATGAATGATTTCATCCTTCTTTCTCTCAAAATTTTCAAACCTACTCTTGCTTGCATAAATTTATCTCTATGTGATGATGATTCCAGGCACAGATAAAGTCTGAACTCTGAGAAAGTTCCTAAGTGGAAGCAAATCAGGTTATATTTGAAGGAAATCCTTGTACAATTGGAGTTTTTCAAAAATTTGCAGCTTTCTCAATCCTAAAGATTGGAAAAGATATTGTGTTAGATGGTTGTTCTTGGAAGCTGTAGCTAGCAACCTCCTTGCGATGGGGTCACTATCCATCCCAAGACAACAACTATGGGCTTAACACATTGGGCCCAGTTGGTTGGAGTGATGGCATCGCTTCTTCTTCGGGCCCACCCATCTCTCATTGTGCTTTCATTGGACCACATCACACCATCCACACTGAGTCAGTGAGTCACTTCACCCTCATTGGAATTGCATGCCGCGGTTTTTCACTCTTTTTTTGGTGCTTTGGTCTCTCCTATGTGTTTCCTAATTTTGTAAACAGCTTTTGTTTTTGCTCCTTCTAATAAACCATTCAGTGGATTTTTTTATTTTTTTTTATGATATAGACATTATTTTGGAAAGTTTTAAATCGTAATTTAAGTAAAATCATTTGACAATTTTGGAAGTGTTTATTGTAACTACAATTTGACTATGTGATTTCATTTAATTAAGTTTTGTAATTTTTTATTGATGAGGAAGAATAAGAATTTAGACTTCAGTACTTAAATAGGAGGGACAATAGACATTGTGTGGTTACTCATAAAATCGGCAGAAAAATGGATAAAACCAAAACAACCAATTGAGTTTTCATGTTGAACCGGTTCTTCGGGAAAAAAAAAATTAAGATATTTTTTTAATATAATTTTTTTATAAAATATATAATATATTTTTGTTTTTTATGCTTTTATCTTATATTAATTATATCAATTTTAAATAATAATGATTTTATTATATTTTTATCTTATTTTAATAATTATTTATTTTATATTTCCTAATATATTTTATATTTGTAATCTTTATCATTATATAAAAAATATTATTACTATTATTTTAATAATTTTGATTGTATCATTCAACTTTTAAACCCTAAATTTATTTGGATCTATCTAATTTTAAACAATTGATTATAATAATTTTAAAACTTTAGTTGGATGTAACTATTAAATTGTATTTAAATAATTTTGCATTGCATGATCTAAATCTTTTTACTATTTTATAATTATGTTATTAAATTGTAGCTAAATATTATTTATATAATTGATTAAAATATGCATTACCTCATCGAGAGAATAAGTTAGTATTTAATGTGTAAGGATACGTTTTTATGAGACATATGTGAGGATGGTTAAAAAATTATTGAAAAATTATAGTTACGTTTTAAGTTAGAGTTTTAAACTTTATAAACATAAAAAACAAATCGATCATTCTACATTTTTCTTGTTTCGCCTTTTCATTAAAACACTTTTTCTCTAATATCATTTTAGAAACTCAAGGAGTTTATTTTCCTCTTCTGTGCTTTTATACTTGGAAGCTAGTTTAGAGCAAACCTTGCATGTGAGGTTTAATGAGAAAATTTTGAGCAAACTTAGAGATTGAGTTGATATTTGACTTCAACTTGGTAATTGATGATTTTGTGTAAATAATGATGGTTGATTTTTTATTTTTTTAAGTTTCTCAAAATTTTCATTATCATAATATACTCAATGAATTGAAGTAATGAATGATGTGCGTATCAATTAGGTATAAATGTCACTAAGTGAAATAAACTATATACCAAGTGAAATTAAAAAAAAAATGATAGTTAAAAACTTTCTACATAATTTGTTTAACAAATTGAGATCCACTCGATACATTCGAAATCGATTCAACAAATTTTATTAATAAAAAAATTAATAAACTTAAATTAATTTTTAGTGGAATTTGAAGGTTTTAAAATGTGTTAATTTAATTTAATAACTTATTTGCAAACTTTATTTATAGCTTAAATCATATAAGATGAAGAGCTACCATAATATAAGAAGAATTTGGATTGGTATAAGTATTTTGAGAGAATATGACGTGTTAGATATAAATCATTATTGATATCATGAGTAGTTATAAATCATTATTGATATTGTGAATAATATAATGCGTATGATAAAACTACAAACAACATTGATGTTGTATGATAATAAGATGTGCCAGGTAGACCATATCTATATGACAAGTGTTAATTTTTTAATATATATTTATTTAATAAAGTCTTTCAAATTTTGTCTAATTGATTTGATTTCTTTCAGTGGTAGGCAATATATGAGTTTCTTATGATTAAAAATCTTTGATATATTTTAAATAATATGTTTATCCTCTGGCTTTGGATTTGGTTTGTAATTCTGAATAAAATGGTAAATTTGGAGAATATTTAGAAAACATTTTGATATATATATATATATATATATATATATATATATATATATATATATATATTTATTTCTATAATTCATACAAGTTTAAGAATTATTATATATTTATGTGTTGATGTAGGAGTATGTTTATATATTAAGGTATATATTTATTTGATCTCACATATATTTTAAATTATTTTTTGAAATATTAAAAATTGAATAAGACATCATAATTTTGTACATGCTATATTACAACGTATTAAACATAAGAATACTTGATATGTATTACTTATGAACATGAGAATACTTAATATAGTATTTATACATAAGACAAATTTTTAAATAATTTATCTACCATAGTTTTTTTTTCACACCCCTCAATCTAAATAATCATTAACAATTTTTATTTATGTAATTTTAGAAATAAATAATATTAAAATATCTTCTCAAATCTCAAATCAACATTCATATATATAATATCACATATATAAAGATATTCTTTGATAATTCTCATATTACATTATAATATTTTTTAATACATATAACAATATTTAACACACTTTATTTCATATTCACAACATATATTATAACAACTTAATTCATATGCATATCAAATACATAAAAATATTATCTTCTACTCCTAATTTTCTCCATTTTTAAGCCTTCAAAATAGGAAATTGCTTGAATGAAGATTTTTTCTAAAGTGAAAATATTAAAAAAAATGTTACTTAACATCAAATTTATAAGTATCAAGTTCCCAACCCAATAAGTTTATGACATCAATGAACGATTTAATTAATTTGATTTCAATCTCAAAAGTAAAGAAGAAATATCATTCAATCATTTATACCCTAAACTAAATTAATTCAATATTATTATTCTTTCATAATAAAAAGTGAAAAGAAAGGATGATAAATTATAAATTTAAATAAAAAAATTAGAGTATGTATTTTTACTATATTAGTGAATTGAACTACTACAAATTAATAAAATCTCAACTCTTGAGTAATTTTTTTTATTTGCTTAATATCTTTTTTATTGACTATCGAGTCTTTACTACTGATACTTCTCCCATCTTATTATGATTATTATAATTTTTATATTTTTTACTTTAATTAGATATTTTAAAGTATTAATATTAATAGAAATTTTAAAAAATATATATACAAATTTGATTTCCATAAATAGTTCTTCCAATTTAAATATTTATTCTCAATTTCATTATTTAATTTACAACGCTATTTTAGTTAAAATTGAAAGACTCAAAATAGTTTAAGTTTTAAAAATTTAAGTTTTATTTACATAAAAAAATATATAATATAATGACTAATTGTTAAGTGGTAAAAGTTAATGTAATTATGCTCTTAATTATTATGTAACCACTTAAATGTTATTGATTTTAATATATTTTTCTCTCAATGTAGGATAAATTGGTAGAATACTTTGATACAAGAACAAAAATCATAATTGTGAAGATAATTGAAGAAAAAGTGAAAGAAAGAAGAATATTTTCAACTGCAAATTCGCTCGAGCGCCATTTACACTCGCTTAAGCGAATATATGCTAAACCTCTCGGGTCACTACAAGAAAAACACCAAATAGTGACCAAAAATTCGGTCACTAAATGTGCAAAATCGGTTACTAATTAAAATAGTGACCGAAATAGTGACCAACTGAAATTGGTCACTATTTCCTTGGTCACTGATTTTAGTGACCGATTCGATGATCGATTCGATGACCGAATCAGTGACCGAATATATATAATCAAATCGGCCACTGAATCGGTCATCGATTCAGATCACTAAATCAATGAAAAAGAATAACAAATTTAATTATTTTTATTTATTTACATTTTTATTATATCTATTATTTATTTTTCCTATCTCTTAATTATTTTATATTTTTTAGAAGTTTAACTTATTATTAGGTGGTTTATTGTCGAGTGTCGGGATTCGAACCCGGTACCTTAGAGTTGGAGGTTGAAACTCCAACCATTGAGCTACTAAGATCTTTTAATAATAACTTACAAATAAATTATATTTATATACAAATAAATGTATATCCATATAAATATATAAATATAAAATCTATAAATAAAAATATATTTATATATTTTAATATATATTTAAATATTAATATATTTATATATTGATATATTTATATCTTTATATTTTTACATATATTTATATTTTTATATATTTATATCTTCATATTTTTACATATATTTATATGTTTTCATATTTATATATAAAGATATTAGTTTTCTATACAAATAATATTATAATATAGTATATTATACTATTAGTATAGTATACAAATAATATATTAGTATAGTATAGTATACAAATTATTAATTTTATAATTTATATACAATGAAAATAATATAATGGTATATTAGTATAGTATAGTATATTTGTATTCTAATTTTTAATTAAATTAAAATTATGCTAATAATGTATATTAATATATGAGGGGATAATATTGATATATTGATATATTTGTATATATATATATATATATATATATATATATTTATATATTTATATATTTATATATTTATATATTTATATATTTATATATTTATATATTTATATATTTATATATTTATATATTTATATATTTATATATTTATATATTTATATATTTATATATTTATATATTTATATATTTATATATTAATATATTTATATATTAATATATTAATATATTTATATATTTATATTTTTATATATTTATATTTTGATATATTTATATATTTATATATTTATATATTTATATATTTATATATTTATATATTTATTTATATCCTTATACATTTATATCTTTATATATTTATATATTTGAAAAAAAAATATTAAATTTTAAAAATAATATTATATTTTTAAAAATAAATATAAGAAAAAGATTTAAAAATATATATAAATTATATTTACATTTACAAAATATTAAAGATATATGTTTATATCTTTACATATTTATATATATTTATATATTTATATGTTTATATTTACTTCTAATAGCGGTTGCACCATCGCTCGAGCGAGATTAGAGTCGCTCAAGCGAAATACAACCCGAGAATGCCAATTTTGTGCGAGGCGTTTCGCTCGAGCGAGAAGAGTGTCGCTCAAGCGAAATAAAGTTTAGATAGCGGTTAATCGAGAACCGCTCTAAAAGTTCACTTAGATAGCGGTTAACCTGAAACTGCTATTATATGGTTTCAATTATGATCGATCGAATGCAATTATGACCGATCGAACTTTTTAATCGATTAAATCTCATTTCAATCGATTAAAACAATTTCTGCACAGACATTTTAATCGATTAAAACTTATTTTTATCAGCTTAAAATAACTTGAAAAGTTTTACAAGAAACTTATATTTATATATTTATATTTTTATATATTTATATTTTGATATATTTATATATTGATATATTGATATATTTATTTATATCCTTATACATTTATATCTTTATATATTTATATATTTGAAAAAAAAATATTAAATTTTAAAAATAATATTATATTTTTAAAAATAAATATTAGAAAAAGATTTAAAAATTCTCAATTCTACATTTTTGTAAATTCTATCATTATATTATCATGCTCATTATATCAAAATGTTAAATACTTTTAAATATTAAAATTAACTTTATAAAAAATTAGGAAAAAAAATTAATCCAAAAGAGTTCAAAAATGTATTATAATAGTGTCAATTTTGAGTTTAATTATATTGTTCATTCTCAAAGTAGAAAAATATAATTTAAAATTTTAATACTAAAATTAAAAGATTAAATAATAATAAATTTAATTCTTTAAATTCAGATAGCTAGAAACTAAAATTATAGTTTCTCTGTTTGAAATAATTAAAATAAATATTTAAAAATAAAAATCAAAACTAGTATTATCTTAAATTTATTAAAAGTGTAATTCAAACTTCTCAATTCTACATTTTTGTAAGTTCTATGATTATATTATCATCCTCATCTCCTCCCATGTTCTACTTTATCTTTACAATAGTCAATATTCTTAACTAATTTATAGTTTTAATTATAATTTTTTAGTATATATTTGAGAAATTAATCAATTCTAATCTATTATTTGAAAAACTAATCAATTCTAATCAATAATTTAGAAAACTAATCGATTATAATTAATTATTTGAAAAAATTATCAAATATGATCGATCATTTCGAAAATCTAATCGATCAGAATCAAAAAATCTGGTTGTATATGATAGCGGTTGCACCATCGCTCGAGCGAGACAATAGTCGCTCAAGCGAAATACAACCCGAGAATGCCAATTTTGTGCAGGGAGTTTCGCTCGAGCGAGAAGAGTGTCGCTCAAGCGAAATACAGTTTAGATAGCGGTTACACAGAACCGCTCTTAAAAGCTCACTTAGATAGCGGTCAACCTCGAAACCGCTATTATATGGTTTCAATTATGATCGATCAGAATGTAATTATGACCGATCAGAACTCTTTAATCGATTAAATCTCATTTCAATCGATTAAAACAATTTCTGCACGACGTTTTAATCGATTAAAACTTGTTTTTATCAGCTTAAAATTACTTGAAAAGTTTTACAAGAAACTTATATTTATATTTTTATATATTTATATTTTGATATATTTATATATTGATATATTTATTTATATCCTTATACATTTATATCTTTATATATTTATATATTTGAAAAAAAATATTAAATTTTAAAAATAATATTATATTTTTAAAAATAAATATTAGAAAAAGATTTAAAAATTCTCAATTCTACATTTTTGTAAATTCTATCATTATATTATCATGCTCATTATATCAAAATGTTAAATACTTTTAAATATTAAAATTAACTTTATAAAAAATTAGGAAAAAAAATTAATCCAAAAGAGTTCAAAAATGTATTGTAATATTGTCAATTTTGAGTTTAATTATATTGTTCATTCTCAAAGTAGAAAAATATAATTTAAAATTTTAATACTAAAATTAAAAGATTAAATAATAATAAATTTAATTCTTTAAATTCAAGTAGCTAGAAACTAAAATTATAGTTTCTCTGTTTGAAATAATTAAAATAAATATTTAAAAATAAAAATCAAAACTAGTATTATCTTAAATTTATTAAAAGTGTAATTCAAACTTCTCAATTCTACATTTTTGTAAGTTCTATGATTATATTATCATCCTCATCTCCTCCCATGTTCTACTTTATCTTTACAATAGTCAATATTCTTAACTAATTTATAGTAGAAACTATAATTTTTTAGTATATATTTTGAAATTAATCAATTCTAATCTATTATTTGAAAAACTAATCAATTCTAATCAATAATTTAGAAAACTAATCGATTATAATTAATTATTTGAAAAAATTATCAAATATGATCGATCATTTCGAAAATCCAATCGATTAGAATCAAAAAATCTGGTTGTATATGATAGCGGTTTCACTGGAACCGCTCTTAAAAGAGCACTTCTAGTAGCGGTTGCACCATCGCTCGAGCGATACTAGAGTCGCTCAAGCGAAATACAACCCGAGAATGCCAATTTTGTGCAGGGGGCGTTTCGCTCGAGCGAGTAGTATATCGCTCAAGCGAAATACAGTTTAGATAGCGGTTACACAGGAACCGCTTTTAAAATCTCACTTAGATAGCGGTTAACCTGGAACCGCTATTATATGGTTTCAATTATGATCGATCAAAATTTAGTTATGACCGATTAGAACACTTTTAATCGATTAAATCTCGTTTCAATCGATTAAAACAGTTTCTGCACAGCGTTTAAATCGATTAAAACTTATTTTTATTAGTTAAAATAACTTGAAAAGTTTTACAAGAAAGTTTTGCAGTATTTCAATCGATTGAATCGCGAAACAATCGATTAAATCAACTTAGAAGATTTTTTGTAAAGTGTTTTAATTGATATAAACGTTGTCGTATCAGTTAAAACAAATATGTTAAAGAATCAAGAACGTATTAATGGATTAAAAGAAGTTTTAACGATTAAAACCGCACTTTTAACAGATTAAAATAATCTTTTAACAGATTAATTAAACCAGCAGTTTTGAAAATCTTCTATAAAAACAGTTTGGCTTGAACTTTTTTAACATACATTGAATATCATCTTTTACACATCCTTGAGCAATCAATCAATCGCTAATTGCGACCGAATTAAAGTGGGGGTTGGCTCGAGGTTAGAGTTCGACGTCACTAGGGTATGCGTTAGGGTTCGAGCTCCGTTGGGTTTCGAGCATGACAATTGGGTTTGGCTTGACATTGGGGTTCGATGTCGCCGAGTTGGGGTTCGGCCTCGAGTTCATCGAGGTTGAGGTCGGGGTTGAGATTCGAAGTTGCTTGGGTTTTGATTGGGTGTTTTGGTCACTCGGATTTGAGATTCAAGGTCACTGGGTTGGATTTCAAGCTTGAGGTCAGGTCATGCATGCTCGGGTTAAAGATCTTCGAAGCTGAATAGAAGGGTGGAGGATTGGGGTTAGAGAGACGAAAGTGATTAAGCTCGAACAATGGTGGATAGTCACTGGTACAAGGTCACAAAGAGGGAGTGAAATTGTGAGCGGGAAGGTGAATTTGGGAGGGTCTATCGAGCATGAATTTGGGAGGGAGTGAAATTATATATAATTATTATTATTATAAATTTAATTTTCTAATAACTAATAATATTAACACATTTATTAAATTAAATTTCTTTATTTTAATTAATTATTTTAAATTTTTTTACAATTTTTTTTAAATAAATATGATAAAACGTAAAATTAATTTCTAACTAATAATATGGTTAATAGTATATTATATTATTATGTTTAATTAAATTTTAAAATAAATTTACTTAATCTTTACAATTTATATAAAAATAACTAATATAAACCTAAAATATATATCTAACTATTAAATTATCCAAAATATTAATATAAATTTAAAATATCAATTTAGTAATTAAAATAATTTTAATTTTTTTTATAAATATATTGAAATACATTTTTATTAAGATATATATATATATATATATATATATATATATATATATATATAATTATTGAATCGACTGATTCGATGACTGATTCGATAGACCGATTCTATGGATCGATTCAGTGACCGATTCTAGTGACCGAATCGATGACTGATTCTAGTGACCGAAAATTCAGTGACTAATTTAATAATTAATTTTAATTTTTTTATTCACATGTTAAATTAAAAAATAAAATCAAATAATTATATTACTAAATTATTTAATAAGTTAGTACACTATTTTTAAAAACAATTATAATGTTATTAAAAATGTTATCAATTATTTTAAGTTATTAAGTAGATATATATTTAATATATTATTAGAATATTTTAAAAAATATTTATATAAATGAAAAAATAGTTACCTTGTTTTGTAACTGAAATTTTAGTCACTAAATCAGTAACTAAATATATAAAAAAAATCAGTCACTGATTCAGTTACTATTAGTAACTGAATTTTTCGGTCACTAATTTCGGTCACTATTAACTAATTAGTGACTGATTTGGTGACCGAATCAGTGACCAGTTTTTGTGACTGAAATTTTAGTCACTAAATCAGTCACTAAATATGAAACGGGAAATCAGTCACTGATTCAGTTACTATCAGTCACTGAATTTTTCGGTCACTAATTTCGGTCACTATTAACCATTTTTCTAGTAGTGGGTGTGCACTCACTCAAGCGACATCTACTATCGCTTGAGCAAAAATACGACAAAACTCTCGAGTTTTTACTCGTTCAAGCGGACATCTTTCGCTTGAGAGAAAGTTGTTGTTTTTCGTTCAAGCGAATAATTGGTCGCTTGAGAAAATGAATGATGCGATGTCTAACCCAAATTTTTCTATAAAAAGATAAGACGCATTTTGATATGTAATTTTAGGTTTTGGGAGAAGAGGTGCGACTGTTGTTCTGTTCTTCAAGGATTCTTCAATTCTTCCTCATTTTAGGACATTGTAATGGCCACCATAAGTGGCTAACTTCATTCTCTTAGGATTGAGTGCACTTTCTTGTAACTCTTTTGTATCATGGTGATATTTTGAGATATTAATCTATGTTTTGATGTTATTATTCTTCTCTTTTGTGCCTTGGAATGATTTATTCTTGATGTTTGGGATATGATTGGAAAATATATCTTGAAACCCTAGATCATGTAAGAATATTTGCTATGTTAATTACCAAGAATGAAATGAATGTATCAAGTGCTCAACACCCTAAACCTAATGTTGAAAATATTTTAACTGTGTGAGGAACGTTTATCAGATTTTCTTATGAATTTCACATGTGAGAAATCAAAGGAATGATTCACTATAAGAAAAATGACATTTAGCCACCAAAATTAGCGACCGAATTTTTTCGGTCGCAAATAGCGACCGATTTAATTTTGGTCGCAAATAGCAACCGATTTAGCGACCACTTTAATTCGGTCGCAATTAGCGACCGATACAGCGACCACTTTAATTCGGTCGCAATTAGCTGATCGATTTAGCGACCAAAATATGAATTGGTTTTCATTTTGTTATTTAGCGATCGAAATAACGACCAATAATTTGCGTCGCAAAATTTCTAGTCGCTAAATCAGTGGCTATTCCACACTAAAATAAAAAAATCATTTAGCGACTCGATTTAGCGATCGAATTACAAATTGAAATAGTGACCGAATTATAATCGGTCGCTAATGAGAAAATAGCGATCGAATTGAAATCGGTCACTAATGAATATTATTTTTTTATTATATTTATTTTTTTTTATAAATATACTTTAATTGTTTTAGTATATTTTTTACAATTTATTTTTTAAAAGTAATTTAGTTTTTAAAAATAATTTAATTTTTAAAATATACTTTAAAAATAAACTTTGGTCTCAATATTAACAAAATGAATTGTAATAAATCAAATTTATTAAAAATTTAAATTGTAATAAATTAAGACTAGAGTGATGTTAACTATTCAATACATTGTTTAAGAAAAGTTTAATAACAAATATTCTTGAATTTATTTTTCAATTGAAAATTTCAATTGAAATTAATTTATATTTTAAAAATTTATATTAAAAAATTGAAGAAAATAGAGATTTAATTATACTTTTAATAAATTTAACATAATAATAGTTTTGATTTTTATTTTTAAATATTTATTTTAATTTTTTAAAACAGAGAAACTATTTTAGTTTCTAAAGACTAAATTTAAAGAATTAAATTTATTATTATTTAATCTTTTAATTGTAGTATTAAAAATTTAAATTATATTTTATTAAATTAAAATAATATTACAATATATTTTTCTACTTTGAGAATGAAAAATATAATTAAACTAAAACTGAAAATATTATAATACATTTTTGAACTCTTTTTGATTAATTTTTTTTCCTAATTTTTTATAAAGTCAATTTTAATATTTAAAAGTATTTAACATTTTGCTTTCGAAATGTTTTCCGTATTACCAAATTCCAGCTCTTAATAACCTCTACAACCAAATTCACGAGAGAAACCAATGCCCAAATTCCATGCTAGAGAAACCAAGTGCCCAAATTCCAGGCACCAAACAATACAAAAAGAATGTAAAGAAATGAAAAAGAAGAAACTAGAATGCTCAAACCAGCTTTATGCAATTCATCGTAAGTGTTTCTTCTTCAAAAGAAATCAAGTTGCCTCAAAAAAGATTTTCAAAGAACTTCTCAAAAACTGATGCGAATCTTTCTTGAAAAGAGTGTTGAAGTTTGCTTGATTGATTGCTCAAGGATGTGTAAAAGATGATATTCAATGTATGTTAAAAAAGTTCAAGCCAAACTGTTTTAATAGAAGATTTTCAAAACTGCTGGTTTAATTAATCTGTTAAAAGATTCTTTTAATCTGTTAAAAGTGCAGTTTTAATCTGTTAAAACTTCTTTTAATCCATTAATACGTTCTTGATTCTTTAACAAATTTGTTTTAACTGATACAACAACGTTTATATCAATTAAACCACTTTACAAAAAATCCTCTAAGTTGATTTAATTGATTGTTTCACTATTCAATCGATTGAAATACTGCAAAACTTTCTTGTAAAATTTTTCAAGTTATTTTAACTGATAAAAATAAGTTTTAATCGATTAAAACGCTGTGTAGAAATTTTTAAGTTGTTTTAATCGATTGAAACGAGATTTAATCGATTAAAACTGATTCTGATCGGTCATAATTGCATTATGATCGATCATCCTGAACCCTTAAGTGGTTTTAATCGATTAAAATCAAGTTGTATCGATTAAAATATTGTAAAATGTATTTCGCTTGAGCGACAATGGTCTCGCTCGAGCGAAACGCCCACTGCACAAAATTGGCATTCTCGGGTTGTATTTCGCTTGAGCGACACCACTCTCGCTTGAGCGAAATACGATTCTGATCGATCATAACTTTAAATGATCGATCATAATTGAGAGGATATAATAGCGGTTCCCTTATAACCGCTATCTGAAGTGTATATAAGATAGCGGTTAAGGTTTAACCGCTTATTAAGCTACATATTTTAAGATTGTTAAGTCTCGGGTTGTATTTCGCTTGAGCGAGACTACTCTCGCTCAAGCGAAATCCGATTCTGATCGATTATATTTTGAAAATGATCGATCATATTTGATAATTTTTTCAAATAATTAATTATAATCGATTAGTTTTCTAAATTATTGATTAAAATTGATTAGTTTTTCAAATAATAGATTAGAATTGATTAATTTATGAAATTTATAATTAAAAATATAGATTATTTAAGAATATTAACTATTGTAAAGATAAAGTAGAACATGGGATGAGATGAGGATGATAATATAATGATAGAAGTTACAAAAATGTAGAATTGAGAAGTTTGAAACAAAAAAATGAAGATAATACTAGTTTTGATATTCATTTTTATTTTAATTATTTAAAACAGAGAAACTATAATTTTAGTTTCTAAATACTCAATTTAAAGAATTAAAGTCATTATTATTTAATCTTTTAATTTTAGTATTAAAAATTTAAATTATATTTTATTAAATTAAAATAATTACAATATAATTTTCTACTTTGAGAATGAACAATATAATTAAGAAGATCAAGTCTAATGTTATTGATGCTAATTTTAACAATAATACAATAATATTATTTTCGAAAACGCCCATATGAATGTGAATATTTTGATTATTATTATATAAAATAATTAAAAGAATAAGGTAAATAGAAAAGTAAAATGCATGGTTATACCACTTTCCTTTTAATCTATAATTAGTTAGGTATGAATCAAATGTAAAGTCTAATGTTATTGATGCTAATTTTAAGAAGATCACAAAATGTAAATTAAAATAATTACAATATAATTTTCTACTTTGAGAATGAACAATATAATTAAACTCAAAATTGAGAATACTCTTATACATTTTTGAACTCTTTTGGATAAATTTTTTTTCCTAATTTTTGATAAAGTTAATTTTAATATTTAAAACTATTTAACATTTTGAATTCTGAAAGGTTTTCTCTAATAGCAAATTTAAAAACATAATATTCAAAAAAATATTTTAAGATTGTGAATTCTCGGGTTGTATTTCGCTTGAGCGACAGTACTCTCGCTCGAGCGAAATAAGATTCTGATCGATCAAATGATCGATCATAATTGAGAGGATATAATAGCGGTTAGGGGTTAACCGCTATCTAAAATGTATTTTAGATAGCGGTTATGGGTTAACCGCTATCTAAATCATATTTAATATAGCGGTTAAGCGTTAACCGCTATTAGAAGTGTTATTCGCTCAGCGAAAATAACATCGCTCGAGCTAAACGCCCTGCACAAAATTGGCATTCTCGGGTTGTATTTCGCTGAGCGAATATAGTCTCGCTCGAGCGATTTTTTGCTCTGATCGATTAGATTTTCGAAATGATCGATCATATTTGATAATTTTTTCAAATAATTAATTATAATCGATTAGTTTTATAAATTATTGATTAGAATTGATTAGTTTTTCAAAGAATAGATTAGAATTGATTAATTTCTGAAATATATACTAAAAAATTATAAATAAAAATATAAATTAGTTAAGAATATTGACTATTGTAAAGATAAAGTAGAACATGGGAGGAGATGAGGATGATAAGATAATGATAGAACTTACAAAAATGTAGAATTGAGATGTTTGAAACAAATAAAATTAAGAAAATAGAGATTTAATTACACTTTTAATAAATTTAAGATAATACTAGTTTTGATTTTTATTTTTAAATATTTATTTTAATTTTTTAAAAACAGAGAAACTATAATTTTAGTTTCTAAATACTAAATTTAAAGAATTAAATTTATTATTAATATTTTTTAATATTGTTTTAAATGTGGATATCTTTAATATTTTGGACATATAAATATAATTTATACATGTTTTTAAACCTTTTTCTAATATTTGTTTTTAAAAATATAATATCATTTTTAATATTTTATAGATTTTATATTTATATATTTATAAAAGTAATTGGATTAAATTTATTATCCTCTCATATATTATTATACATTTAGCATAATTTTAGTTTAATTTAAAATTAGAATACAAATATACTATACTAATATACCATTATATTATTTTCATTGTATATAAATTACAAAATTAATAATTTGTATACTATACTATACTAACATATTATTTGTATACTATACTAATAGTATAATATACTATATTATAATATTATTTGTATACAAAACTAATATCTTTATATATAAATATATAAATATGGAAAGATATAAATATATGTAAAAATATAAACATATAAATATATATAAATATGTAAAGATATAAACATATATCTTTAATATTTTGTACATGTAAATATAATTTATATATATTTTTAAATATTTTTCTAATATTTATTTTTAAAAATATAATATTATTTTTAAAATTTAATATTTTTTTTCAAATATATAAATATATATAAAGATATAAATGTATAAGGATATAAATAAATATATCAATATATCAATATATAAATATATCAAAATATTAATATATAAATATATTAATATATAAATATATAAATATATAAATATATAAATATATAAATATATAAATATATAAATATATAAATATATAAATATATAAATATATAAATATATAAATATATAAATATATAAATATATAAATATATAAATATATAAATATATATATATATATATATATAAATATATAAATATATAAATATATAAATATATAAATATATATATATATATATATATATACAAATATATCAATATATCAATATTATCCCCTCATATATTAATATACATTATTAGCATAATTTTAATTTAATTAAAAATTAGAATACAAATATACTATCTTATACTAATATACCATTATATTATTTTCATTGTATATAAATTACAAAATTAATAATTTGTATACTATACTATACTAATATATTATTTGTATACTATACTAATAGTATAATATACTATATTATAATATTATTTATATAGAAAACTAATATCTTTATATATAAATATGAAAAGATATAAATATATGTAAAAATATGAATATATAAATATATAAAAATATAAAGATATAAATATATAAATATATCAATATATAAATATATCAATATTTAAATATATATTAAAATATATAAATATATTTTTATTTATAGATTTTATATTTATATATTTATACGGATATACATTTATTTGTATATAAATATAATTTATTTGTAAGTTATTATTAAAAGATCCTAGTAGCTCGGTGGTTGGAGTTTCAACCTCCAAGTTAAACTTCTAAAAAATATAATATAATTAAGAGGTAGGGAAAATAAATAATAAATATAATAAAAATGCAAATAAATAAAAATAATTAAATTTGTTATTGATTTAGCGACCGATTTAAATCGGTCGCTATTTTTTTAACTTTTTCATTGATTTAGTGACCGATTTAAATCGGTCGCTATTTTTTTACCTTTGTCATTAATTTAGCGACCGATTTAAATCGGTCGCTATTTAGCCACTGATTTTCATTTCGGTCGCTATTTAGCGACCAATTTGATATATTAATTTCGGTTGCTATTTTACGACCGAAATAAAATCGGTCGCTATTGGGCATTAGCGACCGATTTTTTCGGTCGCTAAAATGCTTTTTTCTTGTAGTGATTTGAGTAGGTGACACCAACATTGATAGGTTAATTGATGTTCTTAATTTGACATAGCAATTATGCAAAAGAGGGAAAATAAAGGAAGTCAATCCTAAGTTCTTTTATTTGATATTTCCTAAATGCACTTTACAGTTCTTTATCATTTATTTTCAACCCATATCTTTATGAAAAGTATCAATTTTACTTTAATTCACTTAGTAAGCATATGATTTGAAATTTTCATTAAAATCGTTTCTTGTGGGATCGACTTTTATTTAATTAAAATATTATACTTGCGATTGATAATTTTGAGTACGCTTGTCAAATATTATGTGGTTGAAATATCAATCTAATACTTTAAAAAACTTGAAGTTTCCTTTACATATATAAATATAGACACATTAAACTTATATTATTATTATTAAAACATTCACACACTAATTAATATATATATATATATATATATATATATATATATATATATATATATATATATATATATATATATACATAAGCCAGTGATTGAATCAGTATTAGTGACCAACAAAATTAAATTTCATTTCAGTCATCTATTTCAACAACAGTTTAGTAATTGATTTAAAAAAAATTAAAATTTGATGAAATAAAAATAAAATAGAAGAAATAATTTTATTATATTAATTAAATGTATAAAAATATAATAACGAATTTAGTGATTATTTTTTGGCAGAATATCTAGTCACTAAATTAAAAAAAAGGAATGGTTCACTAATTGAGTGGATAATAATAACTATATTTTTCAACCACTATTTAACATTTTATAATAGTTTAACTTCGTTAATTTTAGAATTAAGAATAGTATAAATTATATTGGTTATCTAAAGGTAAATTTACTTACTTTTGTATTTAGTTCAAGTCACTTAGATAAGAAAGAGAGAAATATCTTTATAACATCACATGATAGAAAAAGAAAATGACGAGGGTTAAATATGACGTGCAAATGATTAAGAACTCAAAACAAAGTTGTCATCAATTTCTTCATGTGACTCTGTCATTAAAATTTGTTAGAATATTGCCAGCAGAAAGGTATCAAAGTGTTGCTTTCCTTGGGAGGAGCCGTCGGAAGCTACTCCCTATGCTCATCCCAGGACGGAAAAGACGTTGCCCATTACCTCTTTCGAAACTTCCTCAGTGGCCAATTTGGTCCACTAGGAAGTGTAACATTGAACTGCATCGATCTTCACATTGAAAATAGTGATTCCAACTTGTATGTATTGGGAGGACCTTGTCAAGGAACTAGACGCTCTCCTACATGAAAACCAGTACTTTTACTTGTCCGCAGCTCCACATCTTTTCATACCAGATTACTACCTCGACAAAGCTATTAAGACTGGTCTTCTAGATTATGTGTTTGTTCGGTTCTACGATAAACCTGCATGTCAAGGCTCACTTTTTAGTTTATGGGACGATTGGACCTCCTACGTTCTTCCAAATAATACCGTGTTCTTGGGATTAAAAGCTGCGCCTGGTGATTGCTATATACCACCATGGTTTCTCATTGATGTGGTGCTTCCCTATGTAAAGCAAGCTTCTAACTATGGAGGAGTCATGTTATGGGGCAGAGCCGGTGATGTTCAAAATAATTACAGCGATGAGATAAAGGATTATGTTCCAAAAGATGCGTTACGGTTTGTGACAGCAGTTTCGGACGCAATTTATGAAGGCGTGTGTGCAGCTTTCCACCACATCTTACCCAACAAACTTTTCTAGCAATATGGGAGCGTACCTGCACACTATCTGATGTGCTATCTGTGTGATATAAGCAAATAAGTGACGACTTTTTAGTTGTTTCCTTTGTGGTTTCAAAGCTTTGATTTCCTACGTGTTATGTAATGTAACCAACTTCAATCAAAACATGTTACGGTAATAATAAAGTTTGGTTTTGATTTCTATATTACATTCATGTACTTCTTACGCCATATGATGTGAGAGGATACTAAATAATGCATATTCTTATCTAACGATAGATCACTATATGATTGATATCTTAAGATATTACTTAAGAAAATAAAAATGTACATTAATATATTATAAATTATTCTTTATGCATTGAACAGAACTTTATGATAATCTGGGGTTATTACTTATTGAAATGTTTCCTTTAATATTTTATCTCACAAAAAAGAGATAGGTTGGATATTTATCGGGGCTAGACAACAAGAAAATTTTCACTAATAGGATCTGACTCAATATATATATAAAAAATATAATATTACTTTTGAACCCAAAACTTTGTAATATTACTATACAAGTCTTTTTTATTTTTATTCGACTTTTCTATTTTTACCTAATGAACAACTTCAAAAAATTTACATTTGAATTCTCAATAATTTTTTCCTCTTTCACACTTCACATTGGTACACAATTTACATTTGAATTCTCAATAATTTTTTCCTCTTTCACTTCACATTGGTACACATCTCTCTCCAGGTGAAACATTTCTTAACTATGAATACCTAGTAGTACAATATAATGAGACTTAATTACCTGAAACTCTTGCTAAAAAAGACTTTTAAAATAAGGATCTACAATCTAGGATTTTTTATTTACTCTAATTGTAGTCAATCAAGCTAGTCACCAAACGAACCATCGGTTCTAATACCATTCTGACCAGGAAAATAACATCTAAATATATCAAAGTATGCAGCACAAATATTTTCTATAAACTTGCAAGAATCGGTGAGCAACAACAAAAAATAATAAGAATAATCACAAAAGAGAATAATATTTTTAAAATGGAAAAATACCTTCAATACAAGAAGTTCAGCCAGAACAAAGCAGGAATCATAATTTAATTGAGGTTATTAAGTAAATATGTAAAATAGTTTTCTCTTCTTCTTTTTTTCTCTTCCAAAGGCTACAAAATTTACCTTTTATGTTCAAACCTAAAAGACCCCTTCTGACTTATATTAAGTGAGATAAATTGAGTTTTATCAATTTTTACTTTTTAGGCACTAGTTAGGAGTCTAACCCAACAAGATATATGTTTTATTCTTGTTTATCTCATTAATAATTTAAGCATGTTTAAGAAATGATGTTCTTTTACAAACTTCGGTCCATCTATTATACAATAGTAATTTAAAAAATAATAGTAATGAAGTGATATGAATCTCAATAACATAAAGGGTGATTTAGGATTAGAACCTTGTAGGAAATTTAGGAATTTAGTGATAAGGTGGAAGGAAAGAATCACTCCTCCCAAGAGAGACAACTCATAAAGGATGTGAAAGTCCTTTGATACAACCAAGGGTTCTTGAATCAATCAAGAATTTACGAGAATCAATCTCACCATGACAAAAGAGTTAAACTATAATATTTTTAAATAAAATTCAACTTGTTATATTTGATAAAAATATAGTTCAGCGAAACTTTCCCATCAGAATTACAAAAGATTCAATAAAGGAAAATAAATACTAATAATGATTCATTAATCTAAGAATTAAAAATTAGATAAATAAAGATTAATAATGATCCATTAACTTAGGAATTGATAATACTTAATGACTGATTATAACTGAAATTGTGACAACCAAACGTCAATCAACTATGCACGATTTTGATCTCCCAAATACTGATAACTAAAACTCATTAATTGATTAATTCAAAACACTACTTGGTCAACAACAATACTTGTTAAAGAGTTTCTTTTGTTTCTCTTGCTCTAACCCTTCTCATAGGTCATATCCACATCATGAAGTCTGAATTTACTTCAAATTAATGTATTTCATGAATCATGTGATATGATGAAGACTTTGGGACAAGACGAGAAGACATTCATCACCATTCTAAAGTTGTCACCACTCTTGTATGAGGAAACTATATCACCCATAAGAAAAATGAGTTATTGAGTTAAAAAGTCAATGTAAAAAAGTGAGGTGGCATTTTTTAAATTAAAAGCGAATTTTTTTATATTAAATCATATGAGGTCCAACGTAAAATTTGTTTTATATCTTCTCAAGGATTAAAAAGTTAATATGAAAAAAAAGAGGTGATATTTTTGAAATTAAAAACAAACTTTTTTAACTCAGCCAGATGAGGTATGAGATAAAATTTGATTTACATTTTCTTTGGGTCATTGTCTTTCTTGTGTGCTTTCTTTTGAGCGATGATGATGACAACACATGATAATTTCTTTGGACGTTTTCTAACCACACGATGAGCAACATCGACATCATTATAATTCATTTGAGGTTTTGGATGATTCTCCCTTATTGGATTAGAACATGTGAGTGTTTATTTTTCTATTGAAATTAGTGTTCTTATCTTTATTTTTATTAAAATCAAAGTTGTAATTATTTTTAGGAATCTCAATCACAATAATATAAATATATCCTCATTGGATTGTTATTGTTGAACGTTGATTGAGATTGAAATTTTTAGTATTTAATTTTAAAATTAATTGTATAAGTGTTTAACTATCAAATGTGTGGAACGAGATCAAGCTAATGTTAGAATTAATTTAATTAATTCATTCCATTATGTGACTCATGTGAAATATAATAATGGGCCCAAATGTGATTTAATAAAATATGAGGACCTATTGGTTATTATGTGAAATTAGAATAAAATAAAGATAAAATAAAATATTAACTTACGGTAACCAACTTGATGGACGTTGATTAATAAAAGGGATTAGGGTTCTGTTTCTGGCCATAAGGTTTTTTCACGGTAAACCATCAAGAAAGCGAAGCGTGAGAAGAGAAAGAAAGACAAAGAGATAGATTGGGAAAATGAGATAGGAAAACAAAAAGATCAAAGAAAAGATTCTCATGGATCAAAGTTAGTCTTCTTACTATGATTCATGTATTGATGTATGTAAAATTGTGAAAATCAATAATCTAAAGATCCTGTAGAGTAGTTTTCTATAATGAATTAAGAACATAGGAAAACTACATAATGTCTTACATGTGGTATCAGAGCCTAGTTTATTAGATTTATGATTTTCCTCTTATGATAGTTTTTCCCAAATTAAGATAAACCCTAAGGGTTTTTCCCAAATTAAGATAAACCTTAATTATGGATTTAGGGATTTTTCTATCAAATTAACGTGAACCCTAATTTATTCCCATAATATGTTTTTCCCAAAATTGAATAAAAGGACAAACCCTAATTTATGGATAAGGTTGCATTTAATTTGAAATTAAAAATAATTTGATAATTTATGTGTTTCAATGGTTAGGCAATCCTTATAATTGAAAAGAATATTTGGGTATTTTAGTGTTTGGCGTCAGTAATAGTTTTTATATTAATTTCACTGCAATTAATTAATGATGAATCAAAATGATGGGACCTGAGCAATTGAAGGAATTCATGTATTTGATTAAAATGTTGTGCGCCAGTTGCATATTAATTAGGTGCGCTAACGTGCAATTGTTGCAAACATGCTTAGGGTTCCTTACCTGCGCGCCACTTGCATATTACGTGGGCCAGTTGCATAAAATGACGCATATTAGGTGCGCCAACGTGCGCCAGTTGCATATTAGGTGCGCCAGTTGCATAAAATGAGAATAAATGTGCATGTATTTGATTTTAATTCCGTGACATTTGTCTTATTATGAGTGTTGGCTGCTGCAATTGATTTAAATTGCAATATAAATTTGAAACGTAAATGTTAATGTGGAAGCCAAAATGGGATAGGTGAATGAATTATGGGTTGTTATTGCTAAATAAAAAAATAAATAAAAATAATAGAAAATATTATAAATGATTAATAGCAATTAAAGTTATTATTTATTTGAAATTAAGTATGATAAATTTTGTTAGTCACCAAAGTGGCCAAAATTTTAAGGTTATTTTAATTTCAAATTATTAATGATTTTATTTCAATTATCCATAGTATAAACGCTAAAATTATGAATAATTGGTTTATGGGTTAATTGAAGTTCATTATTATAAGATATTTCAGGATCACCCAAAGGTTGATTAATTGTTATTATAATTAATGAGCATGAAGGTAGATAATTTTCTGTGCGTCACTAGTTTTATTTATATAGCCAAAGGTGTTAGGTAATTCTAGTTGATGCATATTTTAATTATCATTAATGTTATAAAATGATTAGCGTAATTATGTTTGTGTATTGGTAGATCTCCCAAAGGAGAACATTAGTATGCAAAGAATGGTAATTTATGGTTGAATCTGTATTTATGTTTAATTTTATGACTCAAAGTATTAATGTTAGGCATGTGTTAATTGCGATATCGTTCTCGTAGCTCTGCATTCGCTATCTTCGTCTGTTCCAGTCTTTATTGGGTTAAATTTCCTCGACTGGAGTGAACAAGTCCAATTTCACTTAGGTGTGTTGGATCTTGATTTGGCTTTCCAAGTTGAAAAACTGGCTACTATCACTGATGCTAGTAGTAATGAAGAGAAAACTCATTATAGAGCTTGAGAAAGATCAAACAGACTTAGCCTTATGTTTATGCGAATGAGTGTAGCAAGCAATATTAAGTCTGCTCTTCCCAAAACTGAGGATGCGAAAGAGTTTATGAAATTTGTGGAAGAGCGCTCTCAAACTGCCGACAAATCCTCATCTGGGACATTGATGAGTACGTTGACCACCATGAAGTTTGATGGTTCTCGTAGTATGCATGAACACGTAATCGAAATGACAAATATCGCAGCAAGACTCAAGTCTCTTGGAATGACAGTGGAAAAAAATTTTCTTGTGCAGTTCATTTTGAACTCGTTACCGCCTGAGTATGGTCCGTTTCAGATGAATTATAACACCATGAAAGACAAATGGAATGTGCATGAATTGCATAATATGTTAGTTCAGGAGGAGACCAGACTCAAGAACCTAGGAAGCCACTCTATTCATTACGTGAAAAATCAAGGAGCTAAAAAGAAAGTTGTTAAGAAACATGGAAAGGGTAAAGGACCATTAAAGATTAACGAGTCCTCTACTAACATTCAGAAGAAAAATGACAAATGTCATTTCTGCGGGAAGTCTGGACATTTTCAGAAGGACTGCTTAAAGCGTAAAGCTTGGTTCGAAAAGAAAGGTGAGCATAGTGCTTACGTATGTTTTGAATCAAATTTAACTGAAGTTCCCCATAATACTTGGTGGATTGATTCTGGATGTACAACTCATGTTTCTAATGTGATGCAGGGATTCCTTTCAACCCGAACCATAAACCCAAATGAGAAGTTCGTCTTCATGGGGAATAAAGTCAAGGTTCCAGTGGAAGCTGTCGGGACTTATCGTTTAATCCTTGACACTGGATATCACTTAGACCTTATGGATACTTTTTATGTACCTAGTATCACTAGAAATTTAGTTTCTTTGTCTAAGCTTGATGTTGCTGGATACTCTTTTAAGTTTGGGAATAGTTGTTTCAGTTTATTTAAGCGTACATGTATGATTGGAACTGGTACACTTTATGATGGTTTATATAAATTGAATTTGGATAATTTATATGTTGAAACTCTCATGACCTTGCATCATAATGTTGCCACTAAACGTAGTTTGGTGGATGAAAGATCTGCTTATTTGTGGCATACGCGTTTGGGACATATTTCCAAAGAAAGAATGCAAAGATTAGTAAAGAATGAAATCCTTCCGGATTTAGATTTTACTAATCTGAATGTATGTGTGGATTGTATTAAAGGCAAACAAACAAAACACACAAAGAAAGGAGCCACAAGAAGCACTCAACTTCTTGAAATCATACACACTGATATATGTGGTCCATTTGACGTAAATTCTTTTAATAAAGAGAAGTATTTCATCACTTTCATTGACGATTTCTCGCGTTATGGATATGTCTATTTACTATATGAGAAATCTCAAGCAGTAAATGCCTTAGAAAGTTATATAAACGAAGTGGAGAGACAATTAGACAGAAAGGTAAAAATTGTCAGGTCAGATAGAGGTGGTGAGTATTATGGAAGATATGATGAAAGTGGACAACACCCTGGTCCGTTTACTAAGTTCCTTGAGAAGCGTGGTATTTGTGCTCAATACACAATGGCAGGTACACCGCAGCAAAATGGTGTATCTGAAAGGCGTAATCGAACCTTAATGGATATGGTTAGGAGTATGTTGAGTAATTCATGTTTACCTGTATCGTTATGGATGTATGCTTTGAAGACTGTCATGTATTTGTTGAATAAGGTTCCTAGTAAAGCGGTTCAAAAGACTCCTTTTGAGTTATGGACAAGTAGGAAACCCAGTTTAAGACACCTACATGTTTGGGGTTGTCAGGCAGAAGTAAGAATTTATAATCCGCAAGAAAAGAAACTGGATGCAAGAACAATCAGTGGATATTTCATTGGTTATCCAGAAAAATCAAAGGGGTATATGTTTTACTGTCCTACTCATAGTACAAGAATTGTTGAAACTGGAAATGCTCGGTTCATTGAAAATGGTGGAACCAGTGGGAGTGAAGTTTCACGAAATGTGGAGATTAAGGAAGTTAGAGTACAAGTTCCAATAACTAGTTCATCTTCAAGAGTTGTTGTTCCAAATGTTGTAGAATCACACGACAATCAAGAAGAACAACAAATTAATGATCCTGCGATTAACAATGATCCGATAATAGAACAACCATAGGAAATAGTATTAGGAAGATCTCACAGAGAAATAAAGTCTGCTATTTCGAATGATTACGTGGTTTATCTACAAGAGTCAGAAAATGACCTAAGTATTGATAATGACCCAGTTTCATTTTCAGATGCCATTAATGGTGATAATTCTGATAAATGGTTAGATGCTATGAAAGATGAGCTTAAATCAATGACACATAATGGTGTATGGGATCTTGTGGAATTGCCAGAAGGATGTAAGAGTGTTGGGTGTAAATGGGTCTTTAAGACTAAGCGTGACTCTCATGGCAATATCGAACGTTACAAGGCCCGACTTGTTGCCAAAGGTTTTACTCAGAAAGACGGCATTGATTATAAGGAAACATTTTCACCTGTTTCTAAGAAAGATTCCTTTAGAATTATCATGGCATTAGTAGCTCATTATGATCTTGAGTTGCATCAAATGGATGTTAAAACTGCTTTTCTGAATGGAGATTTAGAGGAGGATGTTTATATGAATCAACCAGTGGGGTTTATTGAAGAAGGAAAGGAACATATGGTGTGTAAACTTAAGAAATCAATATATGGACTTAAACAAGCTTCTCGACAATGGTATCTTAAGTTCAATGATATTATTTTGTCCTTTGGATTTAAGGAAAACACTGTTGATCGGTGTATATATCTGAAGGTCAGTGGAAGTAAGTTTATATTTCTGATTCTGTATGTTGATGATATCTTGCTTGCGACTAATGATCTTGGTCTATTAAGTGAGACTAAGAAGTTTCTCTCTAACAACTTTGAAATGAAAGATATGGGTGAGGCATACTATGTGATAGGAATAGAAATATTCCGTGATAGATCACAAGGACTGTTAGGTTTGTCTCGGAAAGCATATATTAATAAAGTTTTAGAGAGATTCGAATGGAGAATTGTTCTGCATCTCCCGTTCCAATACGGAAAGGAGACAAATTTAGTCTCATGCAATGTCCAAAGAATGACTTGGAACGGAAACGGATGGAAAATATCCCTTATGCATCTCGTTGTTGGGAGTTTGATGTATGCTCAAACATGTACGAGGCCGACTATTAGCTTTGCGGTTGGTATGCTTGGTAGATACCGGAGTAATCCTGGACTGGATCATTGGAAGGCTGCAAAGAAAGTTTTAAGATACTTACAAGGAACAAAGAATCACATGCTTACTTATAGGAAAGTTGATCACCTTGAGGTGATTGGATATACTGGATTCGGATTTTCTTGGTTGTATGGATACACGAAAGTCTACCTTTGGTTATGTGTATCTTTTAGCCGGAGGAGCGATTTCATGGAAAAGTGTGAAGCGGTCTGTCATTGCTTGCATCCACCATGGAAGCTGAATTTGTGGCATGCTTTGAGGCCACAGTTCAAGCTAATTGGTTGCGAAATTTTATTTCAGGACTTGGAGTAGTCGACAGCATTGCCAAGCCGCTGAAAATTTATTGTGACAATTCCGCAGCAGTCTTCTTTTCTAAGAACGACAAGTATTCCAAAGGTGCTAAGCATATGAAATTGAAATACTTTGCCGTTATAGAAGAAGTTCAAAAACAGAGAGTGTCAATAGAACATATTAGCACTGATCTTATGATTGATGATCCTTTAACAAAGGGATTACCGCCCAAGTTGTTTGCTGGCCATATAGTAAATATGGGCATTATGTTTACTAGTAGTGAATGTTAAATGTTAATATTATTATTAATGTTTATGTGACACTCTGAGATCTTTAACGTATAAGTTTCTGAAATTTGTGTTTTCTTCTTTATTTATATGCATGCAAATTATGATGAAGAAAACAAATTATGTTATTATTTTTAAAATGATATTATGTTTGAACCCATTATGGACTTCTCATTATAAAGTCATATTAAGGAGAAAGAGATAATATAGTAGTAGATGGAAGGGAGCATGTCGATTGAATGACATGTAACCGCCATGACTCTTGTTATAGCTGTATCTTTAATTATGAATAATAATAGAACCAATTTATGTAAAGTCCTTTAATGCGCATTATGACTTAAGTATTAAATCACAGAATCGTATGACATCACATGAGTCAAGTGGGAGAATGTTAGAATTAATTTAATTAATTCATTCCATTATGTGACTCATGTGAAATATAATAATGGGCCCAAATGTGATTTAATAAAATATGATGACCTATTGGTTATTATGTGAAATCAGAATAAAATAAAGATAAAATAAAATATTAACTTACGGTAACCAACTTGATGGACGTTGGTTAATAAAAGGGATTAGGGTTCTGTCTCTGACCATAAGGTTTTTTCACGGTAAACCATCAAGAAAGCGAAGCGTGAGAAGAGAAAGAAAGACAAAGAGATAGATTGGGAAAAGGAGATAGGAGAACGAAAAGATCAAAGAAAAGATTCTCATGGATCAAGGTTAGTCTTCTTACTATGATTCATGTATTGATGTATGTAAAATTGTGAAAATCAATAATCTAAAGATCTTGTAGAGTAATTTTCTATAATGAATTAAGAACATAGGAAAACTACATAATGTCTTACAGCTAAGACCACCGCAAATGCAACGAGCA
This sequence comes from Sphenostylis stenocarpa, assembly GCA_963425845.1. Classification (NCBI taxonomy): domain Eukaryota; kingdom Viridiplantae; phylum Streptophyta; class Magnoliopsida; order Fabales; family Fabaceae; genus Sphenostylis; species Sphenostylis stenocarpa. Next base: position 59,462,430 of record OY731406.1, read on the forward strand.
CCACGACCACAATGATGGCCACCTTGGAAAAGCGTTCTGGTTCGAGAAGTCCAAGGCTAAACATGGCAGCGCTACAGCCTAAAGGATGGAATAGAATGCGAGACAACAACAACGCAAGGTGTCTCCAACAATGGTGATTAGAGTAGGAATGAAAGTACGGGGATGGAGATGAAGGATGGAGTTCAGAGGGTGACACATAGCAGTGATACATCCCACTATGGTGATGGGAGGGTTGTGTAGAATGCAAACTAAATGTGATATTTACATTAGATAAATGTGAAGGAAGCATCTATATGCATGTCAAAAACTTCATTTTCCTTCCTCCCCATCTAAACTAGCGTGACTTTTGTGGAGGAGAGAATTGGTGCCTTCGTTGCAACTTATGCTCAAGGTAGGAGTAGAGAACTCAATTGCCATTATGACATGGTCATGGTTTTAGTGTGTTAGATTTGGTTGACACTCTCTTAAAGAGTTGGTGATATGCATGTTGATAAAATCATTGAATGTTTGTGAAGCTTCCATTATCTTTGTGCTACAAGTATTTCCGGCTCTATGGCCAAAAATCTCTTTTTCAATGGCTAGCAAAACTATATTTGTGTTGTTGGATGATGCTTTGTGATTATATGAGCATGTTTTGGTATTTGAAATGAATGTATATTTTTGTTGGTATGGAATGTTAGATAAACTTGTAATGAGTAACCTGAATGAAAAATGATTGTTTGAAAAGTCCAAATAACATATTAATTGAATATGTTGTTAAATAATAAATTATCTTGTGATATTTGATTGATTTTGGACTTTAATAATAATTATCTTAATTGATTAAATGCGTCATTAACTAGTTGGAAAGTCTTTTCTACATAAGATAATCGATTAAATGCATCAGTTTAGAGTTTGAAGGCATTTTATTAATAAGATAATCTACTATAATAATATATAATAGATTATTTCAATAAAATATCTAAAAAAATTTAAGATAATATTAATGACATTAATAGTTTACGAAATGTTTGATAGCATTAAATGAATAAATCCATGGTTGAAACAAGACATGCAACGAAGCTTTTATTATTATTTTTTTAATTTATTATTAGTAAAACATGACCATTTATTTTTTTCTTTTTTCTCAATGTCAATTGAAGTTAAAAAAAATGTAAAAATAAATTCACTACAATTAACATTTTGGTCTCAAAAATAAGTTGCTAGTACTTAGAGAAGATTTTAGGTAAATGAGTCTCTATAGTACTATACTTTATTGTTGTTGGCACATTCATTTTTCTGTTATTCTCCGTTAGTAACTTTAAAACATAAATAATAACGAATGTTAAACATTACCTAATATTAAAAGAGGTGTATATGAAAATAATATATTAAACAACAAACAAAATAAAAAAACTTACATTGTTTTTCAATGTTAGAGATTTGATTTTAAAGGATATAATGAATATATATCCATTACACCCAATTTTGAATTAAAAAACAAACAAACTAGAAAGACAATTGCATAAAACATGATTGAAAGATAAGCATGATATTTAAATATAATTTTTTTTAATTTTACATAATATTATTTGTAAATATGACGTGCAAAATGACAAAGATGACAATGACTTGGTAAATTTTCTAACTTAAAACAAAGTTGTCATCAATATCTTCTTGTGACTGAGGTATCATTAAAATTTGTTTAAAAATAATTAGGCATAGCTAATATGTTTAAGGCACGTGAATAGTATTTTATAGAAGCAAATTCTTGAACATATGAAGATCATGTTTATATATGATTCAGTGAATGTAAACTTTTCACAGATAAAAAAAAAAATGAATGGGCGGTGATATAAAATAGTAATTTATAGGCTTTTCTAGCAAAATTTTCATTATAAATAGAAGCTATGGCTCTGGCTCTGATACCTTCAGTGAGTTAAACAAAGAAACCCAAAAACACATGGCTTCCCAAAGAAGAGTATTCATGCTTGTTCTGCACCATAAGGTCTTCACGGGCCAGCAATGGTGTCATTGGCGTCTACTGGGGCCAGAACAATGGCGATGGCACCTTGACTTCAACATGTGACGCTGGAAACTACGAGATTGTGCTCCTAGCTTTCCTCAACGGCTTTGGTTGTGGGAGACCACCATCATGGAACTTCGATGGCCACTGTGGAGAGTGGAGTCCTTGCACCAAACTCCAAGCCGAAATAGAATATTGCCAGCAGAAAGGTATCAAAGTGTTGCTTTCCCTGGGAGGAGCCGTCGGAAGCTACTCCCTATGCTCATCCCAGGACGGAAAAGACGTTGCCCATTACCTCTTTCGAAACTTCCTCAGTGGCCAATTTGGTCCACTAGGAAGTGTAACATTGGACGGCATCGATCTTGACATTGAAGGTGGTTCCAACTTGTATTGGGAGGACCTTGTCAAGGAACTGGACACTCTCCGACATCAAAACCAGTACTTTTATTTGTCCACAGCCCCCCCACAGTCTGACATTCCAGACTACTACCTCGACAAAGCTATCAAAACTGGCCTTCTAGATTATGTGTTTGTTCGGTTCTACGATAACCCTGAATGCGAAAACTCACTTTTTCGTTTGTGGGACGAGTGGACCTCCTACGTTCTTCCAAACAATACCGTGTTCTTGGGATTAACAGCTGCGCGTGGTGATTGCTATATACAACCATGGTTTCTCATTGATGTGGTGCTTCCCTATGTAAAGCAAGCTTCTAACTATGGAGGAGTCATGTTATGGGATAGGGCCGGTGATGTTGGAACTAATTACAGCGATGAGATAAAGGATTATGTTCCAAAAAGCGCGTCACGGTTTGTAACAGCAGTTTCTGACGCAATTTATGAAGGCGTGTCTGCAGCTTTCCACCGCATCTTACCCAACAAACCTTTCTAGTAATGTGGGAGCATATATACCTGCACACTATCTGATGTGCTATCTGTGTGATGTAAGCAAATAAGTGACAACTTGTTAGTCGTTACCTTTCTGGTTTCTAATAAAGCTTTGATTTCCTTGATGTTATGCAATGTAACAAACTTCAATCAAAGCATGTTAAGATAATAATGTCTGGTTTTAATTTCTATATTATATACAAATGCGTATTTCGGCATATACATGCAGTAAGAGACTATTAAATAATGCATATGTTCTTATCTAAGGATTGATCAGTATATGAATGATATCTTAACATATTACTTAAGAAAACAAAAATAAATTTATATATTAAAAATTATTTTTAACTCAATTAACCCAATCATCAAGGAATTATCGACTATGATATTAGTCTGGCTAGAAAATTAACAACACGACAACCAAAAATAGTAAATTATGCAATAAAAACAATTTTTTATAATCTACATTGATATGTGAAGAGCAACAATAATAAAAACTGATAAGAATAATAATAAAAAAAATATCAATATTTTTAATGTGAAAAAATATCATTTGATATGAAAAGTAAAAATTTACTAGTGGAATCCAAAATTCCAGATTCTCTATCCATACCATTGACAAATTATGGGATGAACTCACTAATAATATGGTATTCACTAAAATAAATCTTTATTTGTAATCACTTAGTTGTGCCGTCATAAGATATTCATAAAACTATTTTCCATACTTTTGGTGGTCATTAGAAGTTGTTCATCATTCCATTTGAGCTACCCAATGCCCTTTAACATTTTAGGTAGTAATGAATGACTTACTTAGGTTTTCCCTTTCACAAATTTGTATTAGTTTTGTTTAATGATATCTATTATAATCTAATGGGGTTACCTCCAAACTATCCTTAAGTTGTTGCAAGATCATCAACTTTTTGTTAAGCAATATTTATGTATTTTGTGTGTGATTGTGATCACTTATTTGGCCTATGTTATCTCCAAATGAACAATTACCTCTCATCTTGACAAGATACAAGCCATTTAGGATTAATCATAACCTCATTCATTGAACCTTTGTTGACTTAGTGAAACTTATTGATAAAAATATTTCCAAAATCCCTTGTCTTGTATTGAATATGATAGTACAATATATACATGAAATACAGAAACATTCTAGGCTATAATTACGCTAACCATTATAGTCGGTATCCTAAATTTGTCTATTAACAGATATGACATTAATGTGCATCACTGTGCATCGCTGTCATGCCAAGCTAAATATGGAAAAAATTAATCATGTAGAATCATGGCATGATACGGTATTTGTAATCGTATATTCTATGTTTATCACCCTCCCTCAAGATGGAGTATGAAGGTTGTGAATGCCCAACTTGCCTAAAAAAGAACCAAATTTAGTGGCGCCAAGAGATTTGGTGAAGAGATCAGCCAGTTGATGATGAGTAGACACATATGAGGGTTGGATATGATTGTGTTGTATTTCATCACGAATAAGATGACAATCCACTTCAATATGTTTTGTCCGTTCATGAAACACAGGATTCTTGGCAATGTGAAGGGCAGCTTGGTTGTCACAGTAGAGAGTCATAGGGTCGGTGTGAGTAATGCCTAGGCTCGAAAGAAGGTCTTGAAGTCATTTCAACTCACATGTCGTGTTGGCCATAGAACGATATTTTGCCTCAGCGGATGATCGAGAAATCGTATGTTGCTTCTTGGTTTTCCAGGAAACGGGGGATTGACCAAGGAAAATAAACCAACCGGTGAGAGATCTTCGAGTTAGAGGACAACTTGCCCAGTCCGAGTCACACCAACCATAAAGACGAATGTCACTCTCTCTTTTTAAAAGCACACCCTGACCTGGGCTGCCCTTTAAATAGCGTACCACGCGGAGTGCAACCCGCCAATGCTCCCGACGCGGTTGGTGCATGAATTGAGATAGGACATGAACACCGTAAGATAATTCAGGTCGTGTAAAACACAAGTAAATAAGGCGACCGACAAGACGTCGATATTGACTCGGGTCGAAAGTAGTTCGCCATCGCCCAATGCTAAACGATGATTTTCTTCGATTGGCGTGGACACAAGTTTCCCTCCAAGCAATCCTCGCTTCAGCCTATGATGTCCAACGCATACTTCCGTTGACACAAGAAAATTCCCGTAGGAGATCCGGCAACCTCCACCCCAAGAAAGTATTTTAATTTCCCTAAGTCCTTCATACGAAAACATTGATGAAGATAATCTTTGAATTGCGCAATGTCTTCATGATGATTGCCAGCAATGACTAGGTCATCCACGTAAACTAACACAACCAGCTCGACATCTCCTTTGCGAAAGATGAACAAGGAGTGATCGACGAAGAACGTTGAAACCCATATTGAACAAGAGCAGCTTGAGAGCTTGGCAAACCAACACCGAGGAGCTTGACGAAGACCATAAAGGGACTTGCGGAGACGACACACCATACCCTTTTGAGACACCAAGAACCCCGGCGGCATTTTCATGTACACATCTTCCTCAAGATCGCCGTGCGTAAAAGCATTATGGACATCCATTTGATGAAGTTCCCAGCCTTTGGCAACCGCCACCGCCAACATTGTCCGAAAGGTGACCATCTTTGCCACTCGGGCAAAGGTCTCGTCATAGTCAATCCCCTCAACTTGGTGATTTCCCAAGACAACTAATCGGGCTTTGAAGCGTTCAACGCTCCCATCGTAATGATATTTGATTTTATAAATCCACTTGCAACCCGGAGGCTTCTTCCTCGCGGTAGAGGAGTAATGTCCCATGTTTCATTACTTTGGAGGGCCTCGAATTTCACTAGCCATGGCATCTCTCCATCTAACATCCCGAACAGCCTTCAAAGAAATGCACAGTGTTCTCTCTCCGCATGAAGGGCCGCAAGAAAGGTTCGGTGGGGGAAGGAGAATTTAGCACAATTTAAGTACTTTGTCAAACCGTAAGGCATACCCGAGGAAGCCGAATGTGGAGTGCGAATTGAGGGACCGAGTTGTAAAGTGGTGTTAGTGACATAATCACGAAGCTTCACGAGATGGCTTTCGTACACGAAGACCTTTCCCCGTGGATGCAGGGACAGTATGCTCCTCGAGAACCTCTAGTTCTGTCATCATAGAGTCGGCTTGTTCCGGTGGGAGAACGATCCGGGTGGGAGGCTCTTGTTCATGGCATTCGGCCGTGGCCCTCCCCGAACTCGGCTGTGGGCACATCTTCGTTGTGGGGTTAACGTCATCGGCCTCCACAACGTGTTCTCGCATTGTTCATTGCACCAAGTCCAGGCAATGCTTCCTCGACAATGCCAACATCAACCGTAGGCAATCCTACCTCCGAATGTCTACCGTGGGCAAGAGAGGCAAACGAGAATTCATGTTCTACAAACTTAACATCTCTCGAAGTCCGAAGACTTCTCTTTCCAGCATCAAACAATTTTCAGCCCTTTTTTCGATTGAATATCCAACAAATACATTCTTGCGACTTCTACTTGCAAATTTGTCACCTTTCCTATCTTGGTTATGTGCATAACACAAGCATCCAAATACCCGTAGATGGTCATAAGTGGGTGGCTTCCCATTCAATATTTCATATGGAGTTTTTCCATGGAGAACGGTTGAGGGTGTACGATTGATCAAGTATCCCGCGGTCAAAATGCATTCTCCCTGAATTGAAGTGGAAGTTCTCCCCGAAATCGTAGAGCACGAGCTACATTTAGGATGTGTCGATGTTTTCGTTCGGCTCTCCCATTTTGCCGAGGTGTTCCAAAGGCATGAGGTTTGATGGAGTATCCCATGTTGCTGAAAATATCGTTGAAGACACATAAACTCGGCTCCATTGTCACTTCGTAATATTTTGACTTGTTTCTCGTATTGTCGTTCTATTAAGGCGATGAAATGCATTAAGGTTTGTGATACATCTTTCTTATTATTCAAGAGATATATCCACACGACTCGAGAACAGTCATCAACCAAAGTGAGAAAGTAAGATGCACCACAAGACGAGGGAGTTCTATATGGACCCCATACATCACAATGTATTAAATCAAATATATTGGATGCTTGAAAATCACTTAAAGGAAATGTGTTTCTGCATTGCTTTGATCTCTCACACACTTCACACACACGAGTTGTATCCGTATTTCTATTCACGCCGTTCGGATGCGGAATTTTTCTAACAACTGGTAGGCAGGATGTCCCATTCGCTTGTGCCAAATCTCTAGTTGATTTTCTCGCATTGGTCCGATACGCCTTTATGCCACTCACACCACGATACCAATAGAGTCCCTCTTTTCGTTCACCCGCACCAATCAGCATCCTCGAAGTGTGGTCCCGCATTGCACAAAATCTATCGAGAAAATGTACTGTACATTTTACTTCATTCGTCAATTGTGATACCGAAATCAAATTGCAATTCAATTTCGGAACATATAGAACATGTTTAAGTTTCAGTCCTCCATCAAGGAAAACCGATCCTTCTTTGTTTGCCAGCACCAATTCACCATTTGGTAGTCCCACTCGGGCACCCTTCCAAGGCTCGACTCTCCCTCAAGTTTTCTAGTGTTCCTGTCATATGATTAGAGGCGCCACTATCAATAATCCACAAGTCACATGCTTTCTTACCAGCTCATCTTTTCGGCTTCATTTGCCTTGCGAGAATTCAACATTGCTCGCCAAGATCTCGCCATTGCTCATTACTCGCTCCCGCGACTTCGGTTTTTCGGTTGAACCAACGTTATCCGCACCAGTGTGCGCCATATTGACGCGAGCCGTTCCTCCTTTTCCTCGGAAGGTTCCCTGTTCTTTGTTGATTTTTTTCATCGTTTTTATCGGTTCGTGGTCTCTCTCCCCACCATTCTCGGGTAACCAATGATCTTGAAGCAATTGCCTTTGTCATGTCCCTTCCTTCCACACCGCATGCAAACAACCGATTTTTCTTTCGCTTCATTGCGCAACTTGTTCCTGGTTTCCGCTCGCATAGCCATTCCCACGATCATTCCTCGCTCTTCTTTAGACCCGGTGATTGTTCTCACCCTTTCTTCTTGCACCATGGTGCCATACACCCGATTCAACGAGGGTAATGGATCTCGTTGCCAAAACATTTGACCGTGCAGTTCCATAGCCCTCATCATCTAGCCCCATCAAGAACTGATGAATTTTTTCTTCTTCTCTTCGTTTCTCAAGTTGCGTCATAATATTACACTTGCATCCCCCACATCTACACCGTGGGATTTGCTCGTAATTTGCCAGCTCATCCCACAACGTTTTCAACTTCCCATAATAGGAAACCATAGTCATTCCTTGTTGTTTGCATTCTGCCAACTCGACTTTAGTCGCTGGATTCTTGGTCCGTTCACGATCGAGAATCGTTCCTTGATGTCATCCCATAGGTCCTTTGCGTTTTCCATGTATGCAACAAGTGTAACGCAAACTAGGTTCTATAGTGTTTAGTATCCAAGATACAAGCATCGATTGAATTGTCCACCAATCTTCTATCTCGGATGTGTCTTCTTCAGGTTCCTTATGAGTTCCATCTATGAAACCCCATTTCCTTCGAGCCCGCAGAGATATCTTCACGGCCCTTGCCCATTCCTCGTAATTCTCTCCTCGTAATTGTACCTGTGTAATCACATTTCCAGGATTATCACCGGCACTCGGATCGTATGGCGATGGTGTTTTCTTCACCGTCTCTCCTCTCTCTGCCATTTTAGAAGTACGATCGTGTTCTCGAGCTGTTGGATATCGAGTTTGATTCGCTTCGATACCATGATAAAAATATTTCCAAAAACCCTTGTCTTGTATTGAATATGATAGTACAATATATACATGAAATACAGAAACATTCTAGGCTATAATTACGCTAACCATTATAGTCGGTATCCTAAATTTGTCTATTAACAGATATGACATTAATGTGCATCACTGTGCATCGCTGTCATGCCAAGCTAAATATGGAAAAAATTAATCATGTAGAATCATGGCATGATACGGTATTTGTAATCGTATATTCTATGTTTATCACTTATAGAAAGTTCATCTATGTTATGTCACTCTTGCCTCCCCACTCATGGATACCCTTAAATTGCATAAATTTTCATGTTTAGAAAAAGTAAACAAGACATTTACAATACTCAAAGCTACACTAATGACAACTCTATATTTTTTTTCTCTCAATTTGTCATCTAAACAAATGCCTCATGCAACCCTCTCCTAATAAGGGTACCCTATTTCCTTTTCTAGTAAGAAGTTAGGTCCTTGAATGCAAGCAACCTCTATGATATGTTTGAAAAATGTTTGCAATAACAAAATTGTAAAAGGATGACATCAATATCTAATTGGAACTTATATCAAAATTTTAATAGTCGAACAAAGCTTAAAAGCTATTCTTACCTCTATTTTTCATACACTAGAAGAACAATGGTGAATTTCTAAGTTATTGAGTTTAAATTTCGACTTATGCTACATACCAAGATATTATAATCAAGTTGCATATGCCATCTTACCTCTCACATTATTTTTGGCCATCTCATATTTTATTCCTACCATTATTCAAGCCATATAACATCATTATACAATAACAAAAAGAAAGAAATTAATCACAAAATGCACAGCCTTACTATCATCCCCATATTCTTTTAGTAGTGGCCTCCTTTACCATCACCAATGCTCGTATCTTCCCTCTCTACTTTTTGCCACCAATCCTTGACAAATATAATTTCACATCACTTAGGTACCAAAGCCACCCACCGTGGCCCAATTAACAATTTCCTTTTATTGGTCATGTATTAAGACACTAAGCTCTTTATGCAAAAATGTCTCCTTCACCAACAAAGTAAATCCATAAAATAAAATAAAATCAGACTTTGTACAACTACACTACCCCACACCAAGTTTGAGATGACCTAACTATAGATTTCATTACAAATTTACCTTCATTTTTATGATTTAAATCGACAAGTTTCTTAGCTTTGTTAACCTCCTTCACCATTTTAGATCACTGTTTTTTTGTTGATACGAGATCAATTATCTTCGACCGCGATGTGATATTCAAAAGTTATTTCGACTACAAGATACAAAATTAAAATTAAGCACAACGTACCACAAATATATAAAGATCAATTAGAAACAGTTAACCAACATATGGAAGTTTACTTGAGTATCTTCTTACCTAGCATCTTTATTCGTGGTAGACATTGTTACATTTGGTCCCTTCCACAGGCTCTAAGGTCATCCTCCACCCAACATTCTAGACTACATCGTGGCATCTACCCATAACACCTACTTGGATGCATCCTTGCAATAATACACACAATTGCTACATTAAATCAAAATCACTCTTGAGTGTTGTTGTCATTGTTGGAAAACCCGTGTATAAGTTTAAGTCTCACATTAAGTAAAAATAAGAAATTTGAGCAACATATAAAAAAGAATGAGCCATAACCTAATGCATTAATATTTTAGATTAAAAGTGATGTCAATTTCTTATGAGTTGGACTCATATCTTATTGGTGTTGTCTCTCCTCCTATGAATCTCCTCTCGAAATACCCCAAAATTTAGGCCTACAAATCATGTTGTTACTATATATCCAATGTGGATGCTTAAGTCTTTCTTTGCCTTGTCCTTATCATCAAGTTTTAGTCACCAAATGTTCTTCTCAAAATCTCACTAACAAATTTTATGAGCCTTTTAACATGCTTAGACATTTTCACATCTCCCTCCTTCCTACTTTCATGGTCTAGTCCCACAAAAAAGAGTTTTCTATCCTCCAACAATATCACCGTTCTTTAACCACTAATACTACTCTTACTAGTTTTTCTTCTATTGAATCTCGATTACTTTCCCAACCTTAAGTCATATCAACTCTCCACTTAAAGACTTCTCCTCCTTTTTCAACACACCACTATCATTACCTTCAACCCTTAAGTCACATTCTAATACGTAATCACTTCTCTCGTATACGTCTTTAATTGATCTATTCATACATTTTCCTTCTCCTGCACTAATGTGATTGTCTTAAGCCTTTCACACTACACATACGAGACTCACTATAGTTGTAGCACACTTGCTCTCATCCTAATGTCTCACTTACAAGATCTTTCACCTGTTCCATCAACACAAACCATTATGCATAAACAACATTACCTGCTACAATAAGCCAATTTCTCTATACACTAAGTCCAATATCCCAAATCTTCAAATCTTGAGAACAAGGTTTCTCTATATGACCCAAGTATTGTTAGCACTAATAATTATTTATCCATAAGTCATGAGTGTAACATCCCACTCGTATTATTAACATGCACATATAATCAGTGACAGATCTTCTTGAGAGTTGAGGGGGGTCGTGGTCCTCTCAAAGTTTTATAACTCCCATGTAATTTATGATTTTGTCCATTCAAACTTAATGAATATTTAATATATTTATTTGTATATTTACAATTTTATCCTCTTAGCCCCTTCTCAGTTTGTAACTCTCATAAAATTTATGATTTTGTCTTCTCAAACTTAATGATTATTTAATATATTTAACTATATATATACAATTTTATCATTTTACGTTTTCATCTTCTTTCTTCCTTTAATATTTATTTATTATTTATTAATAATATATTACTTGGCCCCCAAAATCAATGGTCAAGATTCACCACTGCATATAATCAAGATCAAAACCGAAAATTTTAAATGAGGAGAGTTAGTTTAGTTACTATGTATATATTAAAAAGAAGTATAACATAAAAAAAATTATATGAAATCATTAAAAATTATAAATCTTTCACACCTATTTAACATCGTCATCAAACAAATTATCATCATCAAACAAATATAAATGAGGTAAAACACATTTCAATTGTATTCACCATATTTCATAATATAAAAATCATCAATTATCTCGTCTAGTTTGTCAGTTACTCCAAAACATTTTTAACATTAGTGATTGAATTTAAATTTGATAAGATAGAGTTTATTTTATCATCTTTCTTTCATTTTCTCTTGAAAAATGAGTATATAATATTTTTCTTAAATATTTTAAAAGCTCAATCTAATTTTTTTGGTACATTTTAACATTAAATTAGAATATTATAAAATATTAAAATAACTAATTAATTAATAATAAATAATACATATGCTAATATGCTATAATAATAAATAAAAATAATAAAAAATAAAATAAATTTGTTTAATTTATTTTTTCGCTTTGAGAAAAATATTGTGAAACATCTTCAGTTGTATTTTAACTTTTGGTTTCTAATATTTTAAATTTCTATCATGAATAAAAGAGAAAAAAATTAAAGAAAAAAAAGTTATGATTTTTATGTTATAGAGTGAAGTCGTAAAACAAAAAGTCTGAAAATTTTAAAAGAAAAACTTAAATTTTTATGCTATATTATAAAATCATGAAAGAGAAAAAGATGAAAGAATGATAGAAAAAAAAATAGAAATACAAGAGTGAAAAGATGAATACTCAATGAGAAAAGCGTAAAGGAATCACTACTACTAGAAAACTAGTTTAATTTACAGAAAACTTATTTCTTACCATTTTTATAAAAATTTTGCAAAAATATTCCATGAAAAATAAGAATTTTTAGTAGTGAATGGAAAAGAAACATAAAAATAAAAATGAAAAAAAGATAAGATAGAACAATATATAAATAAAAATAATATTTATTATTATTATTATTGTTATTATTTATTATTATTATTATTATTATTTTATTTTTTTTATGAAAGAAAAAATATATTAATTATTTAATTATATTTAAGATTATTTTTTAATTTTTAAAATTTTAATTATTATATATATAATTTTGGAAAGGTAGCACGTCCTCCTAGATCGACTTATCATTAGATCTTTGATAATGAATTATCTTTACCTATATAAAAATATTTTTTATTTTATGTTGAAATCAGGTGTCCATCTTAGATTGGTAGAACAAATATAGGAGATTTTATATATAAATGTTATTAAATAATATTCATTACATTTTTTTTAATTTTAAAAATATTATTGTATCGTTTTCAACAACGATTCTTATATACTCGTTTAAAATTTGTTGTCTTTACTGTATTTTATATTAATGATAAGAACATATTTTTAAGAAATGCTCTCTAGAAATAAAATTATTTTAATATTTTTTTTAATAACGTTTCTTATATATTCGTCAAAAAATTGTTGTCTTTATTGTCTTTTATAATAATGATAAGAGCATCCTTTTAAAAAACTCTCTCTGGAGATAAAATTGTTTTAATATATTTTCTTTTGTAACGTTTTGTTCTCCGTATCGAATTAGAATTATACACTTATTTTTTGGGAGCAAGATAGTATCAAACAACTTTAATGTAGAGATGATGTTAATATAGATTAATAACTTTTATTTTATTTTGAATTACAAAATTATTTATTAGAGTTTTATAATATAGTAATTTTAATATTTTATTTCAATTAAATATAGTTAACTCATTTCAATTTATCTTATAACATAACTATTTTAAATATCACTAAATCAATTTTACGACTCTTTACATTTTTGGGACCTTAAATAATGGTCCTTTTTGTCTAATTGAATTTATGGTTCTTTATGAATCATTCGTTCATGTTACATGAAATTTCAACTCAAATTTGGAATATAAAAACTCCAAGATTCTAAGATACATGCATTTAATCTATTTTAAAAATAAGGAGTTGGTTTTATTTAAATATTCAATGTAACTAGTCTCGAAGAAACACGTTTTTTTTTTTTTTTTGTCCTCACCAAATATTTTATGTTTAAACAACTTCTACTTTTAGAAAGAAAAATTAATAATAAAGAATTAAATTCATTTTTAATTATAAGTTAAAATTGATTTATCTAATTGTTACGATTTTATGTTAATATTTAAGTATAAAATATATATCAGTTCCCAATTACTTCTAATAATATAATAATAAATTTATTATTATATTATAAAAAAATTACCAATGAGTGTATTTATAACTATCAAGTTATTATTTTTTAAAAAGGTGAAAATTTAAATAAAAAATAAATAATTTGTACAGGAATTAAAAAAAGAGTATATTTTTATAAATATTAGTCATCAACACCACTCGTGTTGCACGAGAATATATATAATAACTTTTGCATGTTGCAGAAAGATAATGGATAACGTGAATTATGATGACATCTTTTACATTATTATCACTTTTTATGATTTATGATAACATCTATTAGTTTTATTAACACCTACGGTTCACTAGGCTTTCAAAATTCTATTTTTTTTCTTTAAATATATAATTATATTAAAAAATTAAATAAAATTTTAAATATAAACAATATTTAATTATTATGTTTTCTTCTTACAAAATATTAATAATGATTAAAAGAAATATAATTTTTATTTTCTTATATAATTTTTTATTTATATTTTTTTTCTTTTTTATTTTCATATTTTGTATTTTTTTCTCACATTTTCACTTTTGTTTTTCACTTGCAGTCATATTTTTACCTTTACTTTAATTTATTCTATATTTTTTTTCATGATTTTACTTTATAATATAGAAATTATAAATTTTTTATATATGTTTTTCTTTACGATTTCATGTTTATAATATAAAAATTATAATTTTGTAATAGTGTTTTTCTTTTTCATTCACAATAAAAACGTGAAGCATCAGAAACTAAAGAATAAAAAAAAAAGAGATGTTTTATAATATTTTCCTGAAGTGAAAAATCAAATTAAATATTTTTTTATATTTTTATTCACTATTATATCATTTTAATATGTATTATTTAATATTTTATGGTATTTATTTTGATATTAAAAATATAAATAAATAAAAGAAAAGAATCTAGACTATCCTTTAAAAATTTCTTACTTTGTCTGCATGTCGTGAGATCATGATAAAACATTTTTTTTTCCAAGCTCGAATGCTTATGATGGTTATCCGAAGCCACACGCTATTTAGAAGTATTAAACTGTATCTAATTTCATAAACACGTGACTTAGAGGCAAATATATAAATATTATAATATAAAATATTATGAAATTATGAAATGGTAGAAGAATAAAAATAATAATTAATTTTAAAATGTGAAAGTTATCATTTCTTATATTTATCATAATAAATTATGAGTTTTATTTTTAAAAACATCTTAATGAATTAAAAAAAATTATATAAATTATTATTTATTTCAATTTCTAAATCGTACCATACTTATTTATCATAATAATATTAATATCATCTCAATAAATTAAAAAAAGTATATATAAATTATTATTGATATGACTAAATATACATGAAGAAGAATTATATTTCGTTATAAATGAAAAATAACTAATTCACTGCCCCAAACCACGGCCAGACAGAAAAAAGAAAAAAAAAGAAGGAATTATCTATTGTAAATATTATTTGATTAAATGGTTAATATATGTTAATATATATATATATATATATATATATATATATATATATATTATTTATTTATTTATATTTATTGATTTTTTTCTCTTTCAGTTGCATGTGAACCATGACAAGTGGAGAAAGAACATTTGCATCATGCGCATGATTGTTTATATATTTATATATGTTTCTTCTTTTTATTGCACGCGTCAATCTTTAGAAAAAGAAAAAAAAGAATATTTGTTGATTAAATAAAGTTATTCAATTGGACTTAATATTATTGTATAAGTTGTCGTGTCTAAAATATTATTTCTTCTTTTATTGTTTAAACTGTTGGAAAAACAATAACAATAATAATAATCCTGATTTTGATTCTAACGATCAAACATAAACATAATCCCATACTGATAAACATGTTGTAAACTGAATGCGAAAGCGTACCTGAATTAATCATAATGATGATGTCTTTGTAAGTATCAGTCTTGTTCCTTTCTTTCTATCCCCATCAAGAGAGAAAATCAAGAGGGAAATACAGGTGCTCTTCAGGTGGAAGACCATAAGATCAATACAGATGCTTCTACAAAGACATCATCATTATGATTAATTCAGTATCGCTTTGCATTCGAGTTTACAACATGTTTATCAAGTATGGGATTATGTTTATGTTTGATCGTTAGAATCAAAATCAGATTATTATTATTGTTATTGTTTTTCCAACAATTGGTATCGAGTCGCCCATATTTGATTCATGTCCGTTTAATTTATAGAACCCTAATTATGAAAATTAGGATTAATTTTGTTTTAAACAATTCAGATTACCCAATTTTATGAACCCTAAGTGGAGGATAATCTCTAATTTTTGTGAACCCTAAAATTTAAATTTGGGGGTAACATCCCCAATCTGATTACGCTTGCTGATGGAACCGTGGAGGAAGCTATGGATTCTTCTTCTTCTTCGTTTTTCACTTTTGTTTCAGTTTAAGTTTCAAGTTTTACTGAGAAAGAAACAGTGTTTCATATTTCAATTTTTCTTGTAGTGCGTTCTCTGTTCTTTTTTGAATCTTTTGTTTTTATTTAATTTTATGAGTTTGGAATTGGGGGTGGTGTTTGTGGAGTTCCCAACACAGAGAATCTTAGGTAAATGATGAATGTTTCCACATGTTTGGCTGTTATTATTTTATTGCCTCTATCCCCTAGGAATTTAAGGAAAATTTGATGTTAAATTAGGGTCTGAGTGATTACTGTTTAATTCCCTTTTAGGGTTTAGAGCAGTATGCTAAAGAGACTCAGAACTATCTCTGTTTCATCCCTAGTGTGATTTTAGGAAGATGTTCATCCTTTATGTATTGGTGGAAAATGAGGTTTTTTTTTTCATCCTTTGATTTGTTCAAATGAGGTGTTCATCCCTAATGAGATTCCAGGGAGGTGTTCATCCTTAGTAGAATTATAATGAGGTGATTCTCTTTTGAATTAGTTTGCAAATATTAAATATTTGGTTTTGTTATATAAATAAAATATTCAATTTTTGGTAGTTTAATATTTTTGTGAGCAAATTGAGTCAAGAAGTCACCAAAGTAACTTCTCTTGAATTGGGCAGTTCATGAAAAATATTGAATGTTAGTGTTTGTGTATATTCATGCGAGTATTAGTCGACCCAAAGGAAGATTAATATTTGGCCGAATTGCATACACACTTGTAATGATAAACATGTGATAATTATAAGGATTTGCTTTGTCGATGATAAATCAATCCAAAGACTGCTTTGTTGTTGGACGTGCTTTATTGTCAATGTTTGATTATTACAACAAGATACCTCTAGCAGTTAATATTACTGTCCAAAGACTTGATATTGATGGTGCATTGGGTATCTTGAGATGGGTTAAACCACTATTTGAATATATATTATTTATTTTTTATATAATGTGAGCATAATTAGTTTAATTGGACTCCCGAACAGTAAGTGGTTATATTATTGGTTATGCTTGAAAGATCCAGGGGATATAAATATTATGATCCCACATTAAAGACAATTTTTTGAGACGGGAACTGCTACGTTCTTTGAGGATATTAAGTTTGGGGGGAAGAATAAGATTAAGAACTTCATCTTGGAGGAAGAATCGGTAACAATTTTAGAACCGATTCAAATAGTTACTTTTGATAAAGTAAGTTCGGAACCTCCACAAGGCATTGTTGATGAACCCCTCACTCAAGATGATTTGGTTGTTCATGAAGAACAAACTCAAGATCCTCAAGAACCTATGCATCATGAGCCAATAACTTTGCAGAGATCCACTAGAGAAAGAAGAAGTGCTATTTCGGATGATTACATGGTATTTCTTCAGGAACATGAAGATAATAATGGTATGATGGAAGATGACCCAGTTAACTTCCGTCAAGCCATGCAAGGTTCTAACTCTGAAAAGTGGATTGAAGCAATGAAGGAGAAGTATAAGTCCATGCAAGACAATAAGGTTATTGGGAACTTGTCCCATTACCAGAAGGTATGAAACTCATTTGGCTTCAAGATGAATATTGTTGATGATTGTATGTATCACAAGTTTAAAGGGAGACAAGTTTAGTCTCAATCAGTGCCCAAAGGGGAATTTGGAAATTGAGGAAATGCAAAAGATTTCCTATGCATCAGCTGTAGGGAGTTTGATGTATGCCCAAGTATGTACGCGTCCAGACATAGCATACATAGTTGGGGTTCTAGACAGATATTTAAGCAATCCAGGAATAGACCATTGAAAAGCAGCAAAAAGGGTCATAAGATATTTAAAGAGAACAAAAGATTATATGCTCACATATAGGATGTCAGACCAGTTGGAGATCGCTGGATTTTCTGACTCATATTTTGTAGGATGTCAAGAATTTGTAGCATGCTATGAGGCATCAAATCATGAAATATGGCTGAGAAATTTTGTCACAGGGCTGCAAATTGTGAAAGGCATTGAAAGACCACTTAAGTTATATTGTGACAATAAATCAGCTGTATTGTTAAGGAAAGAGTACAAAGTGGACAGATTTCCATAGAACACTTAAGGACAAACTCCATGATAGCATATCCTCTAACTAAAGGACTTCCGCCCAAGGTCTTTCATGAGCATGTTGCTCACATGGGTGTTTTACAGTTTGAGGAATTTGTGGTTTAGTGGGAGTTAGTCACTTTCATATATTTTATGTTCTATGTTTAATTTCATATATGTATACATTGTTTTTTGGACATATTTGGTTATCTATAGATATGCGGTTTTTTCGTTCATTCATTACACTTTGTACATTAAGGATATTATATCGATCTCAATAAGTTAAAGTTTGGACCAGTTGAAAATAGACGTGTACAGATCACCTTCACGTAATTTTTCATGCTACACATTTCATGATGAATCCATGTCATTTGGTTATGTTAGGATGAGTGATCATTGTTGGTTTTAGTTGCGATGATGCAATGAAAAGCTGGTTTGGTTCTATATCCTGATATGATTAATGGACAGGACTTTTGGAGTATGCTAAAGGAATATAATGGCAATTTTGAGCTCATAAAGTCTAACACATTTGTAAGGTTGTAAGGACATATATATTTGTGACCAGTGGGAGATTGTTGGAAAAATTTGGGTCATGTATATATATGATACATAATTTAAATGTGTTAGGGTCATTATTTATTAAGCCAAATAATAAAGTGATCTGACTAAATTAAAGTTTTGGCTAAAAGCATATGTCATGAAAATAAAATTGTGTAGAGACCATAGAGCAATTTCTAATTTGATGAGGGGCCAAATTGGAAATACTAAAACTTAAGTAATTAACCTAATTCTGGTTATCTAAAGGGTCATGGTCCCCTTCTGAGAGCACGTAGACAGAACGTAAGTATCAGTCCTGTTCCTTTCTTTCTATCCCCATCAAGAGAGAAAATCAAGAGGGAAATACAGGTGCTCTTCAGGTGGAAGACC
Source organism: Sphenostylis stenocarpa (assembly GCA_963425845.1). Lineage (NCBI taxonomy): Eukaryota > Viridiplantae > Streptophyta > Magnoliopsida > Fabales > Fabaceae > Sphenostylis > Sphenostylis stenocarpa. The sequence continues at coordinate 59,481,661 of OY731406.1, forward strand.
ATAAGATCAATACAGTGCTCTACAAAGACATCATCATTATGATTAATTCAGGTACGCTTTCGCATTCAGTTTACAACATGTTTATCAGTATGGGATTATGTTTATGTTTGATCGTTAGAATCAAAATCAGGATTATTATTATTGTTATTGTTTTTCCAACATAAACGTGATTGAATTCATAAAACAAACATAATGATAATCAATGTACTTGGGAGTGGGTTTTGCATCCATATACTTAAATAGTACATCTTGAACGCAAAATATTAAATTTATCAAGTTATTCAGAATTTGATCAAATCATCCAAATTGGAAAAAATGTTGAAGACAATGATTAATGTTGTAAACATCAATTATGATTGAGAACCATCTTTAGTTAAAACAAATCATCTTTTAGAAAAAAAAACAATTAACATGAAAACAAATCATAATATTTAAGTACATGTTTAATTATAGAGAATCCATATAAATTTGATTATTATTATTATATATATAATCCGATTGATAAAAATTTTAAAATAAAAATTTATAATTTTTTAGTATTATTAGATTATAATATTATTAGTATTGAACTGTTGAATATTTTAAAAATATGTATTTTGGAGAATATATTGAAGTCTAATTTAAAAATAGAGATAAAAATATAAATTGAAAGAGAAAAAAAAGTTAAGAATATATATATATATATATATATATATATATATATATATATATATATATATATATATATATAATAGAGACAATAATTTAAGATGGTTGTGAAAAAAAGTTTACAATAGTAGATAAATAAAATAAATTTAAAAATTATAATTAAAAATTTTATTTGAATAGAATGAAAAATAAAAGTTGAATTAAATTAAATCTTCAATTTATAATGTTCACAAATTTATTTTCATTTAAAAACACCATATTTTTGTTATGTTGAAAATTATTTTTTTAATCTAAAATAAAAAAATTATAATATGAAAGTAGATAAATCCTAAATATTTATGAAAAATGGTTATTTCTATTCACATTCTATTTTTTATATTTATTCCTATTCAATTCATTTTGCCTTGTTGTATATTTCTTTTTAATTTAAAAATAATATTCGCGAATTCTAAGTGGAGAACCCGTACAAAAATTAATTTTAAAAATTACAATAATTAACATGTAAAAAAAGAAAAGAAAAAAACATTAGAATAGATGGAAAAAAAAATGAACGAGTGATATTATTATTAGAGAAATATGTGTTTCTTGTATAAAATGATTCGATTAATCTATTTCTTACTTAAGTATGAATCATTTAAATATTATGTTGATTGTTTTAATTTTATCTAACAAACATAAACGTTTTTCAATTTTATAGGATTATGATAAAATCAACACTAATCATTCAATAATTAAAATAAATCTTGAATTAGATCATTCTAGAAGAATGTAAAGTAAATGACAAGAAATGTATTAGCACAATGAAAGTGAATCACTCAAAAGTGTAAAGGAGCAAAGAAAGTAATACAGAAAGATAAATTTAGCTCGTTACTAAGGATAAAATATAAATTAGTAAAGAAAATTAATAAAAAATATTATTCAAATGTGAGAAGGAAAGTTTCACATCATGAAAATTATATGTTATGACTTATTTTTCCTATTATAAAAGAAATAACATGTCTATCTTATAAATAAGTCGATTAAAATTATGACAATAAATAAGAATGGTAAAACGGGTCGATCCGCACTGTTTTGGCCGTCCCGCCTTTGGTCCACCAAAAGCGGGGTGGAGTGGCTGACCCGTTATAGTCATGACGGGTTGTTGATCTTGGTCTCGCTTCGCCAAGGAGTGGACTGACTCGCCATAATTTAGAAAAAAATAAATTATATTTTAAAATAAATTTTTTTAATAAATTTAATAATAAGATTGTTATTTGTTTCTCAATACTTCAATATATATATATATATATATATATTATTTCAATTTAATAATATAAATCAATACATTGTTTTAAGAAATTATAATTTAGAACAATAATAAAATTTACATAATAACAAATATATATATATATATATATATAACGTTAAAACTTATAAAATTTATATTTTTTATATCGAAAAATTCAAATACTTATATCTTTTTTATTTGATAAAACATCACATTATTCTTGGTTGAGTAATTCTTACACCTTTAATTCAAGTCATAAGGATACAAATAATGAGTGCTTAGGATGTACAAGGAGAACAAGAGAGAATGTTGTGTTTCAGTAAGGAGAATATTTCCTGTAAGAATGAAACTTTTTTAATTCTCTTTTTAACATTTTTAACTTTATATATTATCTTTATAATTAATTTTATTACAATAAAAAAATATTTTTTTATTAATTAGGCAGGTTATGCGGTCGGCCCGCCTCGTCCCACGAGTTGACCTGCTGAGCTTGGCAGTGGCAAGCCAAAGCGGGCTCACCAACCCACCCCACCATATTATGGCGGGCCGACCTGCCAGTGCCTAGCCCGTTTTGTCATCCCTAACAATAAAATACAAGATAACACATTTAATAAAAATAGTTTTTCATTGTAAAAATTGAAGATTAACTTAATATTAAGATATACATTTGTTTAATTAGTGAATATCCCGATATAATATGAGAATGAGTGGTGATATTTTGACAATCGAAACCATACAACCCTTCAAATAACTCACTTTTATTAATATAATAATCTATAGAATAATTTAATAAAAATAAAAATAAAGTAAAACTATTATTATAATATTAAAAGATAGTTGTTCATAGGAGTTGTATGAATTTGGGTTGTCAAAGTATGGTTTTCCTATGAGAATAATATATAATAGTATTTAACAATGAATGAAATTTTATTTAGAATTTATTTAATATATTGAACAATATTTAATTATATTAATATCATTATGTTTGTATGTTGATATAGTTGATATATCATCATTAATGTATCACTTCATAGAGAGTACTTATATTATTATGTATAATGTGTTTTATCACTTAGTAGGAATGTTCTCTTATATTACAATTAGTAAATGTGATCTAATTAACTAGATATTGATGTTAATTACTTATAACTTAATCTTAATTCGTTTACATATATAATGTAATTTGTACATAGATCGGTTTGATTTAACTCTATTTAGCTTAATTTGATTACACCCATAGGGTGCTATAAAAGTGGTGGGAAAGAGAAAGAAATTCATATGTTATGCTTTGATTTATTTAATTTGTATTTATTACGATAATACAAGCAACTTTTTATATTCTGGTTATTTCCATAAATTTCAGAGGTTACGTGGTATCATTAACTTCTTAACTCTAATACCATTTTTTCTTATGGGTGGTACAGTTTGCCCTTATGGAAGTGGTGGCGGCGTTAGAATGAGGAAGAGTGTCTTCTGGTCTTGTCCCAAAGTCTTCATCCACATCATTCATGCCAACACCTACCACATCATTACTTTTATTTTTGAAATTTCTATAATATAATAGGTCGATTTGAGTTTATAGAAAAACATTACTTCTTAAACATTAACTTAAATTATCAACCAGTTAAATTAGAATACCACATACATCTGCTTAGAAAACGATTTTTTTATGAGTGATAAAATATTAAAGAAAACAGTTCGATGAATAATGATCCCGGATTATAAAAAACTTCTGACCAGTGCATAGAAAATAATTTCTAATATAATATATGTATTTTTTAAATAATATCTTAAGATATTTATTCATATCGTGATCTCTCATTCGATAAGAACTTGTATATGCGGAAGGAAGTATGTGTATGTAATATAGTACCAGACATTATTAAATAACATGCTTTGATTGAAGTTGGTTACATTACATAACACGTAGGAAATCAAAGCTTTACTAGAAACCAGAAAGGTAACAACTAACAAGTTGTCACTTATTTGCATTCATCACACACATAGCACATCAGATGGTGTGCAGGTGGGTCCCATTTTGCTAATAAGGTTGGTTTGGTAAGATGTGGTGGAAAGCTGCAGATACGCCTTCGTATATTGCATCAGAAACTGCTGTCACAAACCGTAACACATCCTTTGGAACATAATCCTTGATCTGATCGCTGTAATGATTTTGAACATCACGGAATCTGTCCCATAACATAACTCCTCCATAGTTAGAAGCTTGCTTTACATAAGGAAGCACCTCATGAATGAGCACATCTGGTTGTATATAGCCACCACTAGGGGCTGCGTCAGGTGCAGCTGGTAATCCCAAGAAGACGGTGTTGTTGGGAAGAACGTAGGAGGTCCAAGTGTTCCATGAACTAAAAAGTAATGCAGTATTGCCAGGTGAGTATTGACATGGAGGGTTATTGTAAAACTGAACAAACACATAATCAAGAATGCCAGTTTTGATAGCTTTGTCGAGGTAGTGATCTGGCATGAAACACTGTGGTGCTGCGGACAAGTAAAAGTACTGGTTTTGATGTCGGAGAACGTCCAGTTCCTTGACAAGGTCCTCCCAATACAAGTTGGAACCACCTTCAATGTCAAGATCGATGCCGTTCAATGTTACACTTCCTAGTGGGCCAAATTGGCCACTGAGGAAGTTTCGAAAGAGGTAATGGGCAACGTCTTTTCCGTCCTGGGATGAGCATAGGGAGTAGCTTCCGACGGCTCCTCCCAGGGAAAGCAACACTTTGATACCTTTCTGCTGGCAGTGTTCTATTTCGGGTTGGAGTTTGGTGCAAGGGCTCCACTCTCCACAGTGGCCTGCGAAGTTCCATGATGGTGGTCTTCCACAACCAAAGTCGTTGAGGAAAGCTAGGAGCACAATCTCATAGTTTCCAGTGTCACATGTAGAAGTCAAGGTGCCATCGCCATTGTTTTGCCCCCAGTAGATGGCGATGCCACCATTGCTTGCCTGTGAAGACTTTATGGTGCAGAACAATGTGAAGAGAATAAGCATGAGTATTCTTCTTTGGGAAGCCATGTGTTTTTGGTTTCTGTGTTTAGCTCACTGATGGCATCAAAGCCATAGCCATCCATTCTATTTATAAAGTGAATTTTGGTAGAAAAGTCTTTAAATTACTAATTTGCCCATTCATATTTTATTTGTAAAAAATTTACATTCACTGAATCATTTGCAAACATGATTTTCATATATTCAAGAATTTGCTTCTAGAAAATATTATTCACGTGTCTTAAAAATATTGTTACGTCGAATTATTTTTTAAACAAATTTTAATGATACCCAAAGAGGAATTGATGAAAACTTTGTTTTGAGTTAGAAAATTTATTAAGTCATTGTTATCTTACTAATTCCAATATATTTTATATTTATACATAATCATTTAAAATTGAATAACTTATTTATTTAAATTAACATATATCATAAAAAATTTGAAAGAAAAAGAATAAATAGAGATAATATAAAAGAAAATTTAATAAATTGTTGTATTTTGGATGGATACTTATGAATAGCTATATGAGTAGAGTAGTCAGTGATATTATACATGCAAGAACCACTCCCATTTAAATTTTATGCTTATCATCAATTCTCTCTTTTAAATAAATTTTGTGAATTTGTCTTTTTATGGTTTTTTAGGCCTTTTTACAGGAAATTGTCAAATTTGAATAAAATTACAAAAAACGTCAAATCGTTGATTTTTTTTTTTCAATCTACCATACAATTCAATTAAATGTTCATGGATAACACAGTTTGCGCATTATTTACTTCAATAGCACAATATTTATGTATGGTTGGAATTAGGGATGAAAATTAAACTAAACTCGTACCCGTGGACACCGACTCATCCCGACTCCGAGTTTGACGGAGAAAATTCGAGTTGACTAGGGACGGATGCGAGTTCGAGTTTTCCCGCTTTAAAAGTCGGGACTGGGATGGGTAATGCAATCTCGACCCCGTCCACGCCCGACTTTATATTTAAATTTAAGATTTAAAATATTAATATTTTAAATGTATTTTCTTTACTTTTTTTATTATATATAAGGTCATTTTTTAATATTTCACCAATTTTTATAAATATAGTAAATACAAATATATTTAATATATATATATATATATATAATATTTAAATTTTATTTAATATAAATTAGTTGAAGAAAAAAATTGATAAAAATGATAATTTATAGGAATAATAAATCAAAAATAAATTTATATAACATATTATACGAATAATAATTTATTTAATAATAATTTTGATGTAAAAAATTAGAAAAATACAAATAAATTACAAGATTATAGATTTAATATTTAAATAAATTTAATAAATATAAATTTATATATAATATATATATATATATATATATATGTGTATATAATAAAATATTTAATAAATAGATGTATTTGTATATTTAATAAAGATATATATATATATATATATATATTTTGTATAGATTTTATAAATATATAGTCATATTTTTATATTTAATTAATATATATTTATATATTTATATTTTTGTATTTATAGATATTTATATTCATGATATAAAATATTAAAAGATCACAGATTAATGGTGCATAATTGAAACAATACATGTTAATATAAAATTTAACTAAATTAGAAATAATACAAGATAAATGGTTATTGAATAATCATATTATAAATCGCTGAAACAAATGTAGATCTTGTTATCCCGTGTTGACCAACGTATGTTCTATCTTCTAAGTCACAAATGATTTCGTCGGATGTTACCGTTCCTATAGTCTTAGCTTGAATAAACAATTCAATATTTCCGCATATTTATTCACGTTACATAGTTAGGTGTAGAGATTTTGTTTTTTTCTACAGCTTGATCATTTGAGTCATATTAGCGTTAATTTTTATCTCGTACCGACAATGGAGGATCTTGAATATTAATCTTACGGGACCAAATAATATATTAATAAATAATAAATAAATACAAAAGAAAGAAAGAAGATGAAATGGTGAAAGGATAAAATTGTACATATATACTTAAATATATTAAATTATCATTAAGTTTGAAGGGGACAAAATCATAAATTATATGAAAGTTACAAAACTAAGGAGGGGCTAAGAGGATAAAATTGTAAATATACAAGTAAATATATTAAATGTTCATTAAGTTTGGGGGGTCAAAATCATAAATTATATGGGAGTTACAAAACTTTGGAGGGGTCATGACCCCCTCAGCTTCCAAGAAGATCCCTCACCGTGTACTCGAGTCGCGAATGATCTTCCGGTTTCGCACCCAAACCGAACGACTGTAGTTGATTTCAGTAATTTGTTTGCGATCTCCATAGTGAAGTACTTGAGTAATGTTTTCATATAATTGAGCAAAAGACCATGTATGTTAGATTATCATTCTTCTAGGATTTAAACATGTATAAGTAAGACCAAAACTATTTTGACTTTCCATGATGGTTGCACATTGAATAAACCCACCAAAGTAAATTATAGTTTCAGAGGAAGAGATATTGTTTGAGTTTGCACAAAAGGTAGAAACAGAGGAGTTTAAAAACACCATTATTTCATCAATGGATCTTTGATATTGAACATATAATTCAATAATGTTATCTAAAAAGAATTTTGACTTCCAAGTAATCATGTTAGATACATCAATATCAGAAAATAGTTCAGTAACATCATATCTAATTAAACCATCACTTATTAGTTTTGGTTGATGGTAATACAACGTGTTGATTGAGATATCTACAAGAATCCCTAAAGACATGTGATAATCACATTTTGATACATCATGTCTTTATTTGTTTTTGGCGAAATTGAGTCTTATTAGTATTATATTTTTAGTGTATTAGTTTAGATTTGTGTTAGGTAGCCCTTTAGGATTTAATTGTAAAATCTTGTAAATTTCCGCAATAAAATTCTGCTTTGACATTGATTCTTGTACAGGTCATTTATGAAACTATACAACTCGGAATTGGGCAAACTTGGTATCCCTAGAAAGCTAAGAGGGAGATCTACAACTTCTATGTTGAAGGGAAAACCCAGTTCGGACTTTTTAAGGCCCAAACATTCACCACAAATTCTCGGCCCTGTGCAGGATTCTACATATTTTCCTGTTCTATATTGTTTTAGTTGATTAGTTGTTAAACAAACTCATTAGTGGGTTAGCCCATTAGTTTAGGCCCAATTATCATGTCTATAAACTTCTGTAGCTTACATTAAAAGAAAAAAGAGGTTCTTTTTCTGCCATTTTTTTATTAGAATTCAAAATATAGATTACAGAACTTTCTTATACTCCTTTTACTGTTCATCTTTTCTTTTTTTTCTTCTCTCTCGATAAAAAAATTCAAATGTTTGTTCCCATTAGTTCAACATTATCGATTGAAATGGAGAACTAAAAAGTTACACCGATTCAAAAAAAACAAAACGCATAAAATAGGTATAAATCTGAATTCATCTCTTACTTTGAATTATTGTTGTTTCACGATTGTGAATGCATTATTAAATACAAATTATTTTCGAATTAATTGAACAACGTATCGGATTCAATACGGTAATGGATTCATATAATGCGATTGCATTTTTCGTTCCTAATTCGGAAATAGGTTGTAATTGGATTCGGTTTAATTGAGATTGCTGCGGATTTGTGATTCTTGAATTGGATTTTCATTAAGTGTGATTCAATTTTGCTGCTATTATAATTTTTTTTTCATACAAACTGTTTGATAAAATTCTTCCCAATTCTTTTATTAGTTTGTGATAATTCAACAAAATACAATTGGTTTATGTCTTTGTGATTCGACCTAGGTTAATCCCACTATTTTGCAAAAAAATCTTGAGAACCTAGTATTATTTGATAGTGCCTCGACAACGCTATCAACATGCATTTTTTTTCCTTCGGGATGATAAATGTGCAACTATGTGGAATTCGAAAAAGTTTAAGAGATGTACATTGAAAGTACACCCCTTCCTCATTTGTTGTGATTTTCCCATTTACAAACACTGCTGCAAGATAAAAGTTATCAAAATTCTGAATATTTATGATGTCAAATTCCTCCATTGAAGAGTAAAGAGAAGAATAACACAAAGATTGGATATGAGTGTTGATAGGCAAAATGAGTTAAGGAATTTTTTATGAGACCAAACTTGGATTTATATATCATTTACTATATTATGAAGATGAAAAAGCTCCCATAATAAATTATTGTACTTTGTATTTTAAGTTGAGTCTTAGAATGCATAATGATGACTTGACTTTGACGTTAGACAGTATATATTAAATATGGATCATTGATGATTCAATTTTGACCATTACTTTTTGTTGACACCTTGAATAGTATATGGTACAAAAGAATCTTAACAATATTTTGATGTTGATCTTGAACAATGTGCATTAGTGCGTAATATAGAAGAGTCTTATCTTGAACAATATTTCATGCATCTAGGTTGGTTTTGGACCATACTGATTACATCTTGATTTTTGATGTTTTGTGATATATATATATATATATATATATATATATATATATATATATATATATATATATATATATATAAGAATCTCAGTGATTAAAATTTTAAAATAAATATAAATAGCATGAAACTTTTTTAACAGAAAATTTAAAGGAAATAAGGTTATCACTTTTAAGAAAGTTATTATTTGCAAATAATACGATTATGTATCATTGAACCATAAACATAAATATTTTAAAATATTTTACTTAATATACGTTTTAGATGAATGTTAAAAGTTTATATATTATTTTAGTATTATTAGATTATAATATTATTAGTATTGAACTGTTGAGCATTTTCAAAATATATATCTTTCGAGAATATATTAAAGTCTAGTTTATAAATAGAGATAAAAATATAAATTGAAAGAGAAAAAAAAGGTTAAGAAAAAAAATATAACTAAAATATATGTTACAATGAGTAAATGTGATCTAGCATTGATGTAAATTACTTATAACTAACTTAACATAAACTTAATTAGTTTTACATAATGTAATTTGTCCAAAGATTGGTTTGATTTAACTCTTATTAGCTTAATTTGATTACATTCATAGGGTGCTATAAAAGAGGTGGGAAAGAGAAAGAAATTGATATGTTATGCTTTGATTTATTTAATTTGTATTTATTACGCTAAAACAAGTAACTTTTTATTATGGGTGGTATAGTTTGCCCTTAAGGAAAATGGTGGCGGCTTTAGAATGATGATGAGTGTGTTCTGGTCTCGTCCCAAAGTCTTCATCCACATCATTCATGCCAACACCTACCACCAAAATTTCAGATGAGATTTATATCTGGTATATACATTATATTAAAAATATCAGTCATCTAGTAATAAATAATATATTTTAATAATTATTAGTTAATAAAATCTCAATCTAACACAACTAAAATTAAATATATTATTATATAATAAATCAACAGGTATCTAAGTTAATTTTATAAAATAAAACTTATCTCTCTCTATATATAATCAGTTTTTATTACTTTTATTTTTGTGATTATTACAATATAATAAATAGATCGATTAGAATTTATAGAAGAGCATTACTTCGTAAACATTAATTTAAATTATCGACGAGTTAATCTAGAATACCACATACATCTGCTTTGAAAACGATTTTTATTTTTATTTTTTGTGTGATAAAATATTAAAGGAAACAGTTTGATGATTACTGCCCCCAGATTATAATTTTTTTTTCTTATATATAAATGTATAATTTTATTTTTTTGAAATAATATCTAAGATATTCATTCATATTTCGTGATTCTCATTCGGTAAGAACTTGTGCATTATTTAGTATATGCGGAAGGAAGTATATGTGGAATATAGAACCAGACATTATTATCTTAACATGCTTTGATTGAAGTTGGTTACATTACATAACACGTAGGAAATCAAAGCTTTATTAGAAACCAGAAAGGTAACGACTAACAAGTTGTCACTTATTTGCTTACATCACACAGATAGCACATCAGATAGTGTGCAGGTATATATGCTCCCACATTACTAGAAAGGTTTGTTGGGTAAGATGCGGTGGAAAGCTGCAGACACGCCTTCATAAATTGCGTCAGAAACTGCTGCTACAAACCGTGACGCGTTTTTTGGAACATAATCCTTTATCTCATCGCTGTAATTAGCTCCAACATCACCGGCCCTATCCCATAACATGACTCCTCCATAGTTAGAAGCTTGCTTTACATAGGGAAGCACCACATCAATGAGAAACCATGGTTGTATATAGCAATCACCAGGCGCAGCTGTTAATCCCAAGAACACGGTATTGTTTGGAAGAACGTAGGAGGTCCACTCGTCCCATAAACGAAAAAGTGAGTTTTGGCATTCAGGGTTATCGTAGAACCGAACAAACACATAATCTAGAAGGCCAGTTTTGATAGCTTTGTCGAGGTAGTAGTCTGGAATGTCAGACTGTGGGGCTGCGGACAAATAAAAGTACTGGTTTTGATGTCGGAGAGTGTCCAGTTCCTTGACAAGGTCCTCCCAATACAAGTTGGAACCACCTTCAATGTCAAGATCGATGCCGTCCAATGTTACACTTCCTAGTGGACCAAATTGGCCACTGAGGAAGTTTCGAAAGAGGTAATGGGCAACGTCTTTTCCGTCCTGGGATGAGCATAGGGAGTAGCTTCCGACGGCTCCTCCCAGGGAAAGCAACACTTTGATACCTTTCTGCTGGCAATATTCTATTTCGGCTTGGAGTTTGGTGCAAGGACTCCACTCTCCACAGTGGCCATCGAAGTTCCATGATGGTGGTCTTCCACAACCAAAGCCGTTGAGGAAAGCTAGGAGCACAATCTCGTAGTTTCCAGCGTCACATGTTGAAGTCAAGGTGCCATCGCCATTGTTCTGGCCCCAGTAGATGGCAATGACACCATTGCTGGCCTGTGAAGACTTTATGGTGCAGAACAATGTGAAGAGAATAATAAGCATGAGTAATCTTCTTTGGGAAGCCATGTGTTTTTGGTTTCTGTGTTTAGCTCACTGATGGTATCAAAGCCAGAGCCATCCATTCTATTTATAAAATAAATTTTGGTAGAAAAGTCTGTAAATTACTTATTTGCCCATTCATTTTTTATTTGTAAAAAATTTACATTCACTCAATCATTTATAAACATGATTTTCATATGTTCATGAATTTGCTTCTAGAAATTATTATTCACGTGTCTTAAAGATATTAGTTATGTCTAATTATTTTTCAAAGAAATTGTAATGATACCCAAAGAGAAATTGATGAGAGCATTGTTTTGAGTTAGAAAATTTATTAAGTCATTGTTATTTTAGTAATTTTAATATATTTTATATTTATAATAATAATAATTTAAATTAAACAACTTCTTATATTTGAATTAATTTCATCATAAAAAATCTGAAAGAAAAAGAATAAGTACATATATTATAAAGGAAAATTTAATGAATGGTTATTTTGGTTGAATACGTATAAAATGTCATTTTATTTTTTATTTATTGATCTCAGAGCATTTTCTAAATTAATTATTTTTTTTATAAATCATGAATTTAATATGTTTTCATTAAAAACATAACATAATTTAATTTTTTTTAATTGGTTGCATTTTACATAGTTTTAACATAAAAAAATACATGTATATATTTACTGTGCATATTTTTTGGTAGGAGGAAAGTAATTTGAGATTGATTAAATTGATGGAAATAAATGTCCAAATTGATGCGATCGAACTTCACTCTTCTCAAAAGTCAAGTTTGTTTGTGTAGTACTTATGAAATATTATAGATAAACAATTTGAATCAAACAAATTAACTATTACGAGAATTTAATTTAGCCGAATTAAATGCCAACAGGATCTGAAATTAAATGTAAATCAAGATTGAATCACTCAAAATAGAAAAGAAATAGATTATTTTCTCCAAATCGGTCCCAAAAATTGATACAATCGAACTTCACTCTTCTCAAAAGCCAAGTTTGTTTGTGTAGTAATTGTGAAACGTCATAGATAGACAATTTGAATCAAACAAATTAACTATTGCAGGAATTTAATTTAGCCGAATTAAATGCCAACAAGATCTGGAATTAAATGTAAATCAAGACCGAATCACTCAAAATAGAAAAGAAATAGATTATTTTCTCCAAATCTGTCCCAAAAATTTCTCGTCACAATAATCCAATCTTGCAATTTTTAATTTGGAAACATTTGATTTTATTGTAATTAATTTCAGACTTAATTTCTCTTATTTAGTTTCTTATAAATATAGGTACGATGAAAACACAAATTTACAATCTCTTATTTCGGTACAAGATATTGTGTTGTCTCGTCCCCGTTTTCTTTTATGTTGTTCTCAGTTTACTTTTTAGTTTGACGTACTCATATATTGCTACTATACTTTTGATTTATTCTTTTTTATTTAATTTATAATTTCTATTGAATTTTCCAGTTTATATTATTTTATTTACTTTATTTATTTAATGTTTAGTTTAATTTCTGTTATTTCAAGTTTTTATTTTATTCTATTAATGTTTAATTTCCATTTTTAATTTATCTCTTTTTCTATTCCAATTACAATTTTATTGTTTTTGTAACACCTAAAAAATTTATCATGTAAAATCTTCCAAGTACAATATATTAAATTATACTATTGGATAATTTAAATATATTTATAACAAAACCAGAATATATTAAAAAAAGTATTATTATTAAATTATTATAATATATATACATATTTATAAATTATTATTGTTTAATTTATAAAAATAAAAGAAGAAGAAAAATATTAATTATTAATTTTCTTCAAAAAAATGAAAAAGAAAAAAAGGAAGAAGATAAAGTTAATTTATCTAAAGAGATAAGTTTTATCCAAAGTTATGATTAATGTATTTAATGACTTAATTAATAAATTAAAAAAAATAGAAAAATTGGTTATAAAAGGGATCCAAGTAGGAGATTGATAATATGAAGATATGGGAAAGAGAGAAAAAGACAAATCAATTCTGTAAAATTTTACTACATCATCTATAATTCTTAAGATAGAGGAATGAGACATCTATCATTATTCTTATTTATTTTTACTTATAGTTACGGAGTGAGGTATCCTAACCTCATCTTATTTATTCTTTTATATTTTATTTACCTCTCTAATTAGACTCGATTCTGTATTATATTTATTTACTTTATCTTCAGTTACTCATTAGTCCTGCATTATATTTATTTACTTTATATTTAGTCTATGTAATATGTCTTTAGTCCATGAAATATGTTGAGGAAGTTGAAAAGTATATTTTACATATCATTATAAGATTGTATTATTTTAAATAATAATTATTTTCACCTCCTTATTATTATTTTTTGTGCATGTTACAACTAAAACATCAACATAAATAGATGAAGACATCAATATGGAAGACACGTATCATTGATAAATCAACCACTATTGTAAGAAAATTCGTGTAAATTTTAATAATTGTTTATAATACAAAAATAATATAAACTTGTAAAGTTCACGTATTCATACATAAAAATGTATAAACATTTATCTCATGTTTTACTTTTATCAAGACTTGATAGAAAATATTAATCTCTTAAAATATGATTAAATTAACAATGTAATAAAAAGAATGTTGCAGTTTTCATACCATTCCACTCACACACACAAATTTTATTTTTCAAGTCCATTTTTTTATTATTCAGTTTTCTTTTATTTCTTAGTTTTTCATGCAATTCCCATTTTAATTTTAGGTTTATCACTTTCTAAACAATTTAAATTTAATTACCGTACTATTTTATTTGAAAACAATTTTTTATTTTGTACTTTATTGCAATTTTTGAATTTAATTAAAAATACTTTGTTTTAATTTTATAATTTTAGTTATTTAAATTTTTCTTCAATTTAATTTTAATTATCATTATTATTCTACTGTAGTTTGATTTTAATTTTTATTATTTCATATCAATTTATTTGTTTTCATTCTTTCATTAACGTATTATTTATTGATCTTAAAGAAAATGATGTGTGATAATAAATACATTCTTATAATTATATCTTGTGAGTTTGGACATGTATTAGAATACATTAATTTAATAATTTATTTATATATTGGACCAACATATTGTGCAACAGAAATGTTGTTGTTGATTTATGAATGTCTATATGAGTATATTAAGTTATACTACATGCAATAACCACCCCATTTAAATATTATGCCTATCATAAATTTTCTCTTTTAAATAAGTTTTATGCAATCGTCTTTCTAACTCTTTTTTTTTTAATTATTATTAATAATAATATAAATGGTGTTGTATACCTATTTTACTTATCTATGTGACTTGAAGTGAATTTGAAACTAAGTAAATTTATATCTAGGTAACCAATATAATTTATACGATTCTTAATTGTAAAATTAATGTAATTACATTATTAGAAAATGTTAAATAGTAATTGAAAAATATAGTTATTATTAGTTATTTGACATTGTCCATCGCTTGGGCTTTACCGAAGTGATATCATCCATTACAATAACGAGCACAGATTCTTTTAAAATAAACCTTTCTACTGTTTTTTTCTAATATAAAATAGATGTCAACATGCTTCAATTGAATTAGGAAAAATCGTCCAGAACCACGTATGGATCATAATGATTATGTTGTCGATGCTCATGGTAGTTAGAAAACATCTAAGAAAGTCATGACTTTAGTTTTGAGAATGCTTAATCCATAATTTTATTAGTTTCTTTTTCTTTTTAGACAAACTAAAAGATATTATCTAATTATTCTACAGCAAATTACACAGTTGAGATGTGATTGTCTACTAGTGAGGCACAACTACCTAGTAAGGAGCAGGTTCGTCATACAACTTTCTAATTTCAGTTTATCCAAACATTTTTTTGTGTAGTCTTTTAGTATCTACCAGCAGTTGCACAAAATATTTTTTAACAACATGACAATGAACAATTATACGTCAATCAATAAGTTCAAGGCAATTTAGCATATGAAGATTAAAGACAAAATAATTCACTTAAAGGACATAGATATATGAATCGTTAAATATCTTCTAACTTTTATTATGGATTTTGTTTAAGATTTAAATTTGATATTTACATAAATGACTTTTACTATGATCTCGGTTTATTAACTAATTTTTTAAAATTATGTTATAAACTTGTGTTGAAAACTTGAACTAGTATTGAATACTTGTGTTTGATATCAAGTGTTCATAATTTGTGTTCATATTATAAATATTTTATGTGCTTGAATAAATAAATAAATATATATATATATATATATATATATATATATATATATTCACATGAATAAAAATTTGTATAATACATGATTAAATATAAGAATATTAAATCTAGCTAAAAAATTTTGTAAAAAAAAAAAAAGATTAACTTGTATTTCACAAATGTTAATTAATACTTACAAATATTTCAATAGATCATTACATACAAATATAATATATATAAGTATCACATGTAAATATATCAGTACGTAATTACTTAATTAATAATATCTATGGATATATCACTAGGTAATTATTTATAGATATAATTGTAACTAATTAACTACTAATGTATCCATATGTAATTCTTTATAGACATTTCCTATGAATAATGTAGTATGAAAAAACCTATAAATTTAAAATTTCATAGCTAAGTGGTACATATGATTATTTTACCTACAAATTTTTGTCCATCTTTCATAAGAAATATTTTTATACCTACAATTTTTTTTGTAATTCCTACATATTTAGATAATAAATAATATCAATTTTTCTTGTAGTGTATCATCACTCAAAAGAAAACGAAAACTCATGTATGCAATGAAGATCATGTCATAAAAAGATGTAAAACAAATTTTACATTTTAACACATCTTCTCACTAAACTTTAATACATTTCTTCCTATTAAAAATAAGAGTGGTTCAACAATGAGTGGACATTCCAACAATCATCAATAAATAATGTTTGGTCCCAACGTAATTAAGATATTATATTATATTATAAATGAAGAGATATTTAAATTCTATAAAATCGACTGTAAAATAAGGTTATATGACGTAAATATTATAATTTATTTTCTCTAATTGAAGCACATGATAATTTGAAGTAAGTTTTCGTTACTATTGTTTTTGAAATTACTATAATATAATAGATCGATTAGAGTTTATAGAAGAACATAAGTTCTTAAATATACTTAAATTATCAACAAGTTAAACAAGTATATAATAAACTTAATGTTGGGTTAGAAATTAAACTATGCATTTAAAAAATCCAAATTAATAAAACTTATTTTCTCTCACTAAATCTAATTTAAGTGGATAGAGATTTTTAGGTCATAATAGAAAGAGTAAATTTCGTAAATAAATATAGCATTTCATTAATATTTACTTACGAAAAGATATTTATGGTTTATATTTTATATTTTTATTATATTTTAGCTATCACTTTCTTGGTAATTTATTTAGTGAAATTATTATTTAGTTAGATTTATTTTTTCTATGAGCCTTCATCTTTATTTATCAAGTTATTTCTTAAAGTAGCTTTACAATATTATATAATTAAACTCCTTTACCAATAAAATAGTATCACATAATTATAATGTTTCGCATAACATAATATAAACTTATTTTTCATTGTATTACAAGATTAAATCGTTAGAAATATTACTTTAGCCCACACTAGTGAGTTCAAATCTTTTCATTGCTTATGTGACTCCTCACCCAGAAGATAGGACTTAAATTATTTTTAAAAATTTAGAAAAAGTGCTTTTTGTTTTATTCTTTCATCTAAACTTTTTCTTTTCTTTTCTTTTTTAATGTAGAATTTGTTTTATATGTTAAAAGATTAATTAATGCAAAAGATTATCATCGTACTAAATTTATATTAGTTTATCTTAATATAGATGATGTAACATTATTTTTTATTTTTTTTACCTAGTGTTCTAAACCAATAATTAAAAAAAAAAGACAAGTATTTTGGAGTATATTTGGGAAACTAATATAAAAGGTAATTGTACATAAAATTAGTCTTAAACTATTAGCATTCTAATATATGGGTCCTCAGAGGGCCTCAGCCCAATCTCAATTTTTTTTCCATTTACAAATTGGGCCTTGAATCTTGCAAACTAAATAAAGGCAATTGCTTTTGTTACCTCCATAATTGCTTCTTGTACCTTCCCATTACAATCTAGAAACAATATGTTCTTTTAAAATCCTTACACTTTAATAAAAAATATTATCCAAAATATATTAAAAAATTTCTGAATTATACATTTTAAACACATTCTTCAAAAATATATTTCAAAACAAAAATTGCAGAATAGATTCAACCTATACTCCAACTTTCTTGTTTTGCTAAGAATAAATTTTGCTAAAACAAAATTAATTACAATTTCCTTCCCAATATTTTATAAAATATGTAATTTTGATTTCTAAATATTTTTCTGTAATTTTAGTTTTTAAATTTTTTATCGTCCCTAAGATGAGATAATAAATTATGGAATAAAAACTATGAAATAACTTAGAAATCAAAATTGCAAATTGTATCATAGTATAATATCAAAATTACAATTAAGGGAAAAACATTTCATCTCAAAATTATTTTTCTCAATTAATTTTCCTAAAATATAATTGTAGGAATCCATTATTTTGATAATTTTTATTTTCCCGCTCATTGCGGCACTCTCTGTCTTAACGTTGGTAATTATTTTTTTCTTTTTTCGTTTATGGTGGAATAAGATTATGTCCTGACAACAAAATTTTATTTTTTTCAACTATTATACACATTATATTTTTTTTATTTTACAATTATCATCATTATATTGTGTTATCCTGAACCGATTATCTTTCAAACAAATTCAAAATTTTAAGCAGTTTGATCATTATTAAAAATTAATATATACAAATAATAGTTGAATGAAGTATTTCAATATTGAAATATTATATTAAATGATAGGGATGACATAATAGGTCTGATATACTGGTCCACCAGTGCATTAAATGGGTGAGCCGGTTTTATAAGTTTAGTCCTCGATCTATTTTGGTTCATCTTATCTAACTCGTAAATTCGACAAGCTAAGGGTCAGTGAGACAAGTTGACATGTTGATACGCTTTAAAAAACATTTATTTATTAAAATTTAAAAAATTATAATTAAAAAAATTATAATTTTGTATTATGTTATTAAAATATGTAAATATATTATATATTATAATTTAAATTATAAAAATTAATTAAATAAATTTAAATTATTAGTTATAATTAGTTATTTTAACACATAAATATAATAATTTTTAAATTATTTAATAAAAATATTAATTAATAAATAAAAAATTTAAAAATAATTGATATAATTAAATATATAATTTTAAAAAATACATATAAATAATTTTATATAAAAAAAATGGTGGGTTAACCCGATAGCCACCAACCTACCCTCCGGTGGGACGAGCTGAAGTATGTGGCTCATCCCGATGTCGATCTGTCCTGTCTTATTTTCCGTGGGTAAGAGGCGAGACAGACAAAACGAAGCGATACTAACCCGTTTTATCATCCTAATAACACATAGAAAACATGAAGTATAAATATACATAATCAAATCTTACTTAATTAAAGATTGATGTACTTTTCTTTTTATATAAAATTATATATGAGAACAACTTAATGGTTAAACTTTTTTTTTATCACATTTAATTTATGTATATTTTAAAAGATGATTATTTTTCATTAAATTTTGATAAAAATAAGAGATAAATATATATATATATATATATATATATATATATATATAATATGAACTTTACGAATTTACAATATTTTTATATCATAAACAATTATTAAAATTGACAAACATTTTTCTTCTAAAAGTGGTTTATTGATCAATGATATTTATCTTCCATTTTAATATCTCTATTTATAACCGTTAGGAATAAGTCAAAATTTAAAAGTTAGTTTTGTCAGTTACATTGTTTGTTTTCGTTACATTTGTTTTTGTATAAATACTAGAATTGTGCTAGTTTTTTCAACAAAATAGAAGTATTACTTTTCCGTAATAGTCTAACACGATCTAAGGATAAGTAAGAAGAACAGGAGTGTTAGAAGTTAAGCTTGCACCAGGTGTTGAGTAGAGTATAGTTCGAAAAAGGAAGTTTTGTAGTGATGGGAAAAAACTTCATGAAGAATATTACCATCTTTATCCCCGATAATTACTCTACTAATAGAGAAATAAGAGAAAAAACAATTAATATGGAACTTAACTCACACTTGAATTCCTAATAATCTCCCCTTCAAGTGTGAGTCCTCCACATTGATACATCCCCTCGAACACTAGTCCTTCCATGTACCGTCGTTTCACTTTAATAGGACATGCTTACCTAACTCACTCTGTCAAGAAGACTTTCGATACAAAGACCACTCTAACCCACTGTCGATTAACCTTCGGCTTACCCACTACCGATTAACCTTTGGCTTACCCACTGCCGATTAACTTTCGGGTCTAAAACCATTTGTTTGGATCTTCCGAGGGGCATGTCAATCCATTATGTAGGTTGGGCTCATGTCTCATTGATGTGTTTCTCTCCTGTGAATCCCCCTTGAAAGACCCAAATAGTGATATCAAAGTTGAAGATTGATCGGCAGTGGATTAAAGTGGTATTTGTATCAAAAGTCTTCCTAACAGAGTGAGTCAAGTAAGCGTGTCCCGTTAAAGTGAACGACGATACTTGGAAGACCCATTAGTGTGCTTGAAGGGATGTATTAATGTGAAGGGACTCACACTTGAGGGGGAGATTGTTGGGTAATCCAAGTGTGAGTTAAGTCCCACATTGAGTAAGAATGAAAAAATTGAGCAACATATAAGGAAGTATGACCCATAATCCAATGTCTTAAGGTTTTGGATTGAGAGTTGTGTCAATCCCATATCTAGATTGAGCTCATGTCTCATTAATGTGTTTCTCTCCTGTGAATCCCCCTCGAAAAACCCATTAGTGTGCTCGAGGGGATGTACTAATGTGAATGGACTCTACTTGAGGGGGAGATTGTTGGGTAATCCAAGTGTGAGTTAAGTCTCACATTGAGTAAGAATGAAAATTTTGAGCAACATATAAGGAAGTATGACTCATAACTCACTTGAGGGGGAGATTATTGGGTAACTCAAGTGTGAGTTAAGTCTCACATTGAGTAAGAATGAAAAAGTTGAGCAACATATAAGGAAATATGACTCATAACCCAATGCCTTAAGGTTTTGGGTTAAGAGTGTTAGGATCGAGCGCTTACCACTAGGCCAAAAGCTATAGCCTTAGTCAGAGCGCAACTCTTTTTACTTTAACAGCCCAAGCGCCACGATTCAATTGTGACTCGGCCCACCTGACCTTCGTTACAGGACAATTGATGCTACCTGCAACAATCTCCCCCTCAGCAATTGTCCTACAAGGTATCCCACTCTTGGATTGTGACTTGGCCCACCCGGCCTCTGCCACGGGACAATTGTGCAACCTGCAACAATCTCCCCCTCAACAATTGCCCACCAGGAATCGAACTCGTGAACCTGGCTCTGATACCAATTGTTAGGATCAAGCTGTTAGTAAGGGTTCACACTTATTACTTTAACCACCGGTCCCACCACGCTTCCGCGACTCTGATTCCCCCGCTCTTCGGGAATCTCGAGGGGACTTACCACACGCTGCCCCAATTCCGTCCTCGGCAGGAATCGAGCACACGGCCTCGCTCTGATACCAATAGTTAGGCAACAAGCGCTAGCCACTTAGCTAAAAGCTTAAGCTGTTCAAGGAGTTTTGTTCAGAGAATGGGATCAGAATGATCAAGACAGTTCCAGGAACACCAGAACAAAACGGTGTGGCAGAAAGAATGAACAGAACCTTGAATGAGAGAGCAAGATGTATGAGAATCCAGTCAGGATTACCCAAGGTATTTTGGGCAGATGCAATAAGCACAATGACCTATCTCATAAACAGAGGACCATCAGTTCCTTTAGACTATAAGTTACCCGAAGAAGTATGGTCTGAAAAGAGGTAAATCTTTCACATCCGAAAGTTTTTGGTTGTGCTTCATATGTTATGTTAGACTCTAATAGTAGAGATAAATTGGACCCTAAGGCAAAACGTTGTTATTTCATTGGTTATGGATCTGACATGTTTGGCTACAGGTTTTGGGATGACCAAAACAAGAAAATTATCAGAAGTAGAAATGTTACTTTTAATGAAAACATGTTCTATAGAGACAGGATTGCAGAATCTGCAAATGTAAATAAACAGCTAGAGCAAGTATCATTAGAAGAAATTTCAGAAAGTGATGTAGTCAACCGAAGGCAGAATATACAAGTAGAGCCTATGTCGAGCCTCGAGACGTAACCTGAACAAATAGTAGAGTCAGCAACTCCTGAAATCTTGGTTAGAAGATCTAGCAGAACAATTGTAGCACCACAAAGGTATTCCCCTTCATTGCATTATTTGTTGTTGACTGATGCTGGTGAGCCAGAGCATTTTGCTGAGGCTATGCAGGGAGATGAATCTATTAAGTGGGAGCTAGCAATGGAAGATGAGATAAAGTCCCTTCAGAAGAATAAAACATGGTCTTTAACCAAGCTACCAGAAGGAAAGAAAGTTTTGCAAAACAGGTGGGTCTATAGGTTGAAAGAAGAACCAGATGGCAGCAAAAGATATAAGGCTAGACTCGTAGTGAAAGGGTTCCAACAAAGACAAGGAATTGACTTCACAGAAATTTTCTCTCCTGTTGTCAAGATGACTACCATCAGAGTTATCTTGAGTATAGTAGCTGCAGAAAATCTTCATTTGGAGCAGTTAGATGTCAAAACTGCATTCTTACATGGGGATCTTGAAGAGGAAATTTTTATGACACAGCCAAAAGGTTTTGAAGTACAAGGCGGAGAAAATCTTGTATGCAAGCTTCATAAAAGTTTGTACGGATTAAAACAAGCGCCGAGACAATGGTACAAGAAGTTTAATGAGTTTATGAGAAACTCAGGATTTCGCAGATGTGAAGAAGATCACTGTTGTTATGTGAAGAAATATGTTGATAGCTATATCATTCTTGCCTTATATGTTGACGACATGTTGATTGTTGGAGCTAATATGGCAGAAATTGACAAGTTGAAGAAACAATTGTCAGAGAGCTTTGAAATGAAGGATCTTGGTCCAGCCAAGCAAATTCTTGGTATGAGAATCTCCCGAGATAGAGATAAAGGTATTTTGAACTTATCTCAAGAAAAATATATAGAAAAATTGCTTAGCAGATTCAATGTTGGGAATGCTAAAACCAGGAATACACCTTTGGGAACTCACTTAAAGTTTTCAAAGAGGCAATCTTCTCAAACAGAAGAAGAAGAAAGTCACATGTCTAAAGTGTCATATGCATCTGCAGTAGGAAGCTTGATGTATGCTATGGTTTGCACCAGACCAGACATAGCACATGCAGTAGGAGTTGTGAGCAGATTTCTATCAAATCCCGGAAAGGAGCATTGGGAAGGAGTGAAGTGGATATTCAAATATTTGAAAGGCACTTCAAAGATGCATTTGTCTTTCAAGAGAAGTAATCTCATTTTACAGGGGTTTTCTGATGCAGACTTGGGAGGTGATCTTGACGGTAGAAAGAGCACAACAGGTTATATTTTTACATTGGGTGGTACAGCTATCAGTTGGAAGTCTAAACTTCAAGGAAGGGTCTCTCTCTCAACCACTGAAGCAGAGTATGTAGCTATCTCAGAAGCAGCGAAGGAGATGATATGGTTGAAGAACCTTCTAAAAGAATTAGGAAGAGAACAAGATGGTTCTCCGTTGTTTAGTGACAGTCAAAGTGCTATTTGTCTTGCTAAAAATCCAATCCTTCATTCCAGATGTAAGCACATTGAATTGAAGTATCATTTTATCAGAAACCTGATAAATGATGGAGACTTGAGTTTGTTGAAGATTCCAGGTGCAGAGAATCCCGCTGATATGTTGACCAAGACTGTTACAACAACTAAGTTGAGGCTTTGCATTGCCTCAACTGGCCTTCGAGCAAATTGATGATGAAGGCACTACACTAGGTGGTAACGTAAATCAAACTCCAAGTGGGAGAATTGTTAGTATTATGGTGCTTGATTTAGTCCCACATCGATTAGGATTGTGAGATGAGGTTCTCTATTTTGTTATATAAGCAACCCTATGTAAAGTTTGAGATACACACAGAAATAAAAATTACTTCCTAGTGTAGTCGTGGACGTAGGCATAAATATTTTAGCCGAACCACATTAAAATTCTTGTGTCGTTTATTTTTCTCTCCTTTATTCTTTCCTTTATTATTGTCTTGTTCCTAACAATTGATATCAGAGCCAAGGTCACGAGTTCGATTCCTGGTGGGCAATTGTTGAGGGGGAGATTGTTGCAGGTTGCACAATTGTCCCGTGGCAGAGGCCGGGTGGGCCAAGTCACAATCCAAGAGTGGGATACCTTGTAGGACAATTGCTGAGGGGGAGATTGTTGCAGGTAGCATCAATTGTCCTGTAACGAAGGTCAGGTGGGCCGAGTCACAATTGAATCGTGGCGCTTGGGCTGTTAAAGTAAAAAGAGTTGCGCTCTGACTAATGGCTATAGCTTTTGGCCTAGTGGTAAGCGCTCGATCCTAACAAAGAGTGGTGTCAAGTGTGAATCCCTTCAAATTAGTATCGTCGTTCCATTCCAACAGGACAGGTACTTACCTTACTCACTCTGTCAGGAAGACTTTCAATACAAAGACCACTCTAACCTATTGTCGATCAACCTTTAGCTCTTATACCACTTATTTGGGTATTTCGAGGAACATCAATGAGACATGAGTCTAACTCATAAGGAATTGACACCACTCTCAACCCAAAACTTTAAGGTATTAGGTTATGGGTCATACTTCCTTATATGTTGCTCAAATTTCACATTCTTACTCAATGTGAGACTTAACTCATACTTGGATTACCCAACAGATGATACTTCAAATTCAGAAGCAGTCATGTTAATGGCTGAAACAGATTATGATGTGGCAGATAACACATCATGGTACTTGGATTCTGGGTGTTCAATACACATGACAGGAAAAAAGTTTGATTTGTTCGTCTGACTAAAGTAAATCATGGAAGAATTAGATTTATAGATGATAGTTGCCAACATGCTAAGGGTAATGGTCGTGTTATGCTAAAAGGATATGATGGCAGGGAAGTGATTGTCGAAGATGTGTTGTATATTCCAGGTTTGAAAACTAAGTTGCTGAGTCTAAGCGAACTACTGCATAAAGGGTTTACAATAATCATGGAAGACAATTACCTGAATGTGTATAATCAGTCCAAGAAGCTTGTAATACATGTTGGTCTATCACAAAACAGGATATTCCAAGTCATAATGAACATGTTAAAGCACCAATATTTTACCGCTGCAAAAAACAAAAGCGAGTGGTTATGGCATTTGAGATTTAGACACCTAAATTTCAAAGACCTACGTGATCAACCAACAAAAAATGGTTGTTGGACTGCGTCATGTGATAAAACCAGAAGAAATGTATAAAGAATGTGTACAATACAAACAAACAAGAAATCATTTTTGTAAAATGGTGCCACAAAAGTCAACTAAGAAGCTAGAGATGGTGCATTCGGACATATGTGGGTCATTGCAAGTTGAAACTCTAGGTGGAAGTAGACATTTCATCATTTTTGTTGATGATCTAACACGAAAAAATGTGGACATATCTATTTAAGAAGAAAATTGATGTTTTTGCTGTTTTCAAGAATTTTATGATTATGGTTAAAAATTAGAGTGGGAAATGTGTGAAGACCTTGAAAACTGATGGTGGGGGGAGAGTATACCTCTAGTGAATTCAACAAATTTTGTTAAGAGACTATTATCACTCATGAGATAATTCCTCCATATACACCACAACACAATGGTACTGCTGAAAAGAGAAACATAACCCTCCTTAACATGGTACAGTGCATGTTAAAAAGCAAAGGTTTACCTATGCTTTTATAGGGAGAAGTTGTATTGACAACCACCTATATTTTGAACCGATCACCCACCAAACGTCTTAAGGGAATAACTTTAGAAGAAGCCTAGACCCGGGAAGAAACCTAATGTTACTCACTCGTTATGTTATCAACATGTACCAGACTAATTGAGGCAAAAACTAGATGACAAATGTATACTTTTCTTCTAATCGGGTATCACTTAATTGGTGGCTACAATTTATATGATCCTGAAACAGTAAGAGTCTCAATTAATAGGGATGTTGTAATTCTGCTATAATGGAAGTAGACAATTCTACTAAACCTTAAACCCTAGCATCATACTAGGTGACAATTTTGCTATAATGGAAGTAGACAACACATTTGTCGTGGATGAATGAAGTGATCAAACGGTAAGAAGATCTCACAAGGTTACTCAATTTCATCACATTTCCAGGATTATAAGATGTTTAATGATTCAGGAATTACATCTGAAGGAAATCTAATGCATTTTGCACTAATT
Source organism: Sphenostylis stenocarpa (assembly GCA_963425845.1). NCBI lineage: Eukaryota > Viridiplantae > Streptophyta > Magnoliopsida > Fabales > Fabaceae > Sphenostylis > Sphenostylis stenocarpa. The sequence goes on from OY731406.1 coordinate 59,508,071, forward strand.
GCAGAAGCCGAATATGTAGAATTCAAGGATACCATCTCATATGCGAATTGGTTGAAAGCAATGCATGAAGAAATCAACTCTATAGAAAAAAATTAAACTTGGGAGTTAGTTAATTTGCCTCTAAACAAAAGACTTATAGCATTGAAATGAATTTACAACATAAAGATGAATCCAAAGGGGGAAGTTGTGAGACATAAAGCCCAACTAGTGACAAAAGATTTTTTGCAAAAGGTTGGGGTTTATTATGATGAGATATACGCTCTAGTAGCAAGAATTGAGATTGTTTGTGTCATTATCTCAGTTGTAACCTATGAGAATTGGTTTATGCATCAATTAGATGTGAAATCAACCTTCTTGAATGGACCAATTGATGAAGAGGTATATGTTATGTGGCCTCAGGTTTTTGAAATTAAGGGACAACAACACAAAGTATACAAGTTGAACATATGGTCTTAAGCAAGACCCAAGAGTTTGGAATCTTTGAATTAACAGTTTTCTCATCAAGTTGGTTTTGAGAGGTGCGTAACAGAACATGATGTGTATATTGAAGTATTCCCACAGTGACAAAAGAAAAGATAAACTAATTATGTGTTTTTATGTGATGATTTGTTGGTGACTGGAAGCAAAACAGATTTGATCATTCAATTCAAATCTCAAATGTTGAATGGGTTTGAAATGAATGACCTTGGTGAATTCAATTATTTTTTGGGAATTGAGTTTCTTCATACATAACATGGCATAATGATATATCAAACCAGGTATGCAAAAGATTTATTATCAAAATTGGGTATCAGTGTAATCCTGCAGCAACACCAATTGAAGTTGGTTTGAAACTAAAAAAAGAAAATGATTAAGAGCATGTAGATTCCACTCTCTATTGTAAGATTGTTGGGTGTTTGAGGTATTTATGCAGCACAAGACCAAATTTGAACTTTGGTGTTGGTTTAATAAGCAGGTTCATGCAAAATCCGAAGTTATCTCACATGAATGTTACTAAAAGGTTATTAAGGTATCTACATGGCACCTATGACTATGGCATCTTTTTCCCAAAGAAGCTAGATGAGGGATTCGAGATGATTGGATACAGTGATGATGCAAACTGGTGTGGAGACAAAAAGCACTGTTGGATATGTTTTTTTCTATAGAGGTGCACCTGTGCCATGGAGTTCAGTCAAAGAATTTGTTGTAGCTTTATCTTCTTGCAAGGTAGAATACATAGCAGGCATCAGAAGCTGCATATCAGGCAACATGATTAAGAATGTTGATGAAGGAATTGAATGTTGATCTGGTACAACAACCAAAGCACTTGGTGGATAATAAATCTACAATAGACTTGGCTAAACATCCTGCTTCTCATGGTAGGAGCAAGCACATTGAAACACGATTTCATTTTCTACGTCAACACAAGTCAACAATTCCAAGCTTTAAATCATGTATTGCAAGTCTGAAGTACAACTTGCTTGTTAAGGTGTTTACCAAGGCTTTAAAGGCTAAAAGATTTAGATACCTTACAGACTCTATTGGTGTTGTTAATGTTAAAAAAAGAAGCTGAGATCAAGAGGGGAGGTGAATTGATCTTTGAAATATTTTCGCAATTTACTGATTATTTATTTCAAAGATTAAGAGTTATGACCAATTATTGAATCAAGGAAAACAAGCAATTAAAATAAAAGCAGCAGTAGAATTAAAGAGAGTAAGGTTTAGAGAAATACAACCAAGATTTATACTGGTTCACCCAATCCCAGGGTTACGTCCAGTTCTCAGCCAAATTTCAGCTGAATTCCACTACATTGAATGTTTTACAAATTACAAATTCCAATCACACACCCAATCTACCACAAGAACCAAAATTCCAGTCCTTGCACCTAAACCTTCACCAAGAACCAACTTCCAGTTCTTGAACCAACCTGCAGCCAAATTCTAGCCACAGAAATAGTGCCTACCAATTCCAGGCACTCACAGAACAACAAAGAATGAAAGAAAACGAAAGAAAAGAAACTAGATTAATCTAACCCGGATTATGCAGTCCCTGCAGTATGAGTTTCTTCACAAAAACAATGCAAAAATGTCTCAAGAAAGAACTTTCAAAAACACCACAAAACTTGCGCGATTCTTTCTTGAAAAACTTCACTTATTATTGCTTGATTGATTGCTCAAAGGTATATTTTAAAAGACTGAAGCAATCCTGTTTATATAGCGTTTTGTTCTAACTGCTGGTTTAATTAATCTGTTAAAATAATATTTTAATCTGTTAAAAGTCTTAAATTAATCTGTTAAAACTTCTTTTAATCTGTTAAAATATTCTTGATTATTTTCCAGATTTGTTTTAATTGATACTGACAACGTTTCAATTGATTAAAAAATTTTGTAAAAAATATCTTAAGTTGTTTTAATCGATTAATTCGCAATTTAATCGATTAAAATTTTGCCAAATATTTTCATAAAACTTTCTATGTGATTTTAACTGATAACAACCAGTTTTAATCGACTAAAACAGATTAGCGAAATTCCCTTGAATTATTTTAATCGATTAATTCGATTTTACATCGATTAAAATACTCGACAAAACATCTTTCAAAATACTTCAAGTTATTTTAATCGATTGTTTCGAGTTTGTATCAATTAAAATACTGTCAGAACACTTTCCAGAATATTTTAAGTGATTTTAATCGATTATTTCGAAACTATATCGGTTAAAATACTAGCTGAAGATTTTCAAAAACTCCTTTAATGAAAACAATCGATTATTTCAAAGATATATTGATTAAAATAGTTCCAGTGAATATTTTAAAAGGTTTTAATCGATTATTTTGAAAACTTATCAGTTAAAAAACTGTTATATAAGTTTTAAGAACATTTTAATTGATAAAGCTCATAAAAATAATTTGCTAAAAACAATTTAACCGATTACTTTGGTTTTTAATGGATTAAAAACATCTTTAGAGGAATTTTCAATTTTTTTCAAATGATGAAACCTCATGCAGCAGAGAGATATGAATAATTATACTTATGTATAGATACAGACTCACTAATCACTCTACCATTTTAACCCAAATAACCTTTGACTTAATCAGATTAGCCTTTGACTTGATTAAATCAACAAGATCTTCGTTTTATCCAATGATTCAATAAGATCTTCATCACTTTCAGTTAAGATTTTGATTTAAGGAAGAATACTAGGAATAAGCCAAAATATAAAAGTTAGTTTTTTGTCAATCACATTGTTTGTTTTTGTTACATTTGTTTTTGCTTTGTATAAACACCAGAATTGTTCTAATTTTTCAATAGAATAGAGGTATTACTTTTCTCGTAATTGTCGTTCCCTTATGTTCTTATAGTAACATACACAAGAGATAATTATAAGGAGTAAGAATAATTATTATGTAAAATAATATTATCTCAAAATGAAATATAAAATATATCTTTCAACTTCATCAACATATTTCATTTATAACATTTATTTTATAATGTGAAGATTTAAATTAATTTTTATAATGATTAGTCAAGATAAATGAGCACAAAATTAATCACTCTAGAAATGATATTTACTTATTTTAATTTTCATTATTCAACCTTTATCTATAATATCATCAAATTTGTATAAATAAATATTATTATTTAAAAATAATTAAATAATATAATTATAAATTAATAAACAAGGACTAATGTGTAACTGAAGATAAAATAAATAAAATCAATGTGTAACTAAAGATAAATAAATAAATATAAAATAGGACCATTATGAAATATAACTAAAATAAATATAAAAAATTATTAGGGAGATAAAATAAATAAAATTAAATTAAAATCATTCAACTCAACAACCATAATAAAAAAATTAAATAAATAAAATAATAAATGTCTCGTTCGATATAATATACCAAAATTTTAAAGATGTAATCTATTTTATCTCTTTTTCTCCTCTTTCTTGTCATCTGGCACTTAAAATCCCTTTTACAACCTTTTTTTTCTTTTAAATTTGTTTAATTAAACTATTAAATGACTAATTATTAATTTAGGATAAAACTTATCTCTTCTTGACCTTCTATTTCTTTTAATTGTATATATATATATATATATATATATATATATATATATATATATATAATATTTAATTTTTTTAAAATAGAAAATTAATAATTAATATTTTTTTCTTCTTTTATTTTGTTATAAATTAAATAATAATAATTTTTAATAAATATTTATTTATTTTTAATAATAATTTTACAATGACAATAATAATTGTTTTTAATAAATAATTATTTTATTATAAATATATTTAAAAGAATTTACATAATATATTTTAAGGTTTTACGGAGATAAATTATAAAAATTGAAATAAGTGGATTCAAATATATTAAAATATAAGAGATAAAAATACAAAATTATAAAATTTTATATGTAATTATAAGAGAATAGAATATAAAAAGACAAATATAAAAATTAGAAGAAAAAAGGATTAAAATTATAAATTAAAATTTAAAACTAAAAAATTAAATTAATATTAATAATGAGAGTTCAATAAATCTATATATAAATTATAATTAATATTATATAAGTGAGTTAAAATATAAGTTTTAATTAGTTTCATAAATTTAATTATAAAAATTTCTTCTATAAAAATATAACAAATTTATTGCAATTTTTTAATATTATAAAAATAGTAAATAATTTAAAATTTAAAAAATCATATATTCATTTAAAAATACAAAATTTAGAATCTAATTCAAAGTATAATGAAATATCAAATTAGTCGAAATAAAACAATTATATTATTGAGTCTAATTTATTTAAACTAAGAACAAATTATTTAATATATATATATATATATATATATATATATATATATATATATATATATATTGAAAGCTGTCATAATAAAAACAATAAAAATATAATATATATCCATTATATTATTTTTATTATTTAGATAAATGTTTGTTTTATTATTTAACTCTCTGAATTAGTTTTAACTCACATTTAAGATATTATAATATTAGTCTTTCATGTAATTTTATTATTTGATTTATAAAGATTTCAAATATCAATGGATTGGAAGTTGAATTTTCTAAAAATATTTTATAAAAATAACTTTTAAGAAAAAAATTTAAATACATTTCATCTGACAAAATATTAATGACATGTAACACTTGTACGAGTATGTTTTATTCATATAAATTATATATCTAAATTAGTGAGTAATATATAATATAAACTCTATTTGGCTATTATAATTAGTGGGTAACATGTAGCATGAACTCATATATAACTAGATTGTTATTGTTCATATATTTAGTATTTCATATTATGAATGTTTGTTTAATGATTTTAAACAATAAATAAAACAGAAATAATTAGCATGAAAGTTGATGGAATGCAATTGTAACGAAACTAGAAATCGCTACTATAATAATGTCTTCGCAAAATAGTAAATAAGTAAATAATGACATTTATCTTACATTATATTACTATAATTATAATATAGACTGAAATTTTGGTTCATTAACTGAACCTCAAAACATAGTAACATAATTTATTTATGTATAAATATAGGGGTAAATATTAAATCATTCGATATAATAAAACGAGATATCAATTATAAAATCATCAACACACTAAGACACCTTCCGAAGTATACCCTAACTATGTCCAAACTCATAGGCTATCATCTGTGGGCACATTGTGATCGACACCCGCAATATCATTCTGATCACCCTCCACACAGAGTAGGATTATTGGCGCCCTTCATCACTCATATTGGAGTACCCCTCCTAGCACGCCACCAGTCATCCCCTATCGATTTCTCACTACCTGATCTCGTAGTCTACCTGACCCGACCAATCAGTGAAGTATGGGACCTCATTCATAATCCTTCGACATAGTTATTACACTAATGTACTCTGTACCACCCCGGGTACTATTCAAACACAACAAAAATCATTCACATATGCCGAATTTTGGATCACCTGTCCTCACGGCTCATTTGAGTCAATAAATAATAGTATTTGATTGATTCTTGGCACCAACCCTCCGGCTCAGTCTAGCCAATATATAACCTCTCATGACTGATTCTGGACATCAGCTCTCAGGCTCAGTCTGACCCACACACGTCACAACACAATGTTGATTCTTTAAAACTGCTACTTTCATTCTCTCTCTCTCTCTCTCTCTCTCTCTCTCTCTCTCTCTCTCTCTCTATATATATATATATATATATATATATATATATATATATATATATATATATATATATATATATATTCCGAAGTTATTTTCGAAATTATTTCCAAAATCATTAAATTACTATTTTACCCTTAATCTTTGCTTAAAATTTCATGTATGTCCCTAAATAACTATTTTACCCTTGGACATTTTCAAAAATTCCTTCCATGTCCCAAAAATGACTATTTTGCCCTTGGACATTTTCAAAAATTCCTTCTATGTCCCAAAAATGACTATTTTACCCTTGAACATTTTGAAAATTCTATTTATGTCCCTAAGATGTAAAATGACTATTTTACCCTTGATCTTTTTAAAAAAACTCCACCATATCCCTTTCTTCTTCCTTCGCCCAAGTAACCATACCAGATTTTTCCGATTTACAATTTCTAAGTTTCAGTGCAACCAAACTAGTCTCAAATTGAAATTAAACATGAGTTATATCTAATTTAAGTTGAAAACAACAATTTTACCATATAATTTATCTTAATTTTAAGAATTTTAAAAACTTTCAAACCATGAACAGATCCATCAAAATCGAAATTCTTCAAAATCAGACATTCAAATAATTCATATCTCTACTCTTATTCCTTATTCACAAGGTATTCACAAAGTACCCAACAATTCAATTTCATATATTGAATGAATTAAATTTCTCCTTACCTAGTGTAGTATTTCTACCGAAGTTTTCTCACTTAATTCAAATTCTCTCTATCCAAGACGAGTAGAATATCGTTGAGAATGAGAGGGAAATTTAGATTATGCCCCTTCCCTCATTTACGTATATACATATAAAAATTTTACTCGTATATGAGAAAAACTTCATTACAAAATTTTCTTGCACGATAATATTATTATAATATAAAAAAAAACATACGTGACAGCAATAATTTATCTACATATATCAAAAATTTCCATTAAAAAATAACAATTTAACCTTCAATTTTAACAATAGAAATATTTCGTTTTAATTAGTTTAGGGTAGTTTTTACGTAAATATTTGTGTAAAATATTTTTGTCCAAATATATTACTATAACAAGATAGGTAATGTTTCAAACAATATTAAGCCGTATTAATGTTTTAACCAATATTTGTTTACAAGTGTATTATTTGTAATACAAGAATTACAAATATTACGTGATTACAAATTTACAAGATATTATGAATTTTTATTAAGTATGTTTGTTTCATAATATAATGTATACTTTCTTTAAAATTTTATAAATTCTGACCATTAAACATAATTTTTAATTATTATGTTAATATATAATATAACTTTGTTTTTTTGCTGAGAAATAATTCCTAATTAGGTTATACAACGAGGCATACCTCTTCTTCTCTTTCTGGATAAGTTCATATGTATCTGATTCCTTACCTACTCCATTAGTGCTCACACAGTTAACACTTTACCAACTAATTAATATTCGCATGCTTTCTATCAATTATTTTCTTAATTATTCATCAAAGATAAGATTCCTTAATAACATAATTTGGTTAAAGGATTCATGTTTATATATTTTTTTAATAAACTACTATATAAATAGTTTAATGATTTTTTAATATGTCATTATAGAATAAAATAATAATAATAAAAATGAATGAAAAGAAGTGATAATTTGCGTTGAATTTATTATGACTTGTTGCTGAATATTTTTTTAGTCGTATAATCATTTCAAATAAACCATTATTCAGTGTGTATCGTAACGTGGATTTTTGGTCCTATGGATTTTTTAAAATAAAATATTTGCAATTAAAATGTTTAAGTTTTTTATTATAAAAATACAAAAAATATATTATAATATTATTTTCATAATAAACTCTAAATAAATATATTATAATATTTTATAATAAATACAAATATAAGACAGGATCAATCCAACAAATTTGATTACAAATTGATTAAACTCGAGAGTTAATTGAAAAAACACGTTAAATTCAGCTCGAAATGCCGTTTGAATTTGTAGATTTGGAAAATAGACTATTGGTTAATAATTTATTTTTTCAAAAACATATTTAAAATAAATAAATTTTCATTTTTAATATATTGATAATCATCGTAGTAAAAATATAGAAATAAAATAAATTGAAAGTAATAAAACAAATTCACAAAAGAATAAACTAAACGTGATTATTTCTAACATATACTATATAATTTTGCAAAAACTTGCAAAAAAAAAAAATTGAATAAAAATTTAATTAACTAAATCGTCTGCATGTTTATTTATAATAAAAAAATATATATAATTAAATTATCTGCAATAACTAACAATAAAAACAAAAGCATCTTAAATAACTCGTAATAAAAAAAAATCATATCCAAACCATAAATTATATTGTATATCTCACCCGTTAATCAGTAGACATGTTTATTTCTATCATTTGATATTTTTTTATGTTTTATCTTGTAAGAGGGGTAATATAATTGTTTTATAAATTTAATTTTTTATTTAATTCAATTTTTATAATGTATATAAAATTATTGAATAAAGACTAGATTTAATTATATGGCTAAACCGTGATTGAATTTTAGTTAAACGAATAAATTTTAAAATTATGTTTTGAGTAATTTAGTAAAACATCGAAAAGATAAAAAGAATATATTATTAACTATTTTTGACAAAGAAACTATACTCATAATTTTGTTTCAAATCTTGAATGTTCCATCTGGAATTAAATGTATTATATGAAAGGATGGAGAAGCACTTTTTGTTTTACAGGTATTGTTTCAACTATTGTCCACCTCTGGACATGATATCAAATTAAAGCTCCACACATTTTAGCCTAAAGTTGTCACAAACAAATGTCACATCTTTTTAAAAATATTTGTATTCTATACATTGTATGACGCAATGCACGAGACAACAACAAACTATAGAATGTGGAAGGGAAAAAATTAAAAAGACATACAAAAAATTAAATATGTGAAAAGAATTCGAGGAAATCCCGTGAATGATTGGAGAAACAGAAGAACATAAATTGTGAGACTTTCAATTCGAATCTAGGTAGGATGTTAAGTGTCTTTTAGTTGAGAATGAGTATGGGAAGGAGGGATAAATTTAATTGAGATTTAATAAAATAAATAGGATACAAAAATTAAATTTTTATTTAATTATTAATTAAAAAATAATTTTATTATTATTATGACTCGACTAATAGTTTAATTTTGTAATATTTATTTATATATTATTATTTAAAAATTTGATGTTAAAGTACATATGTATGACCAATTATTATTATTATAGATGTAATGGTAGATGTTATAAATCAAGTTATTATTATATTTTTTTATTTTTAATGAATAAATAATTTGTTACAAAATAATTTTTTTTAGTGAATATGATATAATTAATTACTTTTTTTTGACTTGTGATTTTTATATATATTATAATAATATTATTGTGCAAGAAAACTTTGTAACGAAGTTTTTCTCATGCATAGTCAAATTTTTCTTTTATATGGGGAGGAGGCATCAACAAGTAGTTCTCCCTCTCAGCCTTCTTCTTCTTTTGTCTAAATTTCAAGCAACGAGACTCTACTCGTGCGGGATCTAGTGAAACAGGAGAGAGCTTGAATTAAGTGGGAAAACTTCGATCGAAATACCACACCAGGTAAGGGAAGTTTAATTCATTCAATATATGAAATTGAATTGTTGGGTACTCTGTGAATAAGGAATAGAAGTAGAGATATGAATTATTTGAATGTTTGATTTTGAAGAATTTCTGATTCTGATGAACTGTTCACCATTTGAAAGTTTTTGAAATTCTTAAAATTAAGGATGAATTATATGGTAAAATTGTTGTTTTCAACTTAAATTAGATATAATTCATGTTTAATTTCAATTTGAGACTAGTTTGGTTGCCTGAAACTTAGTAATTGTAAATCTGGAAAAATCTGGTATGGTTACTGGGCGAAGGAAGAAGAAAGGGATATGGTGGAGATTTTTTAAAAAGATCAAGGGTAAAATAGTCATTTTACATCTTAGGGACATAAATGGAATTTTCAAAATGTTCAAGGGTCATTTTACATCCTAGGGACATAAATGGAATTTTTGAAAATGTTCAAGGGTAAAATAGTCATTTTACATCTTAGGGATATAAATGAAATTTTTGAAAATGTCCAAGGGCAAAATAGTCATTTTTGGGACATGGAAGGAATTTTTAGAAATGTCCAAGGGTAAAATAGTCATTTGGGGACATACATGGAATTTTAAGAAAAGATTAAGGGTAAAATAGTAATTTAATGATTTTGGAAATGATTTCTGAAATAACTTCGATATATATATATATATATATATATATATATATATATATATATATATATATATATATATATATATATAGAGAGAGAGAGAGAGAGAGAGAGAGAGAGAGAGAATGAAAGTAGCATTTCTAACGAATCAGCAGTGTGTTGTGACGTGTGTGGGTCAGACTGAGCCTGAGGGCTGATGCCCAGAATCAGGCATGAGACATTATATATTGGCTAGACTGAGCCGGAGGGTTGGTGCCAAGAATCAGTCAAATACTATTATTTATTGAATCAAATGACTCGTGAGGACAGGTGGTCCAGAATTCGACATATGTGAATGAATTTTGTTGTGTTTGAATGGTACCCGGGGTGGTACAGAGTATATTAGTGTAATAACTATGTCGGAGGATTCTGAATGAGGTCTCAGACTTCACTGATTGGTCGGGTCAGGTAGACTACGAGATCAGGTGGTGAGAAGTCGATGGGGGATGGCTGGTGGCGCGCTCGGAGGGGTACTCCAGTATGAGTGATGAAGGGCGCCAATAATCCTACTCTGTGTGGAGGGTGGTCAGAATGGTACTGCAGGTGCCGATCACAATGTGCCCACAGATGATAGTCTCTGAGTTTGGACATAGTTTGGGTATATTTCCGGAAGGTGTCTTAGTGTGTTGATGATTTTGTAATTGATCATAATATATAATTATTACTTCTATATCTGTTTTATTATATCTAGTGATTTAATACTTACCCCTATTTTTCCATGTGGATGAGACTGTGATGATCACTTTTATGTGGAAGCAGATCAGGAGTTGAGAGATGGAGATGTGACTACTGGACAACAAGGATAGTTGAGTAGGATAGCTTCGTGGGAGCTACTTTTACATGTATAATATATAAATAAATTATGTTACTATGTTTTGACGGTCCGTTAATGAACTGAAATTTAAGTTTTTGTTACAATTACAGTAATATAATGTAAGATAGATACCGTTATTTACTTATTTACTATTTTGCGAAGACATAATTATAGTAGCGATTTCTAGGTTCGTTACATTTTTTCCTTGTAAAGATAAAGAAATAATTTTTTATTTTATTTTTTAATTAAATCTTATAAAATTGATAATTTTTGGAGAATAAAAATTACCTAGTCTTTATTTTTTGTTTTAAATAAAATAAATATAAAATATTTAAGATAAAGAATAATATTTTTTTTAATTAGAAAATATTCAAACTTTCTTGTATATTTTCTAAATATTTTTGTTAGTGGTGCAAACCAAATGATTTTGAATAGTTGAGATTTTCAAATCAGGCGAATTTATTATTTATCGTGTAATTTCTCACTATTATACATAAAATTCTATTTTTGATTTGTGTATTTTTTTATTTATAAATTTTTATAATTCATTAAATTTGTTGAAATTTTTACTGTGACTAATATCAACTACTATAAAAGAAATAATTCAATAAAATAAGATATTTGATTAAATAAAATATAAATTATAATTTTGTTTTCTTTATGTACAAATCAATTATTATTTATATTTTGTGTGGTAAATAAATCTGAACCTTTGTTTTATTTGATCGAAAGACAAGGTTTCTTTTTGTAATTAAAACAATTAGTATAAAAAAAGAGTTTTAAATAAAAACTGAAAACTTTTTTATAAGGGCTCATTTGTAAGTAGAGCATCTAGTGATAGTTGTTCGAAAGTTTTAAAAGTTTTTCACAACGCTTAAAAGAATAATTTAAAAACAATTTTATAGTAAATGGATTATATAAACTTATAAAATGAAAGAAAATAAAATACTTAATTTTATATTGGTTGACTCTATCTAAATTAAGTCCATTTCTCTTTTATCTAAAATTTTTTATTATAATTAAATTGATTACAAACAAATGTTTTTAATTATCATTTTTAGATTATAAATAATTATAAATAAATACATGAGTATTACTTTTGATGACCCATTAACTCTCCCATAGATTAAAGAATAAAGAATAAAGATTATTTAAAGTTATTCTTAATTTCAAAAATACGCCAAACTTTTCCCATAGACAAAGTTTGATAATAAAAAAAATTCACAAAATAAAAACTCACTTGAAAGGTGTGACGTACGTTCTTTTTTATTATAATAATATTATTGTGCATGTAACGAAGTTTTCCTTATGCATAGTAAAATTTTTCTTATATATATGCATACTGAAGCGGGGAACGAGGCAGAATCAAAATTTCCCTCTCATCATTCTTCTTCTTTTGTCTAAATTTCAAGCAACGATACTCTACTCATGCAGGATCTGGTGAAACGGAAGAGAGTTTGAATTAAGTGGGAAAATTTCGGTAGAAATACCACACTAGGTAAGGGGAAATTTAATTCATTCAATATATAAAATTGAATTGTTGGGTACTCTGTGAATAAGGAATAGGAGTAGAGATATGAATTATTTGAATGTTTGATTTTGAAGAATTTCTCATTATGATGAATTGTTCACCATTTGAAAGTTTTTTTGAATTTCTTAAAATTAAGGATGAATTATATGGTAAAATTGTTGTTTTCAACTTAAATTAGATATAATTCATATTTAATTTGAATTTGGGACTAGTTTGGTTGCTTAAAACTGAGTAATTTGAAATCTGCCAAAATCTGCAAAATTTGATACCGTTACTGGCGCGAGAAAGAAGAAAGGGACATGGAAGAAATTTTTGAAAATGTTCAAGGGTAAAATAGTCATTTTTAGAACATGGAAGATAGATATCGTTATTTACTTATTTACTATTTTGCGAAGGCATCATTATAGTAACGATATCTAGGGTCGTTACAATAATGGTATCAGAGCGGTAGTATCCTTGTAAATCTGTGGGGATGGGTAGTGACCCTATGATAAGTCCGTTGTGATTATACTCTGATATGTGAGTGTGTGTGAATGTTTGCTTTGTATTGATGGTTACGTTTGATATAGGATGACACCGTGACCTCCTACTCCTACTCCACCGAGTGTAGATGCCCTAGCCAGGGCAATGGAAATGTTGGCAGTTGCCATGTAGCAGCAGGCTACCTACCCGCAGTGGAGGCCAACTATGGCATTATCCTCTGCTGGATTCCACCAATCAGAGTAGATGAGGCTGACTGAGTTCATGAGGCATACTCCACCTTGTTTTGGAGGAGATTTGGGTCCAAATGCAGCAGAGAAGTGACTGCGTGAAGTGGAGAAGATTTTTTAGGCTACCTTATGCCCGGAAGACAGGAAATTGACATTCAGGAAATACTTATTAGTGGATGAGGCTTAGTTCTAGTGGTCAGGGACTCAAAGGATGATGATTGCACGTGAGAATGTGTGTAATTGGGAAACCTTATGTGAGAGATTTCTAGAGAAATACTTCCTTGACAGTGTTAGATTTCAGAAGGAGACTGAGTTCCTGAGTCTGAGATAGGGTAATATGACGGTGCATGATTACGTCGTACGATTTGAGCACTTATCTCGTTTCTACACAGGTACATCTTCAGAATAGTGGCTTTGCAGGAAATTTGAGGAAGGCTTGAGGGATGAGATCAAACTCATGGTGGTTCCTTTCTCTATCAGGAGATTCCCAGAGCTGGTGGAGAAAGCAAAGACAATAGAGAGACTCCAGGAGGAAGGAGTCAGAGTGATGAGGACCCACCCAAGTGGGGTCCCGAGTGGGGGTAGTAGATCAGAGAGGAGGATGTCTTATTCACGCCCCTAGTCTTCCAGAAGTGGCAATGTTACCCCAGCACCTCGATCATCGGGATCTGTATCCGGGGTGAAATATTTTCAATGTGGAGACCCTCATTACAGGAATCAGTGCCCACAAAATGTCTTCACTACTCCTTCCCAGACTTCTCGAGCAGGTATTTGCTACACTTGCCATAAGCCAGGACATATGGCTAGAGACTGTCCACAAAATCTCAGTGTTATAGTCTCAATTGGGGCATCATTAACACCCAGGGGGAGTGATGCAAAACCCAGAGCTGCAGGACAGGTGTTTGCCTTGTCAGGAGCAGAGGCATCGAGGTCAGAGAATTTAGTGCAAGGTATGTGTTTTATCTCTGATATACCTCTACGAGTTTTGTTTGATTCAGGTGCTACCCATTCTTTTATTGCTAATAATTGTATGGATAAACTTAAGTTACTTGTGTGTGACTTACCTATGAATTGAGGGTATTTACACCAGCAACTGGACTGGTGGTGTCTTCCTATGTGTGTTTGAGGTGCCCAGTTGTCGTAGAAGGATGACAGTACAAGGTGAACTTAATCAGTTTAACTTTGAAGGATATGGATGTGATCTTAGGGATGGATTGGTTATCCACCAATCGTATTCTGATTGACTGTGGACAGAAGAGGTTGGTGCATCCGGAATCAGGAGATGAGCTTATTACATCATCTCGACAGGTTCAGAAAGAGCTACGAGAGGGAGCTCAGTTTTATCTGATCCTGACTCAGATGGATGAAGTGAAGGATAATATCCTGGAAGATGTACCGGTTGTGAGTGAATTTCCTGATGTGTTTCCAGATGAGATACCAAGGTTGCCACCTCAGAGAGAGGTCGAATTTGCGATTGATCTAATTCCTGGTTCAGGCCCAATCTCTATGGCACCATACCATATGACTCCAGCAGAATTGGCTAAATTGAAGAAACAGGTAGAGGATTTGCTGGAAAAGAAGTTCATTCGCTCGAGTGTATCTCCCTAGGGAGCTCCTGTATTGCTAGTAAAGAAGAAAGATGGGAGCTCCAGATTATGTATTGATTACCGACAACTAAACAAGGTGACTATCAGGAACAAGTACCCATTGTCGAGGATTGATGATTTGTTAGACCAGTTACAGGGAGCATCAGTCTTTTCTAAGATTGATTTGAGATCTGGATACCATCAGATACTGGTTAAAGAAGAGGATGTACAGAAGACAACGTTCAGGTCGAGATATGGCCATTATGAATATGTGGTCATGTCGTTTGGAGTAACAAATGCACCTGCAGTATTTATGAACTACATGAACAGGATCTTCCGTCCTTATTTAGATAAGTTTGTTGTTGTTTTTATAGACGACATTTAAAATTTTTATAAACATGAATAGGAACACCTGAGGGCGGTGTTGGCTGTGTTAAGAGAGAAACAATTGTATGTCAAGCTTTCAAGATGTGAGTTTTTGTTAGACCAGGTGCAGTTTTTGGGACATGTAATATCGGCAGAAGGGATATCTGTATATCCTGCCAAGGTAGATGCAGTGTTAAAATGGGAACCCCCTAAGACAGTGACGAAAATGCGTAGCTTTGTGGGACTTGCTGAATATTATTGAAAATTTATAGAGGGTTTCTCTAAAGTAGCAGCTCCTTTGACTCAGTTGACCTGTAAGGATCTGTTGAATTATTGGCAAGCGTACCAAAAGTATCAATAGCAGTATAGTATTTCGATTAAATAAAATTTGATCCCATGAAGAACAGTTTCAATGAAAATTCCCAATTATGCTTACTAAGTATATTAAACAGATTGGGTTTTGCAAATAAGAGTTGAATTGAAATTAAATGACAAAAAACTGTAAATTGTTGAGAAAATATCAATTAAATGTACTTATGATTGACTTCCTTCCTTATCCCTCTTTTGTAACGACTATGTCAATTAAGAACGTCAATTAACCTAACAATGTTGATGCCACCTACTCAAACCATCCATGTTGATTCCTCACACATGAAATTCATAAGAAAACCTAATAAATGTTGATTCCTCACACAATTAAGAGATTTTCCAGCATTAGGTTTAGGGTGTTAAGCAATTGATACATTCATTCCATTCCTGACAATTAACGTAACAAATATTCTTACCGTGATCTAGGGTTCAAGATATATTTTCCAATCATACCTCAAACAATCAAGAATAAATCATTCCAAAGCATAAAGGATAAGAATAACATCAAAGCATATATTAATATCTCAAAATATCACCATGATACAAAAGAGTTCAAAGGAAGTGCATCGAATCCTAAGATAATGAAGTTAGTCACTCATGTTGGCCATTACAATGCTCCAATTGATGAAGAAGTGAAGAATTGATAAAGATTAGATGAAACCCTAACAGTAGTCGTGCCTCCTCTTCTCCAAGACTTCTTTCTTTTCTCAAAACACAACTTATCTTTTTATAAGATAATTTGGGTCGGGTCTCACATCATTTATTCGCTTAAAGGTTCTTCTTTCTTTTAATTTTACTCCAATTATGCTGACAAGTGTGCTCCTTACTCTTGTATCAAGGTATTCTCAAATTCATCCTATATTGGGAGAAAAATATGTTAGAATTAACATAAGTTAAGTGGTTTCATAACAATTTAAGGCATAATTATATCAACTTTTTACAACTTAACAGGATCAACCTTTTGCTTGGACAAATAAATGTGAGGAAAGATTCCAGGAGCTGAAAAGAAGGTTGTCTAGTTCCCCAGTGTTGGTGATCCCAGATGTGACTCAATCTTTTCAGGTATATTGTGATGCTTCTATTCAGGGGTTAGGTTGTGTCTTGATGCAAGATAAAAGGGCAGTGGCATATGCGTCGAGACAACTTAGAATTCATGAGAGGAATTATCCCATTCATGACTTAGAACTAGCAGCAGTGGTGTTTGCTCTCAAGATGTGGAGATATTACCTTTATGGAGTCAGATTTTAAGTTTTTAGTGATCACAAGAGCCTGAAGTATTTATTCGATCAGAAAGAGCTAAATATGAGACAGAGAAGATGGATGGAGTTTCTGAAGGATTATGACTTTCAGTTACTTTATCATCCAGGAAAGGCGAATGTGGTGGCTGACACCTTGAGTAGGAAGGCAGTTCAGATGTCAACAATGATGATGGATGAATTAAGATTACTCGAGCAGTTCAGATATCTGCAACTAGATGTAGAGTTTCGTGATACTAGCATTAGTTGTGGTAGCATTACCATTACTAATGATTTTCTCGAGATGATCAGAGATAGATAACAGGGTGATATGACGTTGAAAGGTGTTATGGATCAGTTAGGATTCGAGCAGACCATTGACTACAAGATGGGTGAGGATAATATTCTGAGATTCAGAGGAAGGATTTGTATTCCTGTTGACCAAGAATTGAAGAGAGCAATACTAGATGAAGGTTATCGGAGTCATCTGAGTCTACACCCTGGTATGACTAAGATGTATCAGGATCTGAAGAAGGTTTATTGGTGGTCTGGTATGAGGAGAGATATTGCAGAGTATGTGGCTACTTGTTTGACTTGTCAGAAAGCAAAGGTGGAACACCAGAGGCCGGGAGGAATGCTACAACAAATGGAGATACCTGAGTGAAAGTGGGATAGCATTACCATAGATTTTTTTACCCATTTACCACGGATAATTCGGGAGCACGATTTGATCTGGGTGATAGTGGACAGATTGACGAAGAGTGCATATTTCCTCCTTGTAAATCTGAAGATATCTATGGCTAAGTGTAGACCCCTAATTTTGCCCGACCTCTCAAAATAAAAACTAGAGGAACTTCACCCGAAGATGGAGCTTATCCGGCTTCCCAAAACGAGAAGGACCTCCCACAACAAAAGACGGAGTTCATTTATTCACACAATAAAAGCCAAAAGAGACTTCCTACACAAAGATAAAACTCGTCCGGCATCTTAATGAAGGCCAAGAAGACTTCCTATATGAAGATAAAGCTTCAACGGACACACGTCAGCATCAATCTACGTCCGAAAACGGCAAGGAAAGCTTCCCGGAGTCCCAAAACGCGAAAACTGGACAAAACAGGCCGAGACCACGGTCCCAAAAGTGGGACGGCCGTCCCAACTGCAATTAAGCAGTTGGGACGCGCGTCCCGAATGTGGGACGGCCGTCCCAAACCCAGTTTAAGTGGGACGGCCGTCCCGGCTTCCCTGGGGGTCCCGCTCTGTGTAAATTTGTCATTTGGGACGGCCATCCCAGTCCAGACGGCCGTCCCAACCCAGACGGCCGTCCCAAAGTGCGCCAGCTGCGAAAAACTATAAATAGGAGGCTCATTTGCCACTTTTTCACACCACAGACACTCCAGAGAGCTCTGAAACACTTTAGAGCACTTGTCTACTTCTCTCCCTCTCTCGAATGATCTTTCCGATTGCCTTAAATAGGTAACAATCGGTTAAGGAATTATATTCCGGCATTTGATTCTTCTTTAAATTTTTAGTGGAGTCGATCTTGTATTGGTGAGGAGAGACTGTGTAGAGAGAGGGGTTGCCAAAACGCATCCTCACAGTTCGAGATTCTCAATATAAAGCTTGCTACGGAGGTTCTTTTCAATTCCCTTCTCTTTTATTGTTTTATTGTTTTATTTAGCTTTATTATGTCATGTAGAATAGAATCATGTAGATAGTCATTTTAATATCTCTTTTATTGCTTTATTTAGCTTTATTTATATAAAATTATGTAGATAGTCATTTCAATATTATGCAATAAAATAGGGTAATCGCGTAATTTCTCGAAATCTTCTCTTTAAATGAATTGATCTGTCATAGGGAACCCGAAAGGGGCGTTGTGGGGTGCTAACACCTTCCCCACACGTAACTAACTCCCTTACCCAACTCTGGTTATAACGGCCAAGTTGTTTATTTTATAAAATCAACGCCTTTCTTTCTTTTTTCCTTTTCCAATGTTTCTGGTCAAAATATTGGTGGCGACTCCATAAGAACCCCTTTTCGAAAACCTTGCTTTTATTAGAGGATAATTTAATCGTCGGACACCTCGGAAGCAATGAACACATTTTAAAACAAAAAACGCGAGTCTAAACCATCTTTTCGCGACCGCTCGCATAAACGTTTCGAAACGTCCCCAGGACGTCGGAAAGGGACGGCGGCGACAGATGGCGACTCCGCTGGGGAAACTAGAGAGTTGATCCCATTTAGTGACAGATAAATTCAAACTAAGTAAAGATTTGAAATTACGCCTTTACCCTTCTATATGTTTTTATTGTATGGCTTTAAATAACTGTTGTATGATTATTTCTGCAATTGTTTGAAATATAAATTGCACACAAAAACCCTTGCACACAACAGTCCCTCTATACCCGGGGGCAAGAGTGAATATCTATAGGGAGTGGGTGGCAGATACGATCGGTTAGTTGGCACACGGGGCTACTACCGTTGTCGGAAAACCACCAACTCAAGGTGATAACTCTCTTCTTTTGGTCTAAGGATGTCGCCACGGAGTTCCATGCATGACCCGAGGATTGAGAGATTGAGAGGTCCCTATAATGGGGGCACCTTGGGGACCTTTGGCCTGGTGAGAACAGTTAGAACCACCTAAACCAAGCACGTTTCTGCAGGAAAACCCTACCTCGTGATTAAATAAGCGTGGCTCTGCTCGTGGATGTATGAATCGTGTGTGCATACGTTTGCTACATTTGTATTGATGCATTAGCATAGGGTAATCATACAACAGACAAAAATATAAAAACATTAAGGTCATAAAAATACCTTTTTACAAAATTCCTGGCAAAGTCGTATCATTCATACCGCATCATTCAATAAGTGGTAAAACCAAGAGAGAAAACCAATGCATTAAGAAAAGTATGCATAAACATCATCATAATAAAATCTCTCATACATAAACACATTCATCCTAGGGCATATTTATTCCACGCTAATCATCTAAAATAAAAAGTTATAATAAGAATCATTAAAATCATTTAGAAGGTGGCTGGTCTTCCGCCCGTCCTCACTCGTGCTCAAAAGGCTAAGAAGATGGAACAACTAGAAGAACAAAACCGAAAGCTCACCGCTGAGCTTACTACGCTGAAAGAACAAATGGCTCAAATGTTAGAAATGATGCATCAACAGAACCTTCATCGAGAGGATCCTCAGAATGGACAAGCCTCTCACCAGGAAGAAGAAGAGGAACCTCAAAATGAGCACGATCAATCTGACACAAGAACAGTACATATTCATGCTCCTGAAGTATCAAAACAACAAATCACTGCTCTTGAAGAGAGGCTGAGAGCCATGGAAGGTCATAACTTTGATATAAAAGAGGCGGCTGATATGTGCCTCGTCAAAAATATCCAATTCCCTAACAAGTTCAAAACTCCCGATTTCCCAAAATACATGGGAACGACCTGTCCAAGAAGCCATCTTACAATGTACTGCCGTAAGATGGCTGCACATGCTGATAATGAAAAACTCCTGATCCACTGCTTTCAGGAGAGCCTGGCTGAATCAGCCTTAAACTGGTATATGCAACTAGAAGGAGGGCAAATACAAACCTGGAGACATCTGGCAGATGCATTTCTTCGTCGTTATAAATACAATATTGATCTGACCCCTGAAAGAGCAGATCTACAATTATTAAGCAAGAAAAACGACGAATCTTTCAAAGCATATGCCCAAAGATGGAGGGAATTGGCAGCACAAGTGGAACCTCCTCTATCCGACAAGGAAACTACATCCATGTTCATCAACTCTCTGACTGGTCCCTATTACGACAAAATGATAGGGAATACATCAACACTCTTTGCGGATATAGTCATTATAGGAGAAAGAGTAGAGCAAGGTTTGAAGAGTGGAAGAATTGTACAACAAACTTCCTCCAATTCCTCTACTCAAACTTTTAAAAAGAATTTTGGAAAGAAGAAGGAAGGAGATGTGAATGCAATTAATATTGCCATTCCTTCTGCCTCCTCGCAACAAACCAAGCCACGCAGACAAGAAAGGAAATTTGCACCAATACCTACCTCCTACGGAAGTCTGTTGATAAAATTGTTGGATGCTAAACTCCTTGTGCGAATCCCTCCCAAGAAGATGGAACCACCCTATCCAGAATGGTATAAGCCAAATGAAAAATGCAATTATCATTCGGACGCTCCAGGACATTCGGTAGATAACTGCATAGCTTTGAAGCATAAGGTCCAAGATTTAATAGATGCGGGATGGATTACCTTTGACGCATCTACTCCAAAGGTGGACGACCAGCCCTTATCAAAGCCCGAATAAAAGACGGGATAAGGAAGACCAGCAGATTAGGGCTCATCATTTTTACCATCTTTTGCAATAAAAAATATAGATAAAAAATATAAAAAAAAAAAACTTCCGATGTATTTCTCGTGATCCCTGCCCACGATCACGAGATTTTTGGTTAATAAGGGCTTTGTAAATATTTTCTTCTATCAATACAATAAGGCATTTTTTTTAATATCCATATTCTCTTTCATTCTTTTCTCTCTCATACATCTCATAAAGAAATCTAAAACAAAGCATAACCCATACAGTCATGTCTGTGATTGAAAACTCCCTGGAAGATCTGAAAGCTGAAGACGAATGGATTGAGTCAGACAGTGAGGAGGGGACCATTTCCCCGGACATGCAAAGACTGCTAGAAAAAGAAGCGCAATCAATACAGCCCCATCAGGAGAAAATTGAGGTCATCAATTTGGGACAAGATGATACTGGTAAGAAAGAACAAGCCATATATTACCTCAGTAAAAAATTTCTAAACTATGAGACCCGTTATACACCACTCGAAAAAACATGTTGTGCATTGGTGTGGGCAACTCAACGCCTTCGACAATACATGGTCAGACATACAACTTGGTTAATTTCCGAAATGGACCCAATCAAATACTTGTTTGAAAAACCCATCTTGACCGGAAGGATAGCTAGATGGCAAGTACTCCTCTCAGAATTTGATATTATTCATATCACTCAGAAAGCTATCAAAGGCGGTCCTTTGGCAGACTACCTGGCACATGGGCCAACAGACGAATATCAATCCCTCCAAGATGATTTTCCAGATGAGCATATAATGCATATCCAACATGAAGAGCTTAAAAATGATAAATGGATCATGTTTTTCGATGGAGCTTCAAACTTACTGGGACATGGGATTGGAGCTATTTTAATATCACCTGAAAAGAAGCATATCCCGATAACGGCTAGATTAACCTTTGATTGTACAAACAATATGGCGGAATATGAAGCCTGTGCTCTAGGTATTCAAGCGGCCCTGGATCACGGGGTAACCAAACTCAAAGTATTCGGTGACTCATCCCTTGTTATTTACCAGCTCAAGGGTGAATGGGAAACTAGAAACTCCAAATTAATCCCCTATCTGGAGCATATCCATAAGATGACTTCACAAATGGAAAACATTAGTTTCGAGTATATCCCTCGGGAGGATAACCAGATTGCGGATGCGCTGGCAACGTTATCATCCATGTTCGCACTAGGGCAAGAACATGAGATGTCCATCATCCAAGTCAAAAGGCACGATAAACAAGCCTTTTGTATGATGGTGGATAATGAAAAAGATAAAGCTCCTTGGTATCAGGACATAAAGCGGTACTTGACAAAGGGTGAATACCCCGAGGGAATCAGTGACAATGATAAAAGGATTATTCGGAAGAGAGTCGTAGGGTTTATGTCGATAGGAGAAACCCTTTATAAAAAGAATAGTGATTCTACTTTGTTAAGATGCGTCAATCCCGAAGAAGCCCAGATATTGATCAAAGAAATACATGAAGGAACCTTTGGGACTCATGCACCAGGGCATATCATGGCTAGGAAGATTCTCAGAGCAGGATACTTTTGGTCCACAATGGAAATAGATTGTTATCAGTATGCTAAAAAATGTCACAAGTGTCAAATACACGCAGATAATGTACATGTTCCACCGATACCTCTCAACGTTATGGCTATCCCTTGGCCGTTCGCTATGTGGGGCATAGATGTCATCGGACCTATTGAGCCTAAGGCGTCCAATGGTCACCGATTCATTTTGGTGGCCATTGATTATTTCACTAAATGGGTAGAAGCTGCATCTTATGCACATGTGACTAGAAAAGTAGTGGTCACCTTTATTAAGAAAAATATCATATGTCGATACGGCATTCCACATCGTCTCATCACTGATAACGGGACCAATCTGAATAACAAAATGATGGAAGAGCTATGTTATGACTTCAAAATTCAACATCATAATTCATCTCCTTATAGGCCTAAAATGAATGGCGCAGTGGAAGCAGCTAATAAAAACATCAAGAAGATTGTTCAAAAGATGGTTAAAACCTATAAAGATTGGCATGAAAAGTTACCTTTTGCTCTTCATGGATATCGAACGTCTGTACGAACCTCAACAGGAGCCACTTCATTCTCCCTTGTATATGAAATGGAGGCCGTATTGCCAATAGAGGTCGAAATACCTTCCCTGCGAATTATTATGGAAGTGAAATTAACAGAAGCCGAATGCGTTCAAAGTCGATACGATCAGTTAAACCTTATCGATGAAAAACGGTTGAACGCTATATGTCATGGACAAGCCTATCAGAGGAAGATAAAAAAGGCTTATGATAAAAAGGTCCACCCTCATACTTATCAAGAAGGGGATCTAGTGATAAAGAAAATGCTTCCAGCCCAGAAGGATAAAATCGGAAAATGGGCAGCAAATTACGAAGGACCCTTTGTGGTCAAAAGAGCTTTCTCAGGAGGGGCACTTATCCTCATTAATATGGACGGAGAGGAGCTTCGACACCCAATCAATTCTGACGCGGTAAAGAAATATTATGCTTGAAGACATTGCTCATGACCCGTCAGGAATGAAAACCCGCAAAGGGCATCCCTGGGCAAAAGATAGGGTCCATATTCCTTGCTAGGATACGTCCTAGGCAAAAAAAGTAGAGGTAAAAAAAAAAAAAAAAAAAAAAAACTAACTAAGAGCAATGATTACTTTAGTCGAAAACCGAAAAGGCGGCTAAAGTAACATTCTTCTAGAAGCAAGCAGTCTGCATGGTCTTCACTCTGAGCTTAGGCATCTCAACTGAAGCCACTAGGAAAACCGGGGGGCAGATATCATGGACATGATTGTATAAGCCTAAACAGTACAGCCAACCCTGACCACCCATTCTCTTAAATATCTCTTGAAATCCTTCTGTAAAAAATAAAACTTTTGCTCATTTATCAATAAAATTCCTTTTCATTTCCTTTCTCTTGACCAAATATTATGGAAATGCCTCTTTATTGATAAATCATAAATATACGCAAAGACTTTTAATCAAAGATCAAACATGCATCTAAAAAAAGGGAAGCATATAAAAATAATAAGAAAATGACAAATGCCTGCTAGGATATTTTTAGATAAAAATCAGGGTAGCCTGCTAGATCGGAAATCCCAGAAGAACGGTCTAGGCAAAAGATAAGGCAAAAGCCCCCTAAAATATTCTAGGCAAAAATTAAGGCAGCCCGCTAGATCGAAAACCCGTAAAGGGCGGTCTAGGCAAAAGATAGGGCTAAAACCAAAATAAAAAGATGAGCCCATCATCATGGTCATAAAGGAGGAACCCATCGGCGTATTCATAAGAACTCACGGGAGAAGGCCAGTCACTTTCTAAATGCATCAAAAATAAATAAACATTAGATTGCATTTAGGACATCCACACACAAAATAGTTGCATAATACGACTTTGTCAAAATCAAGAAAAAATAATTTTCTTCAAACAAGAATAATAAACATGCATATAAGGAGAATAGTCTCCATATTTGTGATTGAAAATAAAAGGCGCCAAAATCCAGCCTCTAAATGAAATCGCAACAGAAAAAGGCGAAATCAAAATCACTTTAGCAGAATAAGGAGCTTCAAAGAAAATAGCTCTAATCAGTACCCTTTCATCCAAGTAAAAAAGAAAACTATCAAAATGGAAAAAGCCAATAGAAAGGCTCCATTATCCCCAAGAGGATCCTTGTCTACTCTAAGAGGCAAGACAAAAAGACTACCTTACGACTCGAAGACATCACCGCAAGAGTCATCAAGCACACTCATGCAAGAGTCTCCGTTGCATCCCCCAATGGAGAACAAGGACTACATAAGAGTCCATCAAAGAAAAAAACAGAGTCAAAATCCCCACATCACTGGGGGGCAACAAAAAGAAAGAAGAGAAGAGTCTTTCATCCTCTAACAAAGGCCACTGCATGAAAAAGCCGAAAGAAAATTTCCATCCACAGGAAGCCAATGAAATCCCCCCGGTGGATCACCAAAAAGAAAAATTTTTCCCCAGTAAGCCTATCCGCAAAGGCAAATTACAAATCCACAGGGAATTAAGCACCTAATATGAATATCCCCAGTGAAAGGCAAAACCTTCACTCCCAAGAATGCCTATGCTTACTCAGAAACAAGCAAAGAGCCGATATCCCCGAGAAACGGGAAATCAACCTATGCAAGAGGCAATACAAGCACAAAGCTTTCAAAAAGCATTCACCTACTCAGAGGTATTATCAAGAACAAATATCCCCCCAATGGAGCATCCGCCTAATCAAATAAAAATCAACGAATCCCCAGTAGATTCCCGCCTAATCAAGAGGCACAACAAAATCCCCAAGTGGATCTTTGCCTAATCAAGAGGCACAATCAAAAAGAGAATTCAAAAATCCCCAGAGGATTCCCGCCTGAAAAGAGGCAATCAAAGAATCCCCGGTAAAACCGGACGACTAACAGAAAAGTCAAAACAAATATTCCCCACGGAATGGGCGCATGAACAGAAACAATAAGCCGCCAACACATCTCCAAAAATAGATAATCACAGGATTAACTACCAAAGGTGCATCCTGAGAACCTTGCAGAACGGGGTTCGGACCGGATGGGGGTAGATACCCATCAGAATCTTGCGGAACGGGATTCGGACCAGGTGGGGGTAGGTACCCATCGAGCCTTGCGGAACGGGGTTCGGACCAGGTGGGGGTAGGTACCCATCGAGCCTTGCGGAACGGGGTTCGGACCGGATGGGGGTAGGTACCCATCGAGCCTTGCGGAACGGGGTTCGGACCGGGTGGGGGTAGGTACCCATCGGAATCTTGCGAACGGGATTCGGACCAGGTGGGGGTAGGTACCCATCGAGCCTTGCGGAACGGGGTTCGGACCGGGTGGGGGTAGGTACCCATCGGAATCTTGCGGAACGAGATTCGGACCAGGTGGGGGTAGGTACCCATCGAGCCTTGGAGAACGGGGTTCGGACCAGGTGGGGGTAGGTACCCATCGGAATCTTGCGGAACGGGATTCGGACCGGGTGGGGGTAGGTACCCATCGGAGCCTTGCAGAACGGGGTTCGGACCGGGTGGGGGTAGGTACCCATCGAGCCTTGCAGAACGGGGTTCGGACCGGATGGGGGTAGGTACTCATCGGAATCTTGCGGAACGGGATTCGGACCAGGTGGGGGTAGGTACCCATCGAGCCTTGCGGAACGGGGTTCGGACCGGGTGGGGGTAGGTACCCATCGAGCCTTGCAGAACGGGGTTCGGACCAGGTGGGTGTAGATACCCATCGAGCCTTGCGGAACGAGGTTCGGACCGGGTGGGGGTAGGTACCCATCGGAGCCTTGCGGAACGGGGTTCGGACCGGATGGGGGTAGGTACTCATCGGAATCTTGCAGAACGGGATTCGGACCGGGTGGGGGTAGGTACCCATCGAGCCTTGCGGAACGGGGTTCGGACCGGGTGAGGGTAGGTACCCATCGAGCCTTGCGAACGGGGTTCGGACCGGGTGGGGGTAGATACCCATCGAGAATCTTGCAGAACGGGATTCGGACCGGGTGGGGGTAGGTACCCATCAGAGCCTTGCGAACGGGGTTCGGACCGGGTGGGGGTAGGTACCCATCGAGCCTTGCAAGACGGGATTCGGACCAGGTGGGGGTAGGTACCCATCAGAATCTTGCAGAGCGGGATTCGGACCAGGTGGGGGTAGGTACCCACCAGAACCTTGCAGAACGGGGTTCAGACCAGATGAGGGTAAGTACTCATCAGAATCTAGCAAAAATACAGATTCGCACCAGGTGGGGGTAGATACCCACCAAAATATTAAAAATAAGGTTTATACCGGATGAGGGTACGTACCCATCAAAACTTTGCAGAATGCATTAGGTGGAGTAAAAATACTCACCTAAGCATTTCAAAAAAATGGGTTGCAAAGACCTTACTTCTATTAGAGGATAGTTCAATATTGAGCACCTCGGGAGTAAGTACCCACAAGAGTTTAGCAAAATACGAACTCATACCGGGTGAGGGTTGGTACTCACCAAAACCTTGCAGAACAAGGTTCATACTAAGTGGGGGTAGGTACTCACTAAAGTCCAGCAAAATGCAGACTTGTACCGGGTGAGGGTAAGTACTCACCAGAGCCTTATAAAAGGAGGCTTAAACCAGATAGGGGTTGGTACCTATCAAAATATTTATCATCCGGAGGATCAATAAGGAGCAGCATCCGAAGGATAACCGGGCAAAAGGGTTAACTCCTTCCCCTACCAACTAATTTTGTCGGCATATTAAAACCGACGAATTAGTTAGGCAGGCGAAGGGGGGGCAGCTGTAGACCCCTAATTTTGCCCGGCCTCTCAAAATAAAAACTAGAGGAACTTCACCCGAAGATGGAGCTTATCCGGCTTCCCAAAACGAGAAGGACCTCCCACAACAAAAGATGGAGTTCATTTATTCACACAATAAAAACCAAAAGAGACTTCCTACACAAAGATAAAACTCGTCCGGCATCTTAATGAAGGCCAAGAAGACTTCCTATATGAAGATAAAGATTCAACGGACACACGTCAGCATCAATCTACGTCCGAAAACGGCAAGGAAAGCTTCCCGGAGTCCCAAAACGCGAAAACTGGACAAAACAGGCCGAGACCACGGTCCCAAAGTGGGACGGTCGTCCCAGCTGCAATTAAGCAGTTGGGACGCGCGTCCGAATGTGGGACGGCCGTCCCAAACCCGGTTTAAGTGGGACGGCCGTCCGGCTTCCCTGGGGGTCCCGCTCTGTGTAAATTTGTCATTTGGGACGGCCATCCCGGTCAAGACGGCCGTCCCAACCCGGACGGCCGTCCCAAAGTGCGCCAGCTGCGAAAAACTATAAATAGGAGGCTCATTTGTCACTTTTTCACACCACGGACACTCCAGAAAGCTACGAAACACTTTAGAGCACTTGTCTACTTCTCTCCCTCTCTCGAATGATCTTTCCGATTGCCTTAAATAGGTAACAATCGGTTAAGGAATTATATTCAGGCATTTGATTCTTCTTTAAATTTTTAGTGGAGTCGATCTTGTATTGGTGAGGAGAGACTGTGTAGAGAGAGGGTTGCCAAAACGCATCCTCACGGTTCGAGATTCTCAATATAAAGCTTGCTACGGAGGTTCTTTTCAATTCCCTTCTCTTTTATTGTTTTATTGTTTTATTTAGCTTTATTATGTCATGTAGAATAGAATCATGTAGATAGTCATTTTAATATCTCTTTTATTGCTTTATTTAGCTTTATTTATATAAAATTATGTAGATAGTCATTTCAATATTATGCAATAAAATAGGGTAATCGCGTAATTTCTCGAAATCTTCTCTTTAAATGAATTGATCTGTCATAGGGAACCCGAAAGGGGCGTTGTGGGGTGCTAACACCTTCCCCACACGTAACTAACTCCCTTACCCAACTCTGGTTATAACGGCCAAGTTGTTTATTTTATAAAATCAACGCCTTTCTTTCTTTTTTCCTTTTCCAATGTTTCTGGTCAAAATATTGGTGGCGACTCCATAAGAACCCCTTTTCGAAAACATTGCTTTTATTAGAGGATAATTTAATCGTCGGACACCTCGGAAGCAATGAACACATTTTAAAACAAAAAACGCGAGTCTAAACCATCTTTTCGCGACCGCTCGCATAAACGTTTCGAGACGTCCCCAGGACGTCGGAAAGGGACGGCGGCGACACTAAGCTAGCACAACTATATATTCGTGAGATTGGTCGATTACATGGGGTACCATCTAGCATTATCTCAGATAGGGATCCTAGATTTACTTCACGATTCTGGTAGACTTTACAAGAGGCATTAGGTACCTGACTTAGGTTGAGTTCAGCCTATCACCCCCAGACAGATGGATAGTCAGAGAGGATCATCCAGTCACTAGAAGAGTTGTTGAGGTCTTGTGTGTTGGATAATCTAGGAAGTTGGGATGATATCCTTCCATTAATAGAGTTCACGTATGATAACAACTATCATGCCAGTATCGGAATGACACCATATGAGGCTCTTTATGGGAGGAGGTGTCAAACACCTTTATGTTGGTATCAAGATGAGGATAAAGTGTTGATCGGGCCGGAGCTACTCCAACAGACTACAGAGAAGTTCCAGGAGGTACAAGAGAAGCTGAGAGCCGCTATGAGTAAACAAAAATCATATGCATACCAGAGTAGGGATGACAATTAAACCCGTACCCGTGGGGACTGACCCGTCCCCACCCCGAGTTTGATGGGGAAAACCCAAGTTGACCGGGGGCGGGGACGGGGGCGAGGATGGTTAATATGCAATCCCCACCCCAACCCCGACCCCGTCCCGCCCCGACTTTATATTTAAATTTAAAATTTAAAATATTAATACTTTAAATATATTTTCTTTTCTTTTTCTATTACATATAAGGTTATCTTTTAATATTTCACCAATTTTTATTTTTCTTCTACCCACTTTTAATTTTTTTGTCTTTTTTAATCTTTTATATCAATTAATTTATTACATTATTCTCTCTCTTACCTTTCTGTTTTTTACATTTCCTTAATTTCTTCCATCAATTTATTTATTTTTTTAATCTTTTCAATCAATTTGATGAACACAAAGTAAATTTTTTTTCTTTATCTTTTTCTAAATATTTTACATAAATCCTAGAAATAACTAATATTATTTTATTTATAATTTATATTTATTAGGTTTTATTATGTCATATTTTTTTATCTTATTATTCTTATTTATCATATATCAAATTTTATTTTAATAAAATAATTATATTTTAAAGGATTAAAAGAAATTGATAATTTAAACTTTTATTACTTCGAACTAATTAAATAAGAATTAACTTATTAAATATTTTCTTATAAACTATATATTTCATATTTTAAATGACAACTTAAAAATGAATTAACTTATATATATAATTAAATGTTTGAATACAGTATTATAATAATAATGTTATAAGTATTCAAATATTTGAATAATAATAATAATGTTATAAATATTCTCTCTCTCTCTCTCTCTCTCTCTCTCTATATATATATATATATATATATATAAATAAAAAATAATTAAATATTTTTTTACATACATATTTTAATATAAATATAATAAATTAAAATTTATATTTAATTAATAATTATTATAAATTATAAATATTTATTTATATATAAAAATACATAATAAAATTAATTTATTATAAATGTAATTATATTTTTAAAAATAATATAGATCGAGGACTGGGCAGGGCGGAAACCTGAAACCCAGCGGGGACGGGGATGGAGACTTAATTTTTAACCCCGGCGGGGACGGGGATGGTTAAAAAGTCGGGCGGGGATCGGGGAGGCAAAACCCGCCCGCCCCGCCCCGTTGTCATGCCTAGACCAGAGGAGGAGGCCTTTGGAATTTGAGGGGGAAGACCATGTATTTTTGAGAATCAGACCTACTACTGAGTAGAAAGGGCAATTAAATCTAAGAAGTTGACTCCCAAGTTTATTGGCCCATATCAAATTTTGAAGAAGGTAAGTCCAATGGTATATCAGTTAGCGTTGTCACCTCATTTGGCGAATCTACACAATGTATTTCATGTATCTCAGTTGAGGAAATATGTACATGACCCTAGGGATGGCAAAACGGACTAGGCCGCCAGCCCGCCATAATATGGCGGGGCGGGTTGGTATTTTCAGCCCACCAGCCCACTTTGGCCCACCCCGTTAAGCCCGCAACCCGCGGGACGGGCGGACCAGCCCGCGACCCACCTAATTAATAAAAAAATAATTTTTTATTGTAATAAAATTAATTATAAAGATAATATATAAAGTTAAAATTTTTAAAAAGAGAATTAAAAAAGTTTTATTCACACAGTAAAACATTCTCCTTCCTAAAACATAACCTTCTCTCATGTTCTCCTTGTTTATCCTAAGCACTCGATTATTTTTATCCTTATTACTTGAATTAATGGTGTAAGAATTACTCAACCAAGAATAATATGAAGTTTTATCAAATAAAAAAGATATAGGTATTTGAATTTTTCAATATAAAAAATATAAATTTTATAAGTTTAAAGTTATTTATATATATATATATATATATATATATATATATTTGTTATTATTTATTATTATGTAAATTTTATTATTGTTCAAAATTATAATTTCTTAAAATAATGTATTGATTTATATTATTAAATTGAAATAATATATATATATATATATATTGAATTATTGACAAACAAATAATAATTTTATTATTAAATTTATTAAAAAAATTTATTTAAAAAAAAATATTTTTGTCTAAATTATGGCGGGCCAGCCGTCAGCCCACCAGTCCGCCCCTTGGCGGGGCGGACCAAGGTCTACGACCGTCGAGGACTATATCGGCCAGCCCACCCGCCCGCTTTTGGCGGGCCAAAGGCGGGACAGACCAAAACGGGGCAGGCTGGCCCGTTTTGCCATCCCTACATGACCCTAGTCATATCCTGGAGTCAGACGATGTGCAGATTAGAGACGATCTCTCCGTTGATGTGAGACCAGTGAAGATAGAGGATTCTCAGCTGAAGCAACTTAGAGGTAGAACCGTCTCAACGGTGAAGGTAGTATGGGATCAGAAATTCAGAGACTTCACTTGAGAGATGGAGGATCATATGCGAGAGTCCTATCCATATCTATTTCCAAGTAAGTTCATTTTCGAGGACAAAAATTTTTGTGGAGGGGAGATTGTGACGTATGCTTTTTTTTTATTATAATATTACTGTGCAAGAAAACTTTGTAACGAAGTTTTCCTCATGCAAAGTAAAATTTTTCTTATATATGCATACTGAAGCGGGGGAGGAGGCAGAATCAAAATTTCCCTCTTATCCTTCTTCTTCTTTTGTCTAAATTTCAAGCAACGATACTCTACTCGTGCAGGATCTGGTGAAACAGGAGAGAGTTTGAATTAAGTGAGAAAGCTTCGGTAGAAATACCACACTAGGTAAGGAGAAGTTTAATTCATTCAATATATGAAATTGAATTGTTGGGTACTCTGTGAATAAGGAATAAGAGTAGAGATATGAATTATTTGAATGTCTCATTTTGAAGAATTTATGATTATGATGAATTGTTCAACGTTTGAAAGTTTTTTTGAATTTCTTAAAATTAAGGATGAATTATATAGTAAAATTGTTGTTTTCAACTTAAATTAGATATAATTCATGTTTAATTTGAATTGTTGGTTACTGGGCGAAGGAAGAAGAAAGGGATATGGTGGAAATTTTTGAAAATGTTCAAGGGTAAAATAGTCATTTTACATCCTAGGGTTTAGGGTTTAGTCATTTTTGGGACATGGAATGAATTTTTGAAAATGTCCAAGGGCAAAATAGTCATTTTCGGGACATGGAAGGAATTTTCGAAAATGTCTAAGGGTAAAATAGTCATTTAGGGACATACATGGAATTTTTAGAAAAGATTAAGGGCAAAATAGTAATTTAATGATTAAAAAAAATTCAGAAATGATTTCGGCAAAGATTTTGAAAATGATTTCAGAAAAGATTTTGGAAATGATTTCGGAAATGACTTCAAAAATGATTTCGAAAAGGAAAAAAAAAAGAAGAAGAAGAATGTATATATATATATATATATATATATATATATATTTAAAATATAGAATGAAGGTAGCAGTTTTAAAGATTTTGTAGTGTGTTGTGACGTGTGTGAGTCAGACTGAGTCTAAGGGCTGATGCCCATAATCAATCATGACATGTTATGTATTGGCTAGACTAGCGGGAGGGTTGGTGCCCAAAATCAGTCAAGTACTATTATTTATTGACTTGAATGAGCCGTGAGGACAGGTGGTCCAGAATCCGACAAATGTGAATGATTTTTGTTGTGTTTGAATGGTACCCAGGGTGGTACAGAGTACTTTAGTATAATAACTATGTCGGAGGATTATGAATGAGGTCTCAGACTTCACTGATTGGTCGGGTCAAGTAGACTACGAGATCAGGTGGTGAGAAGTCGATGGGGGATGACTGGTGGCGCGCTCGGAGGGGTACTCCAGTATGAGTGATGAATGACTTCAGTATTCCTACTCTGTGTGGAGGGTGGTCAGAATGGTATTGCGGGTGTCGATCACAATGTGCCCACAGATGATAGCCTCTGAGTTCGGGCATAGTTAGGGTATACCTTCGGAAGGTGTCTTAGTGTGTTGATGATTTCGTAATTGATCATAATATATAATTATTACTTCTATATCTGATTTATTATATCGAATGATTTAATACTCACCCCTATTTTTCCATGTGGATGGGACTGCGATGATCACTTTTATGTGGGAGCAGATCAGGAGTTGAAAGATGGAGATGTGACTACTAGACAACAGGGATAGTTCACTGGAATAGCTTCGAGAGAGCTACTTTTACATGTATAATATATAAATAAATTATGTTACTATATTTTGAGGTTCCGTTAGTGAACCGAAATTTCATTTTATGTTACAATTACAGTAATACAATGTAAGATAGATGTCGTTATTTACTTGTTTACTATTTTGTAAATACATCATTATAATAGCGATTTCTAGGATCATTACATAAGGGATATAGAAAATAATTCTTACATATAATTACTTCACAAAGTAAAGTATATACAAAAAATAATTCTTGTAAAGAGCTAAGTCAACAAGACTATAATATAGTGGATATTTTTGTAGCATAATATTCACATAGAAAGCGTGATTACACAAAGTTAACTCTTGTTGGTAATATTAGAAGACTACTTCTTTCATTTATTATAGTTATAAGTGATTTGTCAGTGAAGATGCAATGAAAATTTTGAAATTGATCCCAACTTTTTAGTAACTATAAAATAAATAGTTGTTATAAAGGAATTATCATTATAAGACAAATATAATAACTTTTAATAATGGTTTGTTTATTACTATTGACGTGTGAGGATAATTATGTACATACCTTATGTTAATTTCTATTAATATTGATGAATGGAAATTTAAGTGTCCTTATATTAATTGTTTAAATATAATATGATTAAACATTGATAAAGTTAGAGCGCTTATTTATTTATTTAATTATGATTTTCATATAAATTATACACTTGATATGGTGAATTCTTAAATTTAGGATTTCTATATGAAGATATGTTTAACAAATATCAACATAATAATAATAATGAGATGATAAAATAGATTTTTTCTATCATGTCTAATTAGTAATTTTTAATAATGATAAGGATTCAACGTCAATTTGTGAATTACGCTAAAAAACTTATATTGAATATATACGAAAAAAATATTGAATGGATTGTTTTAATTTAACCTTTTATTCATAGACTTTTTAAAATTAACTAAACATGTGTTTATTGTATAAAAATTTATGTGGTAACATAGAATATGTATAATTTTAAACTTCAAACATTAAAATTCACACAAATAAATATTTAGGATAAAATTGAAAGAAAAATGTAAAAGTCTAATGATAAACTATGGAATTAATTTTACTTTTATTTAGTTAATTTGTTATTTAACAAATAAAATGTTATAATAAGACCATCACGAATATAAGTTTTTATGTGGTTTCTTTTAATAATAACCTATTCTCACAAGTAATTAGTATTGAGAGGGTTTTTCCAGTAAAGGGTGGTTGCTATCCATTATTTGTCCCAAAAAAATTGTCTATTATTCATTAAGTATTCATTTAAAAAAATACGTACTTTTTTATAAATATTTATAAATATCCATAAATTTTTTTATTTTATTTTTAATTTTAAATTAAATTATTTAAAAATGATTCTTTAAAATATACATATCTTTAAATAAAATTAATTTTTTAAAATACAATTTAAATAAGTTGGATAGAATAAAAAAATTTAAATTTAAATAATAGTAACATCTTTATAAATAATTTTAATTCCATAAATTTAAACAGAAATTATAAATTTATAACTTTATTTTTATATTTTAATTCTAAACAAATTTAAATAAAAATATTAAAATATATTATACTACATATACTTGAAAGAAGGAATGAAAGAGAATTGAAAAGAGGTATAAGAAAATCATAAAATTTTTTGATAAAAAATATTAATTTTACTTGTACTGAAATTTGTTAGCTTTTTTTTAATTTATACAAAAATAAATATAAAATCATTGTAGTATGTACTAAAATAAGGATGGCAAAATGGGTCAGCCACCGCCATCGTCTGCCAAAAGCGTGAGCTGGGCATAGCTGACTCGATATAGTCATGACGGTATGTAGACCTTAGCCCACCTCGCCAAGGATGAGCTGACCGCCATAATTAAAAAAAATAATTTTTTTAAAAATAATTTTTTAATAAATTTAATAATAAGATTATTATTTGTTTGTCAATGATTCAATATATATATATATATATATTATTTTAATTTAATAATATAAATCAATACATTATTTTAAGAAATTATAATTTAGAACAATAATAAAATTTATATAATAATAAATAATAACAAATATATATATAAATAACGTTAAACTTATAAAATTTATATTTTTTATATTGAAAAATTCAAATACCTATATCTTTTTTATTTTATAAAACTTCATATTATTCTTGGTTGAGTAATTCTTATACCTTTAATTCAAGTAATAAGGATAAAAATAATCGATAAACAAGGAGAACATGAGAGAAGGTTATGTGTTAGAAAGAATAATATTTTCTGTGAAAATGAAACTTTTTTAATTCTTTTTTTTAATTTTAACTTTATATATTATCTTTATAATTAATTTTATTATAATAAAAATTAATTTTTTTATTAATTAGGCGGGCTGGGACTGACCGCCCAGTCCCGCGAGTTGGCTAGACGAGTTGGCGAGTGCATGAGCGTGGTCAAAGCAGCTAGTGAGCTGAAAACACCAATCCACCCCGCCATATTATGACCGGTCGACCACCGGGCCTAGCCCGTTTTGCCATCCCGTGCTAAAATGACATTTAGAAGAGTTTTACAATTAAACTAAAAATTATAATAAATTCCAAAAATTTATGCGTCAATGATAAGGAGTTAAAATGGATTATATGATTGGAGATTCTCCAAGGAGAAAAGAGCGTGAAGGTCTTTTGGACAGCGCGTGGGACCCAGTTTGCACGAACGTTAGGGCACAATTGACGTTACGAGCCGCGCGTGTGATACATCACTCACCGTCGATGGGGGCAGAAAGAGAAGTGGGTCCACTGAGGTGGGTCATTGAATACAAAACGTAGCATGAAACTAGCGCCCGCGGTTCGTGTCACTGGACCGTTCTCAAAACGGCGCAACCGACACTTTTGGTGAACGATAAGTACAAAGGTATATGGTTTTAATTAATGTAAATATTTATTAATTTTAAATTTTTTAATTGTTGTTTTTATTTTTATTCTTAATTATATTTATTTTATTTTTATAATACTAATTGATGTAATCAAGATAATACAAATGTTTTGATTTAAGAAAATTAATTTCATATACATAAATTTTAAATATTAAATTTCATATACATCAGATGTCACCTTAAATTTAGATATTAAATCTAATAGTTTATTGTTATTTTGGTAATTGAAAGTGTTTTGATTTTTTAATTACATCACAGTAAAAACATAATCATTATTTGAAACATGTGATTTAATTAGATGCAAATTTGAAAATAATGTAGGAATAAAAATAATAATACTTAAGGATTAAAATAATAATAATAATAAATAAATAAATAACGATTCATTTTAAGGATTATATTAAAATAACATAAGTTATTCTACCGCAAATTTTGAAAGAAAAAAGAAATATTTTTCACTTCAGTCTAAATTATTTGAACTGATATGTCTTTTTTTTTTACTTTTATGAGTTATTCGAATTAACGAGTAGATATGAAAGAATAGAAGATGCGACACAAAAAATATTTGGATTAACAGATAAAAATATAAAAATAAGTAAAAACCAAATACATTTATTTTTAGTATTTTAATTTAATTTCATTAATTATAATAATATAAAAATATTAATTTTTTTTTTAATATAATCAATTATAAAATCATATAATATAAGTACACATTATATAATATTTATTTATTATATAATTTCCTATATTTTGAAAAAATCTTTGCATTAAAAAGAAGAAAAAAATAAATTTTGAAATTTTATATACTGAAATACGTAAAGTTTACGTATTTTCACACGTTTCGATCTTTGGAAACAAACAGAAGCTTAGGATATTTTTATAATTTTTTACCTTCAGAAACTAAATTGTATAAGTTTCTATTTTAGACAGTGATCAATTATAAGTTTCTATTTTATATAATTAAATTTCAATGAATAAATAATTTTTCTAACGACCACACTATAATTATTATATTTAACATAATATTTATATTTTATTAAATAAATTTTTAGAATATTTTAAAAATGTTTTATTTTATTTTTCTCATTACTTTTTAAATATATTCACTTTTTTCACTAATTATATATCATATTTTATTATTTATTAAATATAAAATTATAATTATTATTTTTTCTTTAAATTATGATATTTTATTTTTCTCCTTTTAGTAAAAAAAAACGGTTAAAAAATCTTTATTATATGTATATATAATATTCAAGAAATAAAAACAAAATTTTCACTATTTAGTAAGTTTAATAGGTAATGTTTATCTTTATAAATCCAAATCAATATTCAACTAAAGTAATCCTTAGATTTTAACGTACGATCATCTTATTTCTCAATTCAAAAATCACAACTGTAACCAAAAACATGTAAAAATTTCATGGTCACCTCCAAAACGAAGAAGATTAATTAATATTATAGCGTGATTAAGATTTGCTGAAGAATTTTTGGGAGTTCTATTAAGCAAAGCAAAAGACATGACATGGACATGGAAACAATGGAGATTCTTGGGACTCTGCATTGTTTATGAGTGTGAGTTGTTATGTCTCTGTCTATCATTTACGTGTTTGTCAGATCTTGCATGCATTTTTACCTAGCGTTTTCATGTGCCCATTCTTTCATCAATTAAGGTATCCATATTTCCACATGAATGTTATAAATTGGTTGCGTTCAACACATTAATAAATGTTTGAAAAAGTTACTTCTGTTAGTTCATTTTTATTGCCATTTATTATCATTATATATAATTTTAAATAATTATTTTTTATTTTAACCTCTTTTTTTCACCAGTCTCGTATAATGTTAGAAATATATCCAAATTAATGATAATTGATATAATTTTTCTCTTTCAATCAATTAAAATATTTTTTAAGAATAAAATTATATCGAATTTAGGAATTTCCGTGAGCTTTAACATATTTTCACTCAAGCGAGAGTCAATCCAATTTTCACCCTTAATAAAAAAAATACTAATATAATTTATTTGTAAGTTATTATTAAGAAATTATAGTAGTTTAGTGGTTGGGATATTAACTTTCAACTCTAAAATACTGGGTTCAAATGTTGTCAGTGACAATTCATTAACTTATTAAGTGAATTTTTGGCTGAAAAAAATAAAAATACTTTCCAGAAAATATATACAAATAAATATATATTTGTATATAATTTATTTGTAAGTTA
Source organism: Sphenostylis stenocarpa (assembly GCA_963425845.1). NCBI lineage: Eukaryota > Viridiplantae > Streptophyta > Magnoliopsida > Fabales > Fabaceae > Sphenostylis > Sphenostylis stenocarpa. Next base: position 59,547,108 of record OY731406.1, read on the forward strand.
TTATCGAGAAAATTATAATAATTTAGTGGTTAGAGTATTAGTTTTCAATTCTAAAATCCCGAGTTCGAATCCTACTTTCTACGTCGATTGACTAAAAATCGACATAGAATGTGTTAAATGACTGACGTAGAAAGTATATTTTGTAGTAGTGTCTGTATATAGATAAATATGGTGGATTGTTGTTTTATAATTTTCTTTAAATTAACTTCAAATATTCAACATATTTTAAATGTAAAAAGTTTGTAAATTAATTAATAATAATGTTAAATTACATAGATAATATACTAATTAAAACATGTTTTTATATAAATATATATAGTTAAAAAAGTTTTAGTTTTAACTATAAGAGAATTTCGAGATCCAGTGTCTTGACAGTTTTCAAAATATAATTTAAAAACATCAACTCATTAAATGATTTTCTATGTGAAGACCTATGTAACAATAATTATTTTAAATAAGATTAAGTCAATATACAAAATAAGTATAATTTCATAAAATATATATTTTTCTGAAACATATAATTAACTATCCAAATAGGTTGATTTTAGAAGGAAAATAAATATTTTAAAATTATTTTATTTTTGCATGTTTCATATTTTAGTCTTAATGTTAAGCTCTTCTCCACATGTAAATTAGTATCAAATTCAAATTTAATTTTAACTTCTTTTTTTATTTTCTTAATAAATCATCATAATATTTTTTGTTTACTTTCTACTATAATGATAGTTACAAGAATAATTTCCATAAAACACCATTTTTAAGACAAAAATAGATAGGATAATGTAAACTATACCCAATCAAATTCATCCATTGATCATGTCTTATAAGTACTAATATATAACACAAGTTAAAAATTATTTTATATTAAAAATATCATAAAATGCATTATATAATTATTTTTACATAAATTTCTTCATAAATTAAATTATATAAAAATTAATTTATAAATAATGACACTTCAAAATAAGTGAAGTGGAGGAAAAAAATCAGGGACTATTGGGGAAGCAGGAATGAGATAAGATTAAGATTAAGAGAATGGTTTAAAAAAAATAGGAGTTTAACTTTTAAGATTAGAGAGTGATATAAAAGACAATTAATATATATTGGAAGTGGAGACAATATCAAAATTAATATTTTAAGTTGAGAAAGAATAGCTAAAAAATTAAATAATTTTTTTAATGGTATATATATATATATATATATATATATATATATATATATATATATATATATATATATATATATATATATATAAATTATGTTGACCATATGTACCATTCTCTATTTTGAGAGTTTTTGTAAAAGTGAAAATGCTTGGAACCATGAATTTTATACAATATTTTTATGAATCTGTTCCACCACCATTTACGTGTTTGTCAGAACTTACATGCATTTAACTAGGGTTTCTCTTGTGTCTATTTTTCCATCAATTAAGGTATCCAAATTTCCATATAAATAATGTAAATTGGCTGTTTGTTCTTGAGTATTCATAAAGGATGAAAAAGATGCTTCTTTCATTTAATATTTTTTGTCCTTTGTAATATAATAATATTAATACATAGATTTTTAAAACATTTTTTATATTAAATTCGTTATAATTTCATATTTTGTCATTTATCTTTTTAAAATAAAGGATAAATAGAAACATTAACATTTATTTGATTTAATTAATGAGTTGTTTGATCAAGTGTATATTTCAACAAAAATTTTCATAAAAAAATATTAAAAAAAATTAATAAATTAAAATTAATTTATATGCAGGTTTAAAATATAAAATTCAGAATATATATAAAAAAAGTCTACATATTAAATGCTTATGAGAAATGATTTTAAAACTGGTAAAATCTCGATTTTCAGTCTTAGTTTTCTGATTATTTTCAAAATAGAACATTCTTTTTACCAAAGAGATAGATATAATTTATAGACAAGTTTTAAACTGAAAATATTGATTTGATTTTGTGGTCTTTAATATTGAAACTCAACAGATTTTTAAAATACTAATATAAATAGAGATTATTTTATTGTTAATAACTTTAAAAATACTGATTGATATATAGAAACTATTTTATATCGCTAATAAAAATTAACAAACAAATCTATATTTTTATTCGATGTATTAAATTACAATACGTGATTAAGATATTATAATTCATACAAACCTAATGGTTTTTTATTTTAATAATAATGGTAAGTAGCCTATCTAGTTTATATTATATTTCATTCTATCATTAGTAACACAAAAGAGTTATTTAAAAAAAAAACAAAGTATATATTCATTTATAGAAAAACATTTAATATATATATATATATATATATATATATATATATATTCAATTATTAAAATATACGTATATTTTCATCAAAGATACGTATATTTTCAAAAATTGTGTTGCCCTTATGTTAATGATAAACTTTAATGAGATGAAAAAAGAAAAAAAAATATGTACTGCTTTTAAAATTGAATTAAAAATTATTTTTTGTAAATTGTTCAATTTAAATCTAAAGATACAAATTAATATAATATGTATACAAAATTATCAATGCGAAGTTAATTTTTGTTTAAGAGCGTGATTTTATCATCAACATTTTAATAAAAAATATTTTTTATGCATTATCATAAATGCTAAATAAATACCAAATTCAATAGTTTTTTTCTAGAATGAGGAGATTTAAAGTAGAAAATAGATGCAAAATATCATAGTTTAACAATATTTAACTCTCCATAATTTAAATTAAGAATAAACAACTTAATAAAAATGTAAAAGAAACAAATAAATAAAATCACAAGAAGGAAATTGATTGTGTGTTGTGTTTTAGATTACTTACTTACAAAACATGTTTTGGTGATCTTTTTTTAAGCACTTTGCAAAGATTAAGAGTTAAAAAAATAACATGAAGGGTAAAAAGATTAAAGAAAAGAGAGACACATAAAAGTTTATTTTGCTTCACCTTACTTTTTTAAGAAAAAAGTAAATAAAAATTAATAAAAAATTAAATCTATCTATATAGATATACGAGATAGATATTTTATATTTTTTATATTAATTACTAGACGACGTATAAATAGATTTATAGTATTTCATTTGAATATTCTATTCAAATGAATATGAATAGAATATTCAAATGAAATTCAAATTTTTATATTTCATTTTTTCTATTTTATCTCTTTTAGTTTCACAATGTACCACCATATAAGTATAAGATATAAGATTTTTCCAATAGAAGAACTCGCCCCTTCTAATGTAATGTGTTATAGTTTTTTTTAGGAACTGACCCATTCCCTTTTTTATATGCTTGACAATCCGAAAGAATTATGAGGGAGGGATCATTTCACCAAACATATTTTAACTAGTTTCATTTACATTTTTCATAATTTCGAACTAAAAAAATTAATAAAATATCATCATGATAATAATGTTTTATTTGTTAGAATTTTCTTTTACCTTTAGATATTATCTAATATATTAAACTTGATAAATTGTTAAATCCTAAATCCACTTCAAAGAATAAATAATTTATAAAAAAATTATAAATGTATGGATATCAATATTTTATGAAAAATAAAATATATTAAATTAATTTTAAAATATATAAACAAAAATTTATTTTGTGAATTCTAAAATATTTTAAGTTTTCTTTGAAGTTATTAGAATATTAAAACTCCGTTGAAATCCATAAAGATACAGAGAAAAGTTAATAAAGCAAAAACATAAAAGGTTAAAATTAGATTTAGGTAAATAAATCCCTTCATTGATCTAATTTATTTAGAAATTTTGAAATTAGTGGATAAAGGATTATTATAACTAGATTTATATTAGTGTATTAGGACATTGTTTTCATAATTTTATGTTTTAAGATGATTATTATTGTTGTTTATTTGGTGTATATAGTGCATCATTCGTGTTTTATATTGAAAATGATATATGATATAGGTAAATAGTATTTTATTTTATTGGTCATTAAATAATTGGTCAATCATCATTTGTTTCGATTATTGAGTTGAAAATAATTAATTAAGCACTAAACGATATAAATTGGATCAAAGTCATACAAAAAGATATAGATCAATTTTAAAATAATGTTGTTTGGAAATTTCTTTTTATGCTCAAGAATATGAAAATTGTTCAAGCTATGTGGATCTACAGGAATGAGTGGGAAGAATAATGTAATGTTATGAGAAATAAAGCTAGACTAGTGATCAAAGGTTATCCATAGCAAAAATATATACACCACACAACAACTTTTATACCAATCACAAGACCTAAAATCATACGCATCTTGCTTGTATTTTACTTACACTAAAATGAAACTATATCAAATGCATGAGAAGAGTGTTTTTCTCAATAGTAACATAAGAGAAGAAGTTTGTGGTAAACAATCTCCTAGGTTTGGGAGTGAAAACTTTTCCAATCATGTTTTCAAACTTAATAAGACTTTATATAGACTTACTCAAACTCCTCAAGTGTGATGTGAGATGCTAACTATGTCTCTAACTAAAAATGTTTCTTTAATAAGGAAGATTGACATTACATTATTTCGAAAAAGACTATAGTCTAATTTTTAAAATTGTGTTAACTTATATGAATGATATAATTTTTGGTGTTACTAACGAGTTTACATGTGAGAGGAAGTTGCTAAACCTATACAAAATAAGTTTGAGATAAGCATAATAAGAGTGTTCAAGTTGTTAAACATTCAATTGATGACATATACATACATGAAGGAAACGTGAAAGAACTTTTGAAAAAGTTAAGTTAGATCACTACAAGAAAAAATGGTATTAGCGACCGAAAAAATCGGTCGCTAATGGCAAAATATCGGTCGCTAATCTGTTAGCGACCGAAATGGTTGGTCGCAAAAGGGCAAGTCGCTAATGTGTTAGCGACCGATTTACATTTCGGTCGCTAAATAGCGACCGATGAGGTGGTCGCTAAAGTGGTTGCTAAATAATTTAGTCACTTATTCATTGAAGACCAAAATAGCGACCGAAATTAATATAATAAATCGATCGCTAAATCGGTCGCTAAATCGTGGTAATGTTTTAAAAAATAGCGATCGATATATTCGGTCGCTAATATATTAATATAATTATTTAAATAATAATTAAAATCGGTTGCTAAATCGGTCGCTAAATGGGAGACAAAGTTAAAAATAATAGCGACGGATATAATCGATCGCTAATATATTAATTGAATTATTTAAATAATAATTTAAATCGATCGCTAAATTTGAATTGTATATTATAATAAATTTGTAGCGACCAAAAATTTGGTCGCTAAATCGGTCGCTAAATTAATAACAAAGTTAATTATTTTTATTTATTTACATTTTTAATTATATCAAGTTCATTAGGCAACTTTTTTTCTCCAATTGGACGCAATTGTGTTACATAATGAATGCTTAGTAGTTAGTAGTTAAGATGCATTCTCATCCATGAAATGTGGACCAATTTGTCATAAACTTAAGATTTGAGAAACATTTGCAAATTGAAATTGCCAACTAACAGTGACAGAAAATATTTCTCATTGCCAAGTACTACTAAATGAAACTGTTACACTTAAACACTGTTATACACATAATTGCCTTTTTTATATGGTAACTCTAGCACAACCTTAAGAGGGTGTCAATATTGTTTTCTGTGGACTTAAGACTATATTTCAATTGTAGAAAATGCATATATACCAAGAAAGGGTGAGACACAATAAAGGTGAACAAAAAAAAAATAGTATAATAGTAGTGATACATTTCCCTTCATAAAACTGATTTGTTACGTCGCTTCTTTTGTGGTGTTGAATGTGTCTGTGCTTTGATCCCATATGTCTTCAATTGAAAATTTTCAAAAGCCTCTGAAATTGTCTGCACCTATAGGATTGCACAAAGCAATATATTAGTGAATCCAACCTGAATGAGTAAAGGAAAGAAGTTTAAACATGCACAGGATAACTAACCAGTTCTGCCTTTTTGGAGTACACCTTAACTATCATATCTTGGTAAGATATATGTAGCAAGTGGCTTACACAGTCATCAGGTATTGTAAATTTCTCATTGCTTTCATAATCCTGAATGCATTATTGAAACTAGGTAACTCAATACAGCTAGCATAATTTAATTCCAAACTAAGCACCAATAATGGGCCAAACTAAACCACTTTAAATATTTCAATAATTTTGAACAATTGCAGCCCAGTATCCCAATAGAAGTAATATAAAACAGTTTAAACTAAAACTTATTAGCAAGGAAATTGTCAAACTGCATAAGGTAAGATGTTTAATAGTGCAAAAAAAAGATATAATCCACTAATACAATATAGACACAGGCAAAATCAATTAATATATAAGAAGATTAAAGAAATATCTTGATGAAAGATAGTTAGGTAGGTTTGGCGATGTACCTTGAAAAAGTGGATGCTGCCATAGAAACATGCACCATAAGAGAGAAAAATAATGCATTAGGATAACATTATAGTAAGTTAAAACAAACTAAATGTCTATGTTCAAGCAAGCATGATTATTCTTCATTGAATACCTTTCAAGAGGATTATGATTTCCACTAGTCAAATCAATTTTGACGTTACAAACAACTACATCCTCCTCTTTCAGAGTAACTCCACCACTCTTCTGCCAGATACATATATAAAACAAAATGGAATTAGAAACTGTAAAAACCAAGAATGGTAAGTTCATGGGTATTAAGTAGACAAGTAAGGAAAAAAAAGGCAGGTATCTACATCTACCTAAAATTCAATAATCTTCTTAACAAAATGAACATACTTCATACCTTCACTTTTGGATGTGTATAAACTGTTCTATACAGATAAGCACGAGTGGCAAACATTTTGTGGATGGTAAGGTCTAGTAAATTACGCAGCCAACATGAAAACTACATATTCAGGAAAAAAAACTAAACGGAAATAACAGTATAAGACCCAAAATCAAACAGGAACCCCATTCAACCAATAGAGGTAGTCAGTTTGACAATTCATACGAAAATAAACCAGACCCACACACAATTCATCCTTAACCAAGGAGAACAATCCATAGTAAAAAGGCATAAAAGAAATAGAACATAGCAGCAAAATGTGAACCGAAGCCCTTGACCCGCGACCCCTCTGACTCACCTCTAGTTCGCGGGGAACTCAATGGCACGATTGGGGCAACTGAGGCGTGGAAAGACCTCGATGGTGGAGGTTAGGTTGAGATTTAGGGATGGCCACGATGGTGGCCAGGGAGGCGGTGGTAATGACTGGGGTTTGGGGGTCCAAACAACAGGTGTTGGGGTGCAGTGCTCACGAGAAGCGCGGGGATTCGCGATGGAGCGGTGGCTCACAGGGTGGCGTGCGGTTGACGAGGAGCTTTGGTGGAGGTTCGATTAGGGTGAGGGCTGACTTGGGGGGAGCAGTGAGGGGGCTAGCGCTCGCCGGGAGTGAGGAGGAGATACTGGCCAAGGTTAAGAGGAATGGGTGAGTGAGGCGCGAGAATTAGGGTTATTTGGGGATAAGTGGCGCGAGATAGGAAAGTAAAAAATGTGGTTGTATATGATAGCGGTTAAATCTTAACCGCTATTATAATATCACTTCTCATAGCGGTTAAATCTTAACCGCTATTATATAGCACGTCTAATAGCGGTTAAATCTTAACCGCTATTATATAGCACGTCTAATAGCGGTTAAATCTTAACCGCTATTATATATTTTCAAATATGATCGATCATTTGAAAACGTAATCGATCATAACCAAAAAATGTGAATGTCGCTCGAGCGAGATCGTGTCGCTCAAGCGAAAAACAACCCGAGAATGCCAATTTTGTGCAGGTGGCGTCGCTCGAGCGATACTAGTGTCGCTCAAGCTAAATACAACCTGAGAATGCCAATATTGTGCAGGTAGCGTCGCTCGAGCGATGTTATTTTCGCTTGAGCGAATGTTGACCTGCGTAAACGTCGATCAAAGTTAGCCGGATAATGTAACATGGGAGACCTCACATGTTTGAATCAGATGTCGCTCGAGCGAGTATAGTGTCGCTCAAGCGAAATACAACCCGAGACTTCACAATCTTAAAATATGGTTGTATATGATAGCGGTTAAATCTTAACCGCTATCTGACATACACTTTAGATAGCGGTTAAAGTGGAACCGCTATTATAGCTTCTCAATTATGATCGATCATTTCAAATTATGATCGATCATAATGACAACTTACATTAACTATTTTTTTGAATATTATGTTTTTAAATTTGCTATTAGAGAAAATCTTTCAGAATTCAAAATGTTAAATACTTTTAAATATTAAAATTAACTTTATCAAAAATTAGGAAAAAAAATTAATCCAAAAGAGTTCAAAAATGTATTATAATATTCTCAATTTTGAGTTTTATTATATTGTTCATTCTCAAAGTAGAAAAATTTATTATAATTATTTTAATTTAATAAAATATAATTTCAATTTTTAATACTAAAATTAAAAAATTAAATAATAATGAATTTAATTCTTTAAATTGAGTATTTAGAAACTAAAATTATAGTTTCTCTATTTTAAATAATTAAAATAAATAGTTAAAAATAAAAATCAAAACTAGTATTATCTTCAATTTATTAAAAGTGTAATTAGATCTCTATTTTCTTAATTTTTTTTTGTTTCAAACTTCTCAATTCTACATTTTTTGAACTTCTATCATTATATTATCATCCTCATCTCCTCCCATGTTCAACTTTATCTTCACAATAGTTAATATTCTTAAATAATCTATATTTTTAATTATAATTTTTTAATATATATTTCAGAAATTAATCAATTCTAATCTATTACTTGAAAAACTAATCAATTCTAATCAATAATTTAGAAAACTAATCGATTATAATTACTTATTTGAAAAAATTAGCAAATATGATCGATCATTTTGAAAATCTGATCGATCAGAACCTTAAAATATGGTTGTATATGATAGCGGTTCCACTAGAATCGCTATTAAAAACCACTTCTAATAAGCGGTTAAACCTTAACCGCTATCTAACATACACTTTAGATAGCGGTTAAAGTGGAACCGCTTATTATATCCTCTCAATTATGATCGATCATTTCAAATTATGATCGATCATAATGACAACTTACATTTACTTGCTTTTTTGAATATTATGTTTTTAAATTTGCTATTAGAGAAAACCTTTCAGAATTCAAAATGTTAAATACTTTTACATATTAAAATTAACTTTATAAAAAATTAGGAAAAAAAATTAATCCAAAAGAGTTCAAAAATGTATTATAATGTTCTCAATTTTGAGTTTAATTATATTGTTCATTCTCAAAGTAGAAAAATTTATTGTAATTATTTTAATTTAATAAAATATAATTTAAATTTTTAATACTAAAATTAAAAGATTAAATAATAATGAATTTAATTTTTTAAATTGAGTATTTAGAAACTAAAATTATACTTTCTCTGTTTTAAATAATTACAATAAATATTTAAAAATAAAAATCAACACTAGTATTATCTTAAATTTATTAAAAGTGTAATTAAATCTCTATTTTCTTAATTTTTTTTGTTTCAAACTTCTCAATTCTACATTTTTGGAAGTTCTATAATTTTGTGTAGGTGGCGTCGCTCGAGCGATGCTATTTTCGCTTGAGCGAATGTTGACCTGCGTAAACGTCGATCAAAGTTAGCCGGATAATGTAACATGGGTGCCTCATGTTTGAATCGGATGTCGCTCGGGCGAGAGTAATGTCGCTCAAGCGAAATACAACCCGAGAATGCCAATTTTGTGCAGGTGGCGTCGCTCGAGCGATGTTATGTTCGCTTGAGCGAATGTTGACATGTGTAAATGTAACATGGGTGCCTCATGTTTGAATCGGATGTCGCTTGAGCGAGAGTAGTGTCGCTCAAGCGAAATACAACCCGAGAATGCCAATTTTGTGCAGGTTGTGTCGCTCGAGCGATGTTATTTTCGCTTGAGCGATATTGCAAAAATCAGATATAATCATGAATTATTTTCTCATTAGCGACCAATTTTAATTCGGTCGCTATTTCAACTTGTAATTTGGTCGCTAAATCAGTCGCTAAATGATTTTTTTATTTATGTATGAAATATCCACCGATTTAGCGACCGAAAATTTGTGACGCACAAACATTGGTCGCTGTTTCGGTCGCTAATAGCGACCGAATTAAAGTGGTCACTAAATCGGTCGCTAATTGCGACGGAATTAAAGTGGTCGCTAAATCGGTCTCTAAATGCGACTAAAATTAAATCGGTCGTTAAATCAGTCTCTAATTGCGACCGAAAAAATTCGGTCGCTAATTTCGGTGGCTAAATGTGTTTTTTCTTGTAGTGGATGATGACATATGAGATATGTATTGATGTCAAGTCAAACTAGGAATGTGACTCATAATCGACTAAGACATATCTATTTGAGACTAAGTTAAACCATGTGTGTAACTTACAATTAACTGGGATATATCTATGTGTGAGATCGAATCAAGTTAGGGATATGATTCACAATCAAATTAAATATGTATGATTGTGAGTATCTATGAAAATATTATATGGTGTTAGTGTAACAATTATGTTTGCACAAATTTAATTAAATATTTGATTCCATTGATAGTTCCTATCAAGTAGACTAAAGTGCTAGTAAATGAGGAGTTGGTGAGAGGATTATTGATTACTTGTATTGAGATTAGGAGAAATGTAGTTATGGATGATAAGTGTTATCAATAATTCTACTATATAGATAGGAAAGTCAAAATAATGTTGATAATCGGATAATATCTAATACATTATTAATCTGTTAAATGGTAAAAAGTTAATATAATTATACTTTGAATTGTTATGAAATCACTTAACTTATGTTAATTCTAATATATTTTTCTCCAAATCTAGGATGTATTCGAGAATACATTGATACAAGAGTAAGGAGCATTATTTTCAACATAATTGGAGCAAAACTGAAAGGAGGAAGAATATTTTCAGCATGGAAGTCGCTCGAGCGAAATAGACTCTCGCTTGAGCGAATATCAGTTATTCTTCTCTAGAAGTCAGTCGCTCAAGCACCAATAAATTTACTTGAGTGAATATTAGTTATTCGTCTTTGGAGCTCACTCGCTCAAGTGAGCGATTTTTCGCTTAAGCAAAAATAAGGAACTTTCACTTGAGCAAGTGTTGTCGGTTGAGCGAAAGACGCGAAACCCAAAAAGCCCAATTTATCCTATAAAAAGATAAGATGAGTTTTGAGAAAAAAAATGGTTTGGGGAGAAGAAGCGCAACTAGTGCTAGGGTTTCGTCCAACCTTCATTAATTTTTCACTTCTTTCACATTTGGAGCATTGTAATGACCAACATGAGTGACTAACTTCATTCTATTGGGATTTAGTGCACTTCTTTTGAACTCTTTTGTATCATGGTGATATTTTGAGATATTAATATATGTTTTGATGTTGTTATTCTTATCCTTTGTGCTTTGGAATGATTTATTCTTGATGTTTGGGATATGATTGGAAAATATATCTTGAACCATAGATCACGATAAGAATATTTGTTACGTTAATTGCCAAGAATGAAATGAATGTATCAATTACTTAACACCCTAAACTTAATGCTAGAAAATCTCTTAATTGTGTGAGGAATCAACATTTATTAGGTTTTCTTATGAATTTCATGGTGAGGAATCAACATGGATGATTTGAGTAGGTGACATCAATATTGTTAGGTTAATTGATGTTCTTAATTGACATAGTCATTATAAAAGAGGGAAAAGGAAGGAAGTCAATCATAAGTACCTTTACTTGATATTTTCTAAACAATTTATAGTTCTTTGTCAGTTAATTGCAATTCAACTCTTTATGCAAAACCTATTTTGTTTTAATCCACTTAGTAAGCATATAATTGGGAATTTCCATTGAAACCGTTCCTCGTGGGATCGACTTTTATTTAATCGAAATACTATACCGCGATTGATAATTTTGGTACACTCAATAATTCAACAAGTATTTCTGGCGCCATTGTCGGGGAACAACGTTCCTTATGAATTCTTTGTTTAGCTTATTAAGTATTTTATTTTTATTTCTGTTTTTGTTTTATTTTTAGTTTTATTTTGCTTAATTATTGTCTTGTGCTAATTTTTGCTTGAGTTACTCTTTGATTTATGCGATTAAGAGGACATGTATCTTCAGAGCAGTTAGAATTTAATTCAGAGATTGAAAAAATCGCTCGTAGAAACCGTGGTAGAAGAAGAAAGAAAACTCAAGAACAAGTCACAGGAGAATCAGTTAACTCTTATTCCACACTCAATTTACCAGACCCAATTATAGAAGACATGGCGGAAGACAGAGCAAATACAAATCCAAATCCAAATCCACCTAGAAGAACACTCAGAAACTATGTTATGCAGCAAGGTCCAAGACACTTCTCCAGCATTGCAATACCAGCCAACCAAATATTGGAGATGAAGTAAACTTTCTTAAGCTTGATTAGTGTTCATCAATTCACTGGATTGGATCGCGAAGATTCATACATTCACTTGTCTACTTTTTATGAATTGATTGGTACCATGAGATTTAGACAAACAGATATTGAATCTGCATACCTAAGATTATTTCCTTTTTCTTTGGCTGGCAAGGCAAAGGAGTGGCTGAATGCACATCCTAATCAGAGTTTGACTAACTGGATTAATGTAGAAGAAAAGTTTCTGAACAAATTTTTTCCACCATCCTGCTACATTAAAGCAAAATACGACATCACTTCTTTCAGACAAGAAGAAGATGAACCTTTTTGTGAAGCATGGGAGAAATTTAAATCATTATTGAGAAGATGCCCAAATCATGGATTTAATGACATTGCTCAGCTGAATATTTTTTATACTGGTTTGCGACCTGATACAAAGATACTATTAGAGGTTGCAGCAGGAAGATCCATGTTGGATGTAGAAATTGAACATGCCACAAGAATTATTGATGCACTAGCATCTACAGACCAACAAGCCCAACATGATAGACATCCAGTTCAGAGGAAATGAGTACTTGAACTTAGCACCTCAGATGTTCTCTTAGCCCAAAATAAACTTATAACCCAATAGATTGAAGCATTGAACCAGAAAATAGAGAAACTACCTCAACAAATGCATACAGTACAATATATTCCTAACCAACAGATGAGTTGTGACGTGTGTGGAGGTGATCATCCGAATGGACATTGTTCTTATCAAGGCAACCTATAACAAGAAGAAGCTAATTATATGGGTGCTCAAGGTAACAATAGTCAAGGCAGACAAGGTAATTTCTCTAGTTCCAATAACTATCAGAATAATTTTGCACAAGGATGGAGAGGGAATCAAAATCAAAATCAAAACTTTGGGTGAAAACAAGGTGCTGGGCCATCTAATCAGCAACTCCCGAACCAGCAATAATCATATCAGCAACCTCCATATCAACATCAACATTATCCTTCAGTGCATGACAGAATGAGCAAATTGGAGGACACTTTAGAAAAATTCATGCAAGTTACGTTGTCTAGTCAGAAAAATACTGAGGCTTTATATAGAAATTTAGAGACCCAGATGGGCCAATTGACTAAACAGTTATCGGAGCAGCAGCAAGAGGACATTTTTCAGCTAACACACAAACCAACCCCAAGGAGCAATGCAATTCAATAACTACAAGAAGTGGAAAAGTTGTAGGTAAGGGGATTAGTGACAATATAGTTGTTGAAGAAGAAGTTTTGGTAAAAGAAGATGAAGAGCAAGAAGAGGAGAATAATAAAGAAAGATGTATTTCTAATAAGAAGAATGAAGAAGGAGAGAAAAAACAAAAGATAGAAAAAGGAGGGAGTCAAAAACTATTTATAGAGAAGTTACCATATCTCAAGGTTCCCTCACAGATAGATAAAGAAAGACAATTCACCAAGTTTATGGATATATTCAAAAGACTGCAAATCAATATACCCTTTGTGGAAGCTATGGAGCAAATGCCAACATACGTCAAATTCATGAAAGAGTTCTTAACTAAGAAAAGAAGATTTACTAATGAAACAGTGGAATTATAGGCAGGGTGTAGTGCTATATTCTAGAAATTATTGCCTCAAAAGTCCAAGGACTCTAGAAGTTTCACTATACCAGTCACAATTGGTACATTACCAGTGAAAAAAACATTACTTGATTTAGGGGCCAGCATAAATCTCATGTCATTATCTATGCTCAAAAGAATAGGAGACTTGGATGTTAGACCAACTAGAATGACTCTGTAATTGACTGACAGATCAATAAAAATTCCTTATGGAGTAGCAGAATATGTTTTAGTTAGAGTGAATAAATTCATATTTCCTGTTGATTTTATGATTATGGACATGGAGAAAATGTGGAAGTCTCATTGATCCTTGGAAGACCATTTATGAATACTATCAAAATAATTATAGATGTTGACAAGGGCAAGTTGAAAATTAGAAGTGGAGATTATGAAGTTAAGTTTAATCTGTTTGAAGATGTACAACAACCGTAAGACAAGAAAGATTGTCTTAGAATAGATACTTTGGGGGAATTACTCATCTCAACTGAAAAAAAAAAGAATTACAAGCATGTTGTATAACCCCAAAGACATCTCAATCTGACTATGAAGGAAGTTGTTCAAAAAGAGGTACTGAAATCTCCTGAAGCAGGTATGATTTACCCCATCTCTGACAATCGTAAGGTGAATCTTGGGATAACAGTTATTCGCAATGAAAAGAATAAATTCATTCCCACAAGGACAGTCAAGAGATGAAGAATGCGTATAGATCACCTTGATCACTCACCTGCATGAGCCCTAAAGCAAATAGGTGTCGAGCTGAAGACGTTAAACAAGTGCTCCTGGGAGGCAACCCAGTGTTTTAAAATTGTTTTTTTTTTCTTTTTACAGTTTAAGTTTTTTGTGCATTTTTCTTCCTTAGGTTCTTTCTTTGCAAGATTGCTCCAGGTACACAGTGAACTTCTCCTTAAGACTTTGAAGCCTTACTTCAATGACCTGGGGACAATCTAACTTTTCCGGGAGGGGGGAAGAAAGTCTGCAGCTGAGGTTGAGGCACAAGAAGAAGAAAGAGAATCAGCAAGTGAAGAAGAATATAATCTCAACATGACCACATATACTAGTACATGAATTTGAAATATAATGTCAATCTCTCTAATACGGGAGAATATGGTATGATATGATGTGATAAAACAACTATGTATTATGTATGATATGTATTACATGACCATATATACTAGTACATGAATTTGAAATATAATGTCAATCTCTCTAATACGGTAGAATATGGTATGATATGATGTGATAAAACAACTATGTATTATGTATAATATGTATTACATATTGTAAATTGGATAAAGTAGTTTTAATTGTAATGTCGTAACTTATCCTTATACTATTATTTGTAACTTTAATTGCAATGATTCGTTTATTGTAGAATAACATATGATCTTGCATGAAATAAGAAAAGAATATTTCACCTAAGCAACAAAAATAATTTAGGATAAAAAATAAACATTTTGTGTATATAATTATAATATTTTATAGTAGAATGTTGTATTAATAAAAATCATGTATTAAATATTAATGATATTTACATCAATATAAGTTTATGCATAAGATAATAATTTTTATATATATTGTGATAATTATAATTTCATTATTCGTACAATATTTTTTTATAAAAAATTCAACATGATTTTTCTAGAGAAAATTGTATAAGATTTAAAAAAAAATGTACATTTGTAA
Source organism: Sphenostylis stenocarpa (assembly GCA_963425845.1). Classification (NCBI taxonomy): domain Eukaryota; kingdom Viridiplantae; phylum Streptophyta; class Magnoliopsida; order Fabales; family Fabaceae; genus Sphenostylis; species Sphenostylis stenocarpa. The sequence goes on from OY731406.1 coordinate 59,562,840, forward strand.
TAATTAAAGTCTCTTTTACATAAGGAAGTAGAGTTGATATTTTAAAAAATTATACATATCATGTTCAATTATTAAATCATAATTTAACTATTACAAAATTAATTTATGAAAAAAATATAATTTTAATGGAATAAAATGGTTTAAACATCCTTTTACATATTGATACAAAATAATTACAATATCAATAATAGTATTAGCTGTATTTGGGGAAAATCATTATAATTATTACTCATCCTGTTAATATTTAAGTTAATTCAATAATTAATTATCACAATAACTCATATTTATGGTAAATTATTACAAAAGCATGATAATACTTCATCCATTTATCTTTATAACACTCAAATTTAATGTAATTAAAAGAGTATTGAGGCTCTAATACTGGAGATATCATTTTGCAAATAAAATAAACTTCACGACAAGAGAATATTTCTCTCAATCATTAAGAGCATATTTATTAAATAATAAGATCTTATACTAAATAGGGCGAACTTACCATAACTACAAAGATAATTTCATTACATAATAAACTACTATTTATATTGAAGATTTTATTATCATTTAATAAAAAATAAAGATCTTGTTATTATAATTGAAACACAATATAGTTTAGTTGATAGAAGAAATGGGAGTAAAATTTGGTATATGACTTGCCTTTCTAGGTAAAATTGAATGAGATGAGTTAGGTTGATTTGTTAGTAAAACAAGTCAAATTTGTATCTAAAGAAAGGAGTGTAGTTTTGATTGAAAATGATATTTTTCCTTTAGTGGAAGAGGAGGAACAAGATGGTTAATATTAAAAAAGAAAATAAGAAGCCAAGAGTGGTGGTTAGAAGCAGTAATAATAATATTGATCTCGCGATATAATGTCGGCGCGGGCGAGACGACGGTGCCAAACGAAATCAGCAAAGGGTACGGCCTCTTTTGGAAAGCCCTCAATCAAGGGTCGCCACGTATCGCAGCCTAACATCTGGACGGAGCACACGTATGTGGGCCCCACGCATCTGCCTCGGCATTTATTGGCTCGTTTAATGAGGCGCACCCAATAAAATAAACCCTCACCTCTTATAACCATAACCCCCGTTCGTTCCCTTCTCTTGTTAATCTTCTAGCCACGGTCCGGTTACGACCTTCGTACGGACATCCCGTGCTCCTCTCCGCGACCCGAACCGGACGCACGCAAATCTTTCAACAACAACAACCGTGACGTGAAAAACTTCATTGCATCTCTCTCTCTCTCTCTCTCTGTCTCTGTATCTATCTATCTCTTACTTTTTGTGTTGTGACGCGTTTAATTCTCTCTCTTCGTGATAATAATTCTCGACTCGCCCTTTGGTTCTCGCCGGCGATTGTGTTAGATCAATCGCCGCCGGCTCTGCTTTAGCCGTTCAATTTACTTGCTCGCCGGCGCGCGGTGGTTGCTCGACCCGAGGATCTCGCTGTTGGGATTCTGCAGGGTAATGTGCATCGGAATTCGAGGGTCTGACGTTGGTGCTTGGTGGAGTCCGAATTCGGGACGTTGTGGTGGGTTTGGATCTGGAATTGGTGGGGATGGGAGATTGAATCGACGGGTTAGGGTTTGGGGAGGGGTGCATTTATGAAGGAGGTGCTGTTGGGTGGGGGAGATAAGAGTGAGAGGAAGAGAGGGAAGGTGGTTTGGGAAGGGTTGATGATGATGGGTTTCAAGGGGGAGAGTAACAACAAGCTGAGGAATTCGATGGTGGTGTCGTCGTCTTCGGGGAGGTCGTCGAGGATGAAACTTTGGATGATACGCGCGACCACATCGGTGTTGCTGTGGACCTGCGTCGTTCAGTTAACGGCGTTGGGTGATATGTGGGGGCCGAGAGTTTTGAAAGGGTGGCCTTCGTGTTTCACGCACGAATCCGCGCTCACTGAGTTGCCGTCTGCCACCCCCGTAGTGCTCCCACCCAAGAGTTAGTAGTAATTCATAATCTTCTACTTTCGTCGTTGTCATCGCTTTGTTTTCGCGTTTTAAGTGATGTTGAGTTTATTTGTTGGTTTGATTTTTCTGATTGTTGTTGTTGTTGACAGGGGTGTATAAGAACAACGGTTACTTGATGGTGTCGTGCAATGGAGGACTGAACCAAATGAGAGCAGCGGTGGGTGGTGGTTGGCACATGCTTTTGCTTTTTTTTTTTTTTTTTTTTTTTCCTTTTCTGTTTTGAGTTTTTCTGATTCGGTGATGCTCTTACTTTGTACAGATATGTGACATGGTGGCGATTGCAAGGTATTTAAACGTGACACTTATAGTGCCTGAATTGGATAAAACGTCCTTTTGGGCTGACCCCAGGTTAGTTTCTCATTCCATCTTGGTGTATATTGTTTCAGCAAACTATCAATGTTTCGAGGGTGTAGTGTAGTAGGTTTAAGGAGTGTCTGTTTATCTTACCTTTTGGTTTTAAAATCTTTTTTCTAAAACAATTTCACCCTACTCATCAATCGATTTCTCATCCAATGTTTTTTGAAAATTGTTTCTGAAACAAATGTTTTTAAAAACCGAGGTTGAAAACAGTTGGGGAATTTTTCTCATCTGCTCAATTCTACACTCGACTTTGTGCCCTGTACCGCCCTCCACCAGTTTTCTCTACCTGTGTGTTTTTCTAAGCAGGATATGTTCTCAATTCATATTTTATTACTTGTGTGTCAGTGAGTTCCAAGACATCTTTGATGTGGATCATTTTATTACATCCTTGAGGGATGAGGTGAGGATATTGAAAGAGTTGCCTCCTAGACTGAAGACGAGAGTGGAAAATGGGTTACTTTACACCATGCCACCGATTAGTTGGTCTGATATATCATACTACAAGAATCAGGTTAGTTTTAATAATCCTTGGGCTGACAAGTTTAAAAGTTTGAACGTGCTTAATTCTATCTAAATTTCACATACAATGTTTGTCAATTATGTTGTTTCCATTTTCCGGTTTTCTGATTAAAAAACAAATGGCATGACTATTCTTTCAGATTCTGCCTTTGATACAAAAGTACAAAGTTGTCCATTTAAATCGAACAGATGCCCGGCTGGCCAATAACGAACAACCTTTGGAGATTCAGAGGTTGCGTTGCAGAGTCAATTTTAGTGCTCTTAGATTTACTTCTCAGATTGAGGAGTTAGGCAGAAGGGTGATCAAGCTTCTGAGGCAAAATGGCCCATTTCTGGTGCTTCATCTGAGGTATGAGATGGACATGCTGGCATTTTCAGGCTGTACACAAGGTTGCAACGGTGATGAGGTGGAAGAGTTGACAAGGATGAGGTGAGTGTTCTGCCTAGTTCAGCTGCTATTTAATTTTCATAGTTTTCACTCATTGTGGTGTTTGAAAGGATATTTCATAGGAATCTTTCTTAAGTTTCAATCTACTGTGCATTGTCAGATATGCTTATCCTTGGTGGAAAGAAAAAATAATTAATTCTGATTTGAAAAGAAAAGATGGTTTGTGTCCGTTAACACCTGAGGAGACTTCCCTTACGCTTAGGGCGCTTGACATCGATCAAAACATTCAAATCTACATTGCTGCTGGAGAAATATATGGTGGGAACAGGAGAATGGCAAGCCTTGCGAAGAACTATCCAAGATTGGTAACTAACTTAAGGCTTAAGGAAACCTGCTAATTGTGATGCTTATTGCAGCTTGACTTATCTGTTTTTCTGAAACAGGTCAGAAAGGAAACACTATTGGAACCATCGGACCTTCAGTTCTTCCAAAATCATTCCTCTCAGATGGCAGCATTGGATTACCTTGTCTCACTCGAGAGTGATATTTTTGTTCCTACATATGATGGAAATATGGCCAAAGTAGTTGAGGGCCATCGCAGGTAAATGTTTGGCTAATAAAAACTCTCATAGATTTACTGTTCTATTCTCATTAACAAATTCATCAATTGATAATTTGTTTAACCAGTAAACTTGTTTTAGTATATTTCTTTGGTAGGAAATTTTTTGTGCAGGACAAATCTGTAATACTTCCGATTAAACAATTTCTTTATACCCTTCTGATGAAAATCGACTGTGTTTAACAAGAAATGCCAACGTAGAATTTGCTGTTTCTACCATAACTTTGTAATTTAAGCACAACTCGCTTTAGTCTGAAATTTTTCGCTCCTGGTTGATGGATGTTAATACTTCAGTGAAAAGTGAGATGACTTGTGCTCTCCATTTCCTGCTACAGATATCTTGGGTTCAAGAAGACGATTTTATTGAACAGAAAGCTCCTAGTTGATTTGATAGATCAATACCATAACGGAGAATTGAACTGGGATGAATTCTCTTCAGCTGTGAAGGAAGCTCATGCTGATCGCATGGGTAGCGCAACTAAAAGATTGGTAATCCCTGACAGGCCCAAAGAAGAGGACTATTTCTATGCCAATCCAGAGGAATGTTTAGAACATTCAGATGATATGTTGAGTAGTACGTGAGTGATGTGTTTGGAAATAAGAGAATTTACTTGTTCCCTCTCCTAGTGCACTTGGTTTTCGACCAAAGATATTAAGATAGGTCTCTACGCAGTTTAACAAAGATGATGACAGTTTTATTTACAAAGAGGCAGTCATGGTGACTGTTAGAAGGGGGAGGGGGATAGGCTTTTCATGAAAGCTCGAGAAGGTCAAGCAAGGTAGCCGAGGCATACTTTACATATAAAATATGCAAATAATCCATCACATTCATGTATAGAAGCCACACCCTGCAATTACAGGGTGAGAGCAGATCAAACTGCATTGTACACGGAGGGATTCATATACAAATTTGGATTTCTGGAACTGCAGTTCGTGGAAGCTTTATTCCTTGGTACCAAAATTTTTCCTTCTCTTCGAAATATAAATATAGTACAATTACAATTATTTTTTTCCTTTACCACCCTTCTTTTTATTTAACACGATCATTGTCAGTTTTCAAATTACTCCTTCTGTAAAATTTGTTTGTTCATGATTATTCTGTCCTAATTTCTTAGCTTTTGGTCATTATTAAGAGGAATGGTAGGTTGGACTTTTCTTTTATGTTCTCTCTGATTTATATTTATTTATGTTTGACAGAGTGTTGTTATCTTACCTATCGCCAACATATATCTCATAATTCATGAGATGATAATATGATGATATTGTTTCAACTTAATTGCTATACTAATGGCATCTTATCAACATCAACTACCATATAGCGCTGAACCAATAAGCCCATTTGAACAGTGAACTATTGTCCTACTGTGACCCCATCTTTCTAACATATGGTTTTGGATGGAACTGGACCTGTTGTTTTGGTTAGAACCCTTATCTTATAATTAGGTAAATTGTTGTTGTTATGAGAGTCTTTGTTCCTGAGTAAGACAGACGACAAACACACAAGCAATCAGAACCAGTCAAAAGATGGCCACTTTGTTCTTTTGTTTATTCCACTACATCGTAGGAAATGCGAAATGATATATGATTTGAGTTCTGTGGTCGTTGACGGAAGAATATCCATCGTTAATCCCTTTCCATGGATTCCAAGAGTCAAGTTGATCATTGGTAGTATTATAACTTGTGGGGAAGAATGACAGCTTCATATTCTCTCACATTTCCTTATTGACTCAAATGAATAAAAACTATCAATTAATTATAAATAATAAAAAAGTAGGGGTTAGAATATAATTTAAATTTTTTTATACTTTTGATAATTCTTGAATTAGTCTTTTATATTTTAATATTGGTTCTATACATGTATAATATTTTCAAAATTGTTATTTTATCAATATAATACTAATAACATTAGTGTTTTAATATTTAAAATAAATAATTTTTTATAAGTGACTATTGAAAATCGTTTCCGTATTTAAATTTATTTTAGGATTATAAGGAAGAATCATCAAAGATGCTAAATTGATTATCTAAAATAAATCTCATTGGTTGTTTTAAGGTATTATGATTCATCTCAAAGTTTTTTCAATATTTCTTTTAAAAGGAACTAAGATAATTTATCCAACAATCATTTGAAGGATTTATGGTGTTTAAATATCGACTTTATGATAGATAGAATAATAAAAGTAATCTGTTTTTATTAATTTGACATTATTAAATAAAATGTTCAAACCAACTTGCATTCAAAACTCTTAATTGTTGTAAATCATCATTCATAACTACTACATTAAGAGTCGCTATAACCTCTTTATTTAAATTTTGTTAGAGCTTTTTTTTTTCGGTGAGATAGTGTTTTTATAGCATTAATGATTCTTACTATGTTTATGTGATAAATAAAAAAGGTAGCATGTAATCAATTTTATGGAAAGCCATATTAATGACTGAGTTGAAGTATTAATATTACAGGTGATTTGTTGTTTTAAGTTTATTTTAGTTTCTCGAACACAAAAATTGAATTGTTAAAAATTGTGACAATCTTTTAAAATTTATTTTAAAATATTTAATTTAAAGGTAGTGTAAAATATTAAAGCTTCCCCCTTTATGGATAGTGACAAACTGGGGGTCCATAAATCTTGCATGTACGGTATTAGTAATTTGTTTGTTAGTCTTATTAAGGGAGCATAATGATGAACAATAAGATTTATTCATTGCATTGTGAACAAAATACTTGCAATATTTTTCGACCATGAACGAACCAAAATATAGACTAATTCGAATATAGAGACATTACCTAAAAAAAATAAGAATGTTATGACTTTTAATCTATGATAATATTACTAAAATATTATATAGTTTAGAATTTTAATTCTTCAATTTTTTCTTTAAAAAAAGGTAAAAATAAAATATTTATAATTTTTTTTTTCAATATTAAGCAATATACACTGAAACAAATTTTATAAACTAATAATATAAACTATATTTGAGATGAAAATACGTTTCCCTACAAAGTAGGGAAGAGAAAAGAAATTCCAAAAGAGATAAAGTGAGATGTGCACGCATTTATTTGCAGTCAGAAAAGCTTTCACAAGAGGGTGCACTTTTTCTTTTGGCTAAAAAGTTTATGAATGCAAAACCAAAACAAAGTATAAATAGAAAGTTTAAAACAGATGTCGTATAAACAGCAACACTTGTTTATGCGAGGAACGGTTAACGGAAGAAGACACCTATTTTTACAATAGTAACTAGTGATGACGTTTTAATGGTATTTATACAATATTTTTTATGGCACTTTTTGTTTTTAACGTGACAATGGAACTGTGATTGAAAGCATTTTGTGATTGTGTGAAAATGTGGACACTATGCAAAGTGCACTAAGTGGGTGAGTTGCATGTTTCATCTTTTTGAGTAATAGCATTAGTAGTGGACCACTACATCAATGAATCTCTTAGAATTCCATTCCAAATTTGCCTAATGCAAAGGTGGAAGACAAGACAAGACACTATCAAACCAACATTTATTATTACCACCCAACAAGTATTTTAACATGTCTTACTATTTCACCCTGCTGTTATTTCATTTTTTTTTTTCATTGGAAAATCATCTGAATGAATGTAATTCAATCTGATTTTAATTTCAAAGTCTAACTTTTGTAATTTGATTTCAATTATTTTTGTCATTATCAAATTATTATATAGTTTTTATAAAAATTATAATATATATATATATATATATATATATATATATTATGATTTTCTTATAATTATTATGACATTCATAACTTTTTTTATATTATAAATAAATTATGTAATTGTAAACCTAATAATTTTGATTATCATTTTTATATCTAGAAAATAATTAATTAATCCTCAAAGTGTAAAGATCACGTAAAAAATTGGTCATTTTATCAATTTTAGAATAATAAAAAAAATTAAATATACAAAGAAACTAAAACGACATTTATTTTTTATTAATTATTTTAAATTAAAAAAATCATTATTAAATGTTAAATTTTTAATAAAAAATAATTTAGATAATGTATTTTGTTAATTGAAAAACTAATTATTATTTTTTAAATATAATGATACAAAAATAAAATTGACAAAAAAATACAATATTTAACCCTATATTGTAACACGGTGAACATTTTTTATTTTCAAATTAAAATTTGAAGCGAATAATTTAGATGAAGAAAAAAATAGACTTAAAATATTTCAGAAAAAAAACAATTTTTGATTGTATATTTTTGTATAATTAATAATTTGATGTAGGTGGAACGTAGATAGAAACCAGAGTGGGTCAAACCTGTCTCCTCCAATCGCTAAGATTGATGATATTGTTTTCATCAAGGAAGGTTTAGAATTCAAAGTATAATGCGAAGGAGATCCCAAGAAAATCCTCATCAAAATTTCCACACATTGTTGTTTAAATTATGGTTTGAATGATCCAAGACCACCTCGGAGAAAGGGTCCAGTTGTATCTTCTTCAACATTGTTATTTGACTTCTCATTGGTTACTTACATATCTTGTGGTAATAACATTGGGACAATCAACATTGTTCTTAATTAACATGTTTGACTAGTGTCATTATTAGCTTAATTAATTAACCTTAATTCTGTTCCTCCCACGTTTTCTGTCCAATAGTTTAGGTTAAAACCAATATTTTGAAAATGGGATTATTCTATCCAACCGTTTCAATTAAAAAAATTAATAACTATTTTAATTTATTTAAATATAATTTTTTTTATATAAATCTTATTAACTTTAAATAATAATTAAATTTTTATTTTTTAATATATTTTATATTTATAATATTTATTGTAATTTATTATTATTATTGTTTTAAAAAAAGTTATTATTATTATTAATGAATTTATTATATTTAATAGATTTTTTAAAATAATTAATGATGAAAGTATCCAATTTTGGAAACATAGGTTAAAACTATTTTTATTATTGTTTTAGACTCGTTCTAAGGTGCAAGGTAAGTAACATGTACTTAGGACTTGTTTTTACCTTTAAGGGATGACTTTGATGACATTTTAACTCTGTGATTTGAACTATCAACAACCTACTGCAGCAGGTAATGAATGTGATTTAGGTTTTTTTTTTGTGTATTTTTAATGAATGAATAATTTGAAACATTTTTACTTTTGTACCTTTAATTATTAGTTTCGATTATTATTAGTTTCAAGTTTTGTTACTTAGCCTCTCTTTTTTTTCTTGCATTTTATTATTAAAATTTTCCATTTTACTAATGAACGAAACTTTCATATTTCTGGTCAAATTTTAAATTTTCTAAGAGAATAATATCAACTTTACCTAAATACAATATGTAAGTTTTGTCCTTTACCAATTTATTAAATTTTCAATACAATGATAATTATATATAAAAAACCAAAATAATGTTTTTTTTAACAGCCTCGTTTTGAATTTGTTTTATTTTTTATTTTTAATTTTCTTATCACATTTTATAACTCTGTTAGAAATGAATAGTTAAAAAATATGCATATTTTAAAAATATTGATGATAAAATACGAGAAAAAAAAACTTAAAGGTAATTTTTTTTAAATGATAATATTTGAATGCTAAAATATATAAGTAAACATGATGTCTACTACTTTTGTCCAGAAATAACTGCAAATTTATTTTTTAATTTGTTAATGTAACTAATTTTTTTCCATGAAAATTAATTATTTTATTTTAAACTTGTCTTCAAATAAATTATATTATTTGCAACATATAAAAATAATGGCTTTTTTTGGAGAGAAAATTGTTTTAATAAGCGACATGTTTATTTGTTAATGTTATGCATAGAAAAACCCTAAATACATTTTATAATTTCAATAAAATTTATATTTTTATATATCCTTATTAAAGACATGATTGTGTATTATTATAAATTGACTTAATAATAATAATACTTAATAAAGTTAGTACTGAAAGATTAATAAATAATTACAAAATCAATAAAATTAGTTAAATTAAATATTTGTTTGTTTTATATGATTTTGTTCTGAAAGTGCCTCATACGAATAAAGGGAGTATAAAGTTAAATTATATCAATTCTTTAATTTTGATTTGACTAAATATAATAATATCATATTATTCATTACATTCTTTGTAGGAAGCTATAGCTTCCTTAAATTATAGGGCTAAGAGTCCTTGTGTGACAAACCCAACATCTAAATTATTTTCTATTTGTCAAAATAATTGTTTAATTAATTTTTTTTTTATTGTCACTTACCTAATCACGGTTGTTAATATAAAAAAAATAATGTTTTTCATGTCATAAAATGTTCAATGGCATGAAAATCCAATAATAAAAATTAAATCAACATTTTATTTTCAACAATTTTAATTGATTCTCAATCATTCACTCTAACATCAATCCATTGATTATTATTGAATGGACCTCTTGTGGGCCAGAAGCCCTATACAATTTAGTGGACCAGAAGCCCTTGTTCACCCAATCGTGATCATAATTTTTTTAAAACTAAATTAATTGATTTAAAACGTCAAATCAATATAAAAACTATTCTAATAATAAATAAAATAAACGAGCTTGATAAATTTAAGTGAAATAATTTGAATATGAAAAATATCCAATAGCTAATACATCAATTAGTAACAAATAATAAACTAAATTTAAGGATAAATAAACATAAATTAAAAAAATTACGAGACAATGGAAATAAATAAATTAAAATGACATAATTAAAAAAAAGTAAAATTAGTATAATAAACTATAATGTTTATGTATAAAAATTGATAGGTTAGTGAAAATATTCATAATAAATGACTTATCTAACTATTTTTTTTATTGATAATTTTTTCTAATATAATATGTTTACATTTTTATTAAATTAATCTGTAAAAGAATTTCTTACTCCAGTAATATAATACATGATGGTTTTTTTTGTTTAATGTTTTTACTAAATAATCACTTTAAAAGATTATTATTTTTTGTTTTTATTATAAATTTTAAAATAACCAGAATTTGAAAACAATATAACATACTATTATTCTTGTAAGCTATTTGAAATAACTTATTTTAAAAATAAATTATTATATTTCAAACAAAGTTATTGTTTTATCGTAAACAAACATGAATTAACTTTTTTTCAAAACTCTAGAAAATACCAAATTATTGAATTACTTGTTTTAATCTCAACCAAACTAACCTATGTCGAAAGATTATATTACTTTACAAATACAAATGTGCCTTCTAAAATGTTATCGATAATATTTGTAACTAAAATTTTGATAAATTATTTTAATTATAAAACATGTTTTAAGTGAGTTGTAACAATATAGTAAATAATATATATATATATATATATATATATATATATATATATATATATATATATATATATATATATATGTGTGTGTGTGTGTGTGAGATATGGTGTTTTATAATTGCATTCCCCTTTAAGTTTTTTCAATTAATATTATGTTATTATTATTATTTTCACAACTATTTATCCCTATCTCAACCATTTTCTTCTCTTGATTTTTTTTTAATATGCATTTATAATGTTAATAGACAAATTGATTATTATATATATATATATATATATATATATATATCATTAAAATACTTATACTTTAATTATAATAGTTAATATTACAAGTCTAAAATATCCAAAATCACCCTAAATATTAATAGTTATAGATAATATATTAAGAAAATTTAATTATTTATAATCTTAAAGCTATAATAATCTAAAAGAGTTTTTATTTTAGAAGGAAGTATACGAGTAATAAATGAAGAATATACCCATAGATATCAATAAAAGAAAAAAAAATCTTATTATTCTATATCATAATATATAGGTGCATATATTATGTATTAAATATTTAAGACATGTATTTTTATAAGAACACTTTTATCTGTAAAAGAATTGATTGAAAGAATTCAAATGGTTGATGAAAGAGAAAAATCCCATAGAACAATAAATACTAAAGAACCAAGAAAGACAAAGAACTCTTTCGTTATTTTCTAAGAAGACTACTGCATCCATAGTTCAAGTGAAGTTAAGTTCTTAGAATTTGAACACTATGTCTTTATTTGGCGCAAACCAATGCAAAAGAAAATTCTGAAGGAAAAAGAGCTACTTATTATATGTTTGCATGAAATAAAAAGTTCAAAATGGAGATGAGAATAAGAAAACTCTAAGTTAAATATCAGGCCGATGAAAAGCCCAATTTTTTGTCAAAAAATGTAACCGGCCCAAACCAATATCGCCACATCCCTTTCCAGTTCTACCCCTCCCGCCAAGTCCTGAAAACACAAACTCCATTTGGCGCCCAAAACACATGAGGTTTAGATTTAGATTTATTAACCTCCTCTCACACTCTCCCTTCTCTCATTTCCCTCAAAACCACCTCTCACACTTCTTTCTCCTCCTTTTCACACCAAACGGAACCCAACCGTTTGGGAAGGAACCATGAAGGTCCGGTCGGTGAAGTTGAGAGAGGCCCACGGCGCCATCGGTGGGCGCGCGTCCTTCTGCTCCGTTCTGTGGGACCAGCAAGCCAATCATTTGGTCACCGCTTCCTCTTCCGACATCGCAATCTGCATCCACGACCCTCTTTCACCCTCCCTCTCTCCCAAAATCCTCCGCCACCACCGCGACGGCGTTACTGCCTTGGCTCTTAGCCCCAATTCCACTTGCCTCGCTTCCGGATCCATCGACCGCTCCGTCAAACTCTACAAGTTCCCCGGTACTCTATGCTTTTTTTTTTTTCCTTTTGTTCCCCGTCAACGTGAACTGAACCAATTGGGTTAGGCAAAAAAGTTTGTCCAATTGTAATATAGACTTCTACTATGTCATACATATTTTTGTACTTTCTTCCGAGATGTTGTTTGGTTTAATTACTCATTTCATGTTTATACAATATTTACCTCTTGCCGTTACACTTAGAAATTACTCATTTTAGCTAATCCACACATACGTAACTGAATCCTATATTTGTTACCAGTTTATAGAACTGAACGAATTGGACATAGCTGATAATTTGACCAATTGGATTTTGGACTGGTATAATTCCCCTATATTAAGGGAACATTTAGCTAAACAAATTAATTGAGGATTTATTGAGTAAGTTTTTGGAAGTTCTTTAGCTATTTTGTAGACATTTTTGGAATAGGTTGAATACAGCTTATACACATGAAGCTCTTCCCAACACACTTAACTCACTTCCATGCTCTTTTTCCCTTTGTTTCAAAAAATTTAGACACGTTTCAATGTTTCAATTTTAAAGGATTTTAGGATTGATGCTTGGCAGGTGGAGAGTTTGAGAGAAATATTACAAGGTTTACACTTCCAATACGTTCCCTGGCGTTTAACAAATCAGGGAGCATGGTGGCTGCGGCTGGTGATGATGAGGGTATCAAGCTTATAAACACATTTGATGGTACCATTACTAGGGTTCTCAAAGGACATAAAGGGTCTGTCACTGGCTTGGCTTTTGACCCTAATGGCGAATACTTAGCCTCTATGGATTCAACTGGAACTGTTATTTTGTGGGAGCTTCAGTCTGGGAAAATCATTCATAACCTTAAAGGCATAACTCCTGACACTGGGCTAGATATTTCAGCTGTGAATGTTCTTTGCTGGAGTCCTGATGGTGAGACCTTAGCCGTTCCTGGGTTGAAAAATGATGTTGTAATGTATGATAGGGACACTGCTGAGAAGTTGTTTTCTTTGAGAGGAGATCACCTACAGCCAATATGTTTCTTGTGTTGGTCACCCAATGGCAAGTACATTGCTACCTCTGGTTTAGACAGGCAGGTTCTGATCTGGGATGTTGATAGGAAGCAGGACATTGACAGACAGAAGTTTGAGGAAAGAGTGTGTTGCATGGCGTGGAAACCAACTGGGAATGCCTTGGCTGTGGTTGATGTTATGGGGAAATATGGTATTTGGGACAATGTTATTCCTTCGTCTATGAAGTCTCCATCTGAGGATATACCTGTAAAGTACAAGAGCAATGGGGTTCTTTTGTTTGATGAGGAGGATCCTGAAAACAGTGCAAGTGGAAGCTTCAGTGATATTGGTGAAAATAGTAATGAGGAGCTTGAGCCACCAAGCAGGAAAAGATTGCGTAAACAGTCCTTGAGTGAGGAAAATTTAATTGAGGAAATTGAATTGCATCCGAAGGTTGATTCTCTCAAGAAACGAAATCGATCAAGCAAGGAAAATTTGGATAGTGGGAATATGGGATTTAGAGGCACCATGGTAACATCTAAGGCAAAGATGCAGGAGGCATTTCAACCAGGATCTATTCCTGTGCAGCCTGGGAAAAGGCGTTTCTTATGCTATAATATGCTTGGATGTATAACCTCTGTTGAACATGATGGATACTCCCATATTGAGGTAATTTAATCCATAAGATGTGTTGATAGTTTAAGCTTAGCTTTCATTCCTGGTTGTCATCATCTCTTTGTAAATTTCAGTTAATAAAATAAATTATAGCATTAATTAGTGAGTTGGCATGTCTTTGTTACAGATTGATTTTCATGATACTGGGAGCACTCCACGAGTTCCTTCAATGACGGATCATTTTGGATTTACTATGGCAGCTTTGAGTGAGCATGGGAGCGTCTTTGCGAATCCTTGTAAGGGGGAGAAAAACATGAGCACCCTCATGTATCGCCCATTTAGTAGCTGGGCCAATAATAGCGAGGTTAGATTATTTACTTAATCTAATTGTAAAATTCACTAAATATTTTTGTAGAAGACAATGTAAATGAAAGAAGATGGGTAATTACATTACTTTTAGTTTTGTATTGTTATTACGATGTTCAACTCTTCAGTTCCTATGACTTACACTCTGCATGATGTCAAATTTTACCATATTCTCACTTTAAATTTTTTGCAGTGGTCTATGCGCTTTGAAGGAGAAGAAGTGAAGGTTGTTGCACTTGGTGCTGCTTGGGTTGCTGCAGTAACTAGTTTTAACTATCTTCGCATCTTTTCTGAGAGTGGTTTGCAGGTTTTTTGCACATTCATATCTTATTTACCCATTTTCAATAACTGAACACTAGAGGCATGATACCTTTCCCAATTTAAAAGTCTATAGGTTTAAAGGGTTGATAAGTATGAACCTATTAAATTTTGAGCTATTTTTGTGTGATCCTAACTCGTGACGATCTGTAGTTGTCATGAAGCATTTCTCATTTCTGAATCGTTTTCATTGCAGAAACATGTGTTTTCACTAGATGGGCCAGTGTTGACTGCATCCGGTTTCATTGAGAAGCTTGCAGTTGTCACTCATGCTTCTGATTGTCTTTCCTCAAATGATCAGGTTGGTTCGGTATTTAGGTTTTACGTAGTATTTAGTTTTTGACCTTTTTGAAAGACTGTCTAACTCAGAACATAATCATCTAAAAGCATGACATGAATTATAATGGTATCTGTTTGTGACTCAATGACATTTAACTATTAATACTTAATTAAGAAAATATATTAAATATATATAAATTTATATTAATAAAATTATTGATTAAATGTGTTCAACATGCAGATGCTAGAGTTTATAGTATTTAATATTCCTCAAGGGACCCGACTCCTTCAGGGTCGTTTGCCAATATCTCCTGGTTCATCCCTAAATTGGTTTGGGTTTAGTGAGGAAGGCCAACTGTGTTCATACGATTCGAAGGTATTCATTGTGTTTATAGTCACTGTTGATATTTGGTATATATTTCCTCCGCTTAGTATGTATCATGTTATACTATCTGATTTGGTAATTATAATATATAGGGTGTGCTAAGATCATATACAAGCCAATTTGGTGGCAGATGGGTCCCACTCTTCAGGTTCAATAGTTGTTTAACCAGATACACTGATTTGATGTGCCTATTATTCTCATGCCTTGAGATTTGGTGATTTTTGTTATTAAACTTTCAATGCAGTGCTTCTAAAGAGAAGTCAAATGAAAACTACTGGGTTACGGGGTTGAATGCAAGCAAGTTATTTTGTGTGGTCTGCAAAAAGCCTGATCACTTCCCTCAGGTACTACTAGCCTACTCGACAGTTTTATGTATTATACTTTTCTCCTTTTTCTTGCCACTAATCATAAATTCATATTCACTTTCATACCAGGTCATGCCTAAGCCAGTTCTCACTCCGTTGAGTCTTTCATTTCCCCTTGCTTCCTCTGACTTGGGATCTGAAACCCATGAAAACGAGTTTATGATGAACAACTTGCATCTCTTTGAGGTTTGTTTTGTTTATACCCTTTTCAAATTTGACGATCATTACTTTCAATATTGGATCTTGTTAATGATTTTGGAGTCAAATGATATTACTAATAAATAATAAATCAATATAAACATGAGAGAATATAAAATATTTTTTTATTACATAAATTTATTGGTTTCATTTAATATTTATAAGAAAAATTTAAATAAGAAGTCAAAATTATAAATAAGTATATTAAATAATCATTAAACTTTGTCTAGTCTGTAATAAATCTTGATTCAGATCTACTTCATCTGTACCGAGTTTGAGTTGTCTTATGAGTTTTGTCCAATACCTGAATTTATGTTACATGCAGATTCAGAGAAGAATGGAAGAAATGGCATCTGTAGGTCTGGACACTACTTCACTTGATGATGATGCTTTCAATTTGGAAGCAGCACAAGATAAATGTATACTGAGGCTTATAGCATCATGCTGCAACAGTGAGTTCATATGCGTTTGTTTTTCTTCCTACTCTGTATGGCTTAAATTGCGAAAGTGAAAAGTAATCATGCTTCGCCGGTATGGATATTTCAGGCGATAAGCTTGTCCGAGCTACTGAACTTGTGAAACTCTTGACTCTGGAAAAATCAATGAGAGGTGCAATAAAACTTGTTACTGCTCTGAAACTTCCAAACTTGGCCGAAAGGTTCAGCAGCATATTGGAGGTAAGTCTCTTACGTCCTAACAAAAGTACAGTTTACACAAAGGTTAGTATCAATTCACTGCCATCTTTACCCTGTAATTGCTGCATCTTCATAACAGGAAAGGCTACTTGATGAAGCAAAAAAAGCTATGGAAACCAACATCAAAGAAAACTGTGTTGCACCCATTAAAGCTGACGCTCATAGCGGAATCAAGGCCCCAACTCGCTCTGAAACATTAAATGCAGTTACTACTATGTCATCACCAAAATTATCTTCTCCATCATTCATAAGGAAAGAAAAAACACAAGAGGGTGGTAAAGCTGGTATAAATAGAACTGCAATGGTAAATGAAAGTATGAAGGGAAAACAGACAGGGAATGAAACAAGTGACAAGATGGGGAAGGTGGGAGACATACGTCAGGTGGAACAAACTCATCCATCATATGATCCCTCTACGAAGTCGTCAGATAAGAATGGACTTAACAAGTCAGACACTAGTTTGGGACAATCAAATCGTCCGTCTAATCCATTTTTGAAGTCTACTATCAAGTGAAAGAATTATTCATCTACACTAATGATGTGAAAAACACGGTGGAGATTTCAGGAAGGCAAAATTAATTATCGGAATGGAGTCTCTTACAGAAAAGAAGCTCGCTTCTAATATTCATAATGATAGGTTTTGAAAGCGAATAGCCAGAGAAAATGGAAAACCCGATGTATATTACCATAAAATCTTATTGTAACTAGTTTTTTTTTTCAATAGAAATTATTAGGACTCCGATTAGCATGCGTGTTCTCTTTTCTCAAACCCTGTTCTTTTTTTCTTCACGGGGTGAGTCAGATTCTTTGTCCGGATTTTTGTTAGTTTTTAAAGTTCCTGCATTTCTTCCAATATACTTCTGTAATTACAAGAATTTTGTGCATTCCTTCTGTTATAGGGAAAAAAAAACTGAAGTTCAAAAAGCAAGTAATGCGGGGAGGGTTGAATTGAATTCATACTAGGAAAATTGGACACTGGTATTTAAGAAAATAAAAAACTTGACAACCAATACTTTTAATTGAATTAATATTTTAAAAATTGGGCTAATAATTATTACATTAATTTGTGGTTTATTAGTTTATATATAAATATTACTTAAAACATGAAGCTTTTATAAGAAAATTATTCTATTAAAGAAAATATTCCTTATAAGAAAACTACTTTATTCAAGAAAATAAAAATAAAAAAAACTTACGAAAGAAAGATTAATATCTTATAATGAACTTTATAATTACTGACTTTATCTTGAAAAATCATTATTTAAATTAATTTGATTTTAGATTTTTTATAAAATAAATAGCAATAGAAAATACAAATTATAACTCATTATTTTGATTTTAGATTTTTTTATAAAATAAGTACTCACGTTAACTAATAGAAAATACAAATTATAACTCATTATCTTTTTTTTAGTCTACATAGTTACTTAGCTTGCAAAAATGTATCAATATAGTAAAAAAAATTATTATTCAAATTTTGTCTATTAATATATTTATAATTGAACTGGTGTGTACGTGTATTCGTTGTATAAATTATCATCAAAGTCAGCAACCATGTACTTAACCTGAATTTATTTATCCTTTTTATCTTCTAAGTTAACTTTGCTAAATAGTTTATGTGACGAATGCCTTATTTTAATATTATATTAATATTACTGTGTAAGAAAACTTAGTAAAAATTTTCTTATATATGAATACTGAAGCAGGGGAGGAGAGAAATAAAAAATTTTCCTCTCATCCTTCTTCTTCTATTGTCTAAATTTCAAGCAATGAGACTCTATTCGTGCAGGATCTAGTGAAACAGGAGAGAACTGTGGGAAAACTTCGGTAGAAATACCATACCAAGTAAGGGGAAGTTTAATTCATTCAATATATGAAATTGAATTGCTGGGTACTCTGTGAATAAGGAATAGGACTAGAGATATGAATTATTTGAATGTCTGATTTTGAAGAATGTTTGAAGAATTTCTGATTTTGATGAACTGTTTACCGTTTAAAAGTTTTTGAAATTCTTGAAATTAAGGATGAATTATATAATAAAAGTGTTGTTTTTAACTTAAATTGAACATGTTTATGGTTTAATTTTGATTTGGAACTAATTTGGGTGATTGAAACTCAGAAATTTGAAACCTGGATTTCGAAAATGGCGAACTGGAAAATCTGCAAAAATCGCTCAAGCGAAAAATACATCGCTTGAGTGAGGACACCTGGAAAATTTGGGACTCTCGGGTCCTGTCTCGCTCAAGCGACCGGTGTACTCGCTTGAGCGACGAAGCCTTCAAACAAGGGGACTCTCGGGTCATGTCTCGCTCAAGCGACCGGTGTACTCACTTGAGCGACGGAGCCTTCAAACAAGGGGACTCTCGGGTCATGTATCGCTCAAGCGACCGGTGAACTCGCTTGAGCGACGGAGCCTTCAAACAAAGGGGACTCTCGGGTCATGTATCGCTCAAGCGACCGGTATACTCGCTTGAGCGACGGAGCCTTCAAACAAAGGGGACTTTCGGGTCATGTATCGCTCAAGCGACCAGTGTACTCGCTTGAGCGACGAAGCCTTCAAACAAAGGGGACTCTCGGGTCATGTCTCGCTCAAGCGACCAGTGTACTCGCTTGAGCGACGAAACCTTCAAACAAAGGGGACTCTTGGGTTCTGTATCGCTCAAGCGACCGGTGTACTCGCTTGAGCGAGGGAAGGAAGAAGAAAGGGATATGGTGGGGATTTTTTAAAAAGATCAAGGGTAAACTAGTCATTTTACATCACAGGGACATAAATGGAATTTTCAAAAATGTCAAAGGGTAAAATAGTCATTTAGGAATATACATGAAATTTTAAGAAAAGATTAAGGGAAAAATAGTAATTTAATGATTTCGAAAATGATTTCGAAAATAGTTTCGAAATAGTTTCGAAATAGTTTCGAAATAGTTTCGGAAATGATTTCGGAAATGATTTTAGGAAAAAAAAATATATATATATATATATATATATATATATATATATATATATATATATATATATATAAGAGAGAGAGAGAATGAAAGTAGAGTGTTGTGACGTGTGTGGGTCGGACTAAGCTCGAGGGCCGATGCCCAGAATCGGTCCCGAGACGTTATATATTGGCTAGACCGAGTCGGAAGGTTGGTGCAAGAATCGGTCAAATACTATTTTTATTGACCCAAATGAGCCGTGAGGACAGGTGGTCCAGTAATCCAGCAAATGTGAATAAATTTTGTATGTTTGAATGGTACCCGGGTGGTACAGAGTACATTAGTGTAATAACTATGTCTGAGGATTCCGAATGAGGTCCCGGACTTCACCGATTGGTCTGGTCGGGTAGACTACGAGATCGGGTGGTGAGAAGTCGATGGGGGGATGACCGGTGGCGCGCTCGGAGGGGTACTCCGAGTATGAGTGATGAAGGGCGCCGGTAATCCTACTCGTGTGGAGGGTGGTCGGAATGGTACTGCGGTACCGATCACAATGTGCCTACGGATGATAGCCTCCGAGTTCGAGCATAGTTAGGGTATACTTCCGAAGGTGTCTTAGTGTGTTGATAATTTTGTAATTGATCATAATATATAATTATTACTTCTATATCTATTTTATTATATCGAATGATTTAATACTTACCCCTATTTTTCCATGTGGATGGGACTGCGATGATCACTTTTATGTGGGAGCAGATCAGAAGTTGAGAGATGGTGATGTGACTACTGGACAGTAGGGATAGTTCAGTGGGATAGCTTCGAGGGAGCTACTTTTACATGTATAATATATAAATAAATTATGTTACAATATTTTGAAGTTCTGTTAGTGAACTGAAATTTCAATATATGTTACAATTACAGTAATATAATGTAAAATAGATGTTGTCATTTACTTGTTTACTACTTTGCGAAGACATCATTATAGTAGCGATTTCTAGGGTCGTTACAATAGTGGTATCAGAGCGGTAGTATCCTTGTAAATCTGTGGGGATGGGTAGTGAACCTATGATAAGTCCGTTGTGATTATACTCTGATTGTGAGTGCGTGAATGTTTGCTCTGTATTGATGGTTGCGTTTGATATAGGATGGCACCGCGACCTCCTACTCCTACTCCTACTCCACCGAGTGTAGATGCCCTAGCCAGGGTAATGGAAATGTTGGCAGCTGCCATGCAGCAACAGGCTACCTACCCGCAGTGGAGGCCAACTATGGCATCATCCTCTGCTGGATATCACCAATCAGAGCAGATGGGGCTGACTGAGTTCATGAGGCATAATCCGCCTCGTTTTGGAGGAGATTTGGGTCTAGATGCAGCAGAGAAGTGGCTGCGTGAAGTGAAGAAGATTTTTGAGGCTACCTTATGCCCGGAAGACAGGAAATTGACATTCGGGAAATACTTACTAGTTGATGAGGCTGAGTTCTGGTGGTCAGGGACTCAAAGGATGATGATTGCACGTGGGGAGGTGTGTAATTGGGAAACTTTTCGTGAGAGATTTCTGGAGAAATACTTTCCTAACAGTGTTAGATTTCAGAAAGAGACTGAGTTCCTGAGTCTGAGACAGGGTAATATGATGGTGCATGATTACGCCATAAGATTTGAGCACTTATCTCGTTTCTACACAGGTACAACTTCAGAACAGTGGTTTTGCAGGAAGTTTGAGGAAGGCTTGAGGGCTGAGATCAAGCTCATGGTGGTTCCTTTCTCTATCAGGAGATTCCTAGAGCTGGTGGAGAAGGCGAAGACAATAGAGAGACTCCGGGAGGGAGGAGTCGGAGTGATGAGGACCCACTCAAGTGGGGTCCCGAGTAGGGGTAGTAGATCGGAGAGGAGGATGCCTTATTCACGCCCCGGCCTTCCAGGAGTGGCGTAGTTACCCCAACACCTCGATCATCCGGATCTCGTATCCAGGGTAAAATGTTTTCAATGTGGAGGCCCTCATTACAAGAATCGATGCCCACAAAATGCCTTCACTAATCCTTCCCGCACTTCTCGGCAGGTCTTTGCTACACTTGCCGAAGCCGTGACATATGGCTAGAGACTGTCCATAGAATCCCAATGTTATAGTCTCAGCTGGGGCATCATTAGCACCCGTGGGGAGTGACACGAAACCCGGAGCTGCAGGATCGGGTGTTTGCCTTGTCGGAGCGAGAGACATCGAGGTCGAGAATTTAGTGCAAGGTGTGTGTTTTATCTCCGATATACCTCTACGAGTTTTGTTTGATTCAGGAGCTACCCATTCTTTTATTGCCGATAATTGTATGGATAAACTTAAGTTACCCGTGTGTGACCTACCCTATGAATTGAGGGTATCTACACCAAGCAATTGGACCGGTGGTGTCTTCCTATGTGTGTTTAAGGTGCCCAATTATCGTAGAAGGACGACAAGTACAAGGTGAACTTAATCGGTTTACCTTTGAAGGATATGGATGTAATCTTAGGGATGGATTGGTTATCTACCAATCGCATTCCGATTGACCGTGGACGTAAGAGGTTGGTACATCCGAATTAGGAGATGAACTTATTACATCGCCTCAGCAGGTTCGTAAAGAGCTACGAGAGGGAGCTCAATGTTATTTGATTCTGACTTAGATGGATGAAATGAAGGAAAATATCCCGGAAGAGGTACCAGCTTGTGAGAGAATTTCCCGATGTGTTTCCAGATGAGATACCAAGGCTACCACCTCAGAGAGAGGTCGAATTTGGGATTGATCTAATTCTTGGTTCAGACCCAATCTCTATGGCACCATACCGTATGGCTCCAGCAGAATTGGCTGAATTGAAGAAACAGGTAGAAGATTTGCTGGAAAAGAAGTTCATTCGCCCGAGTGTATCTCCCTGGGGCGCTCCTGTATTGCTAGTAAAGAAGAAAGATGGGAGCTCCAGGTTGTGTATTGATTACCGGAAACTAAACAAGGTGACTATCAAGAACAAGTACCCGTTGCCGATGATTGATGATTTATTAGACCAAGCATAGGGAGCATCAATCTTTTCTAAGATTGATTTGAGATCTGGATACCATCGATACTCGGTTAAAGAAGAGGATGTACAGAAGACGGCGTTCAGGTCGAGATATGGCCATTATGAATATATGGTCATGCCGTTTGGAGTAACAAATGCACCTGCCGTATTTATGGACTATATGAACAGGATTTTCCGTCCTTATTTAGATAAGTTTGTTGTTGTTTTTATAGACGACATTCTTATTTATTCTAGAACTCGGGAAGAACACCAGGAACATCTGAGGGCGGTGTTGGCTGTGTTAAGAGAGAAATAATTGTATGCCAAACTTTCAAAATGTGAGTTTTTGTTATAACATGTGCAGTTTTTGGGACATGTAATATCGCCAGAAGGGATATCTGTAGATCCTACCAAGGTTGATGCATTGTTAAAATGGGAACCCCCTAAGACAGTGACGGAAGTGCGTAGCTTTGTGGGACTTGCAGGATATTACCGGAAATTTATAGAGGGTTTCTCTAAGATAGCAACTCCTTTGACACAGTTGACCCGTAAGGATCAACCTTTTGCTTGGACAGATAGATGTGAGGAGAGTTTCCAGGAGTTGAAAAAAAGATTGTCTAGTTCCCCAGTGTTGGTGATCCCGGATGTGACTCAATCTTTTCGTGTATATTGTGATGCTTCTATTCAGTGGGTTAGGTTGTGTCTTGATGCAAGATAAAAGGGCTGGTGGCATATGCGTCGAGACAACTTAGAATTCATGAGAGAAATTATCCCATTCATGACTTAGAACTAGCAAGCAGTGGTGTTTGCTCTCAAGATGTGGAGACATTATCTTTATGGAGTCAGATTTGAAGTTTTTAGTGATCACAAGAGCCTCGAAGTATTTATTCGATCAGAAAGAGCTAAATATGAGACAGAGAAGATGGATGGAGTTTCGAAGGATTATGAATTTCAGCTTACTTTATCATCCAGGAAAGGCAAATGTGGTGGATGACGCCTTGAGTAGGAAGGCAGTTCGGATGTCGACAATGATGATGGATGATTTGAGATTACTTGAGAAGTTCGGGGATCTCGCATCTAGATGTAGAGTTTCGTGATACTAGTATTAGTTGTGGTAGCATTACCATTACTAATGATTTTCTCGAGATGATCGGAGATAGACAACAAGGTGATATGACATTGAAAAGTGTTATAAATCGCTTAGGATTCGAGCAGCACCATTGACTATAAGATGGGTGAGGATAATATTCTGAGATTTATAGGAAGGATTTATATTCCCGTTGACCAGGAATTGAAGAGAGCAATACTAGATGAAGGTCATCGGAGTCGTCTAAGTCTACACCCTGGTATGACTAAGATGTATCAAGATCTGAAGAAGGTTTATTGGTGGTCTGGTATGAGGAGATATATTGCAGAGTATGTGGCTGCTTGTTTGACTTGTCAGAAAGCAAAGGTGGAACACCAAAGGCCGGGAGGAATGCTACAACAAATGGAGATACCTGAATGGAAGTGGGATAGCATTACCATGAATTTTGTTACCCATTTACCACGGACAATTCGAGGGTACGATTCGATCTGGGTGATAGTGGACAGATTGACGAAGAGTGCACTTTTCCTCCTTGTAAATCTAAGGATATCTATGGCTAAACTGACACAACTATATATTTGCGAGATTGTTCGATTACATGGGGTACCATCTAGCATTATCTCGGATAGGGATCCTAGATTTACTTCAAGATTCTGGCAGACTTTACAAGAGACATTAGGTACCCGACTTAGGTTGAGTTCAGCCTATCACCCCCAGACAGATGGACAGTCAGAGAGGACCATCCAGTCACTAGAAGACTTGTTGAGGTCTTGTGTGTTGGATAATCTAGGAAGTTGGGATGAGATCCTTCCATTAATAGAGTTCACGTATAATAACAGCTATCATGCCAGTATCAGAATGACACCATATGAGTCTCTTTATGGGAGGAGGTGTCAAACACCTTTATGTTGGTATCAGGATGAGGAGAAAGTGTTGATTGGACCTGAGCTACTCCAGCAGACTACAGAGAAGGTCCGGGAGGTACAAGAGAAGCTGAGAGCCGCTATGAGTAAACAAAAATCATATGCGGACCAGAGGAGGAGACCTTTGGAATTTGAGGGGGAGACCATGTATTTTTGAGAATCGGACCTACTATCGGAGTAGGAAGGGCAATTAAATCTAAGAAGTTGACTCCCAAGTTTATTGGCCCATATCGATTTGGAAGAAGGTAGGTCCAGTGGCATATCGCTTAGCATTGCCACCTCATTTGGCGAATCTGCACAATGTATTTCATGTATCTCGATTGAGGAAATATGTACATGACCCCAGCCATGTCCCGGAGTCGACAATGTGCAGATTAGAGAAATCTCTTCGTTGATGTGAGACCGAGTAAGGATAGAGGATTCTCAGCTGAAGCAACTTAGAGGTAGAATTATCTCAATGGTAAAGGTAGTATGGGATCGTAAATCCGAGACTTCACTTGGGAGATGGAGGATCGGATGCGAGAGTCTTATCCATATCTATTTCCAAGTAAGTTTATTTTCGAGGACGAAAATTTTTGTGGAGGGGAGATTGTGACGTATGCCTTATTTTAATATTATATTAATATTACTGTGCAAGAAAACTTCGTAACGAAGTTTTCCTCATGCACAATAAAAATTTTCTTATATATGAATACTGAAGCGGGGGAGGAGAGAAATCAAAAATTTTCCTCTCATCCTTCTTCTTCTATTGTCTAAATTTCAAGCAACGAGACTCTACTCGTGCAGGATCTCGGTGAAACGGGAGAGAACTTGAATTAAGTGGGAAAGCTTCGGTAGAAATACCATACCAAGTAAGGGGAAGTTTAATTCATTCAATATATGAAATTGAATTGTTGGGTACTCTGTGAATAAGGAATAAGAGTAGAGATATGAATTATTTGAATGTCTGATTTTGAAGAATGTTTGAAGAATTTCTGATTTTGATGAACTGTTTACCGTTTAAAAGTTTTTGAAATTCTTGAAATTAAGGATGAATTATATAATAAAAGTGTTGTTTTTAACTTAAATTGAACATGTTTATGGTTTAATTTTGATTTGGAACTAATTTGGGTGATTGAAACTGAGAAATTTGAAACCTGGATTTCGAAAATGGCGAACTGGAAAATCTGCAAAAATCGCTCAAGCGAAAAATACATCGCTTGAGTGAGGACACCTGGAAAATTTGGGACTCTCGGGTCATGTCTCGCTCAAGCGACCGGTGTACTCGCTTGAGCGACGAAACCTTCAAACAAGGGGACTCTCGGGTCATGTCTCGCTCAAGCGACCGGTGTACTCGCTTGAGCGACGGAGCCTTCAAACAAGGGGAATCTCGGGTCATGTATCGCTCAAGCGACCGGTGTACTCGCTTGAGCGACGGAGCCTTCAAACAAAGGGGACTTTCGGGTCATGTATCGCTCAAGCGACCGGTGTACTCGCTTGAGCGACGGAGCCTTCAAACAAAGGGGACTTTCTGGTCATGTATCGCTCAAGCGACCAGTGTACTCGCTTGAGCGACGAAGCCTTCAAACAAAGGGGACTCTCGGTCATGTCTCGCTCAAGCGACCGGTGTACTCGCTTGAGCGACGAAGCCTTCAAACAAAGGGGACTCTCGGGTTCTGTATCGCTCAAGCGACCGGTGTACTCGCTTGAGCGAGCGAAGGAAGAAGAAAGGAATATGGTGGGGATTTTTTAAAAAGATCAAGGGTAAACTAGTCATTTTACATCACAGGGACATAAATGGAATTTTCAAAAATGTCCAAGGGTAAAATAGTCATTTAGGAACATACATGGAATTTTAAGAAAAGATTAAGGGCAAAATAGTAATTTAATGATTTCGAAAATGATTTCAAAAATAGTTTCGAAATAGTTTCGAAATAGTTTCGAAAATAGTTTCGAAATGATTTCTGAAATGATTTTAGGAAAAAATATATATATATATATATATATATATATATATATATATATATATATATATATAAAGAGAGAGAGAATGAAAGTAGAGTGTTGTGACGTGTGTGGATCAAACTAAGCCTGAGGGTTGATGCCCGAATCAGCCTCGAGACGTTATATATTGGCTAGACCGAGCCGAAGGTTGGTGCCGGAATCGGTCAAATACTATTTTTATTGACCCGAATGAGCCGTGAGGACAGGTGGTCCAGAATCCGGCAAATGTGAATAAATTTTGTATGTTTGAATGGTACCCGGGGTGGTACAGAGTACATTAGTGTAATAACTATGTCAGAGGATTCTAAATGAGGTCCCAGACTTCACTGATTGGTCGGGTCAGGTAGACTACGAGATCAGGTGGTGAGAAGTCGATGGGGGGATGACTGGTGGCGTGCTCGGAGGGGTACTCCAGTATGAGTGATGAAGGGCGCCAGTAATCCTACTCTGTGTAGAGGGTGGTTAGAATGGTACTGCGGGTACCGATCACAATGTGCCCACAGATGATAGCCTCCGAGTTCGGGCATAGTTAGGGTATACTTCCGAAGGTGTCTTAGTGTGTTGATAATTTCGTAATTGATCATAATATATAATTATTACTTCTATATCTCGTTTTATTATATCGAATGATTTAATACTTACCCCTATTTTTCCATGTGGATGGGACTCGCGATGATCACTTTTATGTGGGAGCAGATCGGAGTTGAGAGATGGTGATGTGACTACCTGGACAACGAGGAATAGTTCAATGGGATAGCTTCGAGGGAGCTATTTTTACATGTATAATATATAAATAAATTATGTTACTATATTTTGAAGTTCTGTTAGTGAACTGAAATTTCAATATATGTTACAATTACAAGTAATATAATGTAAAATAGATGTTGTTATTTACTTGTTTACTACTTTGCGAAGATATCATTATAGTAGCGATTTCTAGGGTCGTTGTAGTTTCTGGATATTTTTATTTGTTAGCGTAAAAAAAATATAACTCTATTATCCTTTATATATATATATATATATATATATATATATATATATATATATATATATATATATATATATATATATATATATCCAAGTTAGGGAAGGTATACGATTGTACGGGAACTCTGTCCTTGAGTTTGACACCTTTGATTACGCCAGTTCAAGTTGATTATATATATGTTTTCATTTGCACATTTTACCTTTTTTAGCTAGTGATGATTCCAGAGCAACTTAATCTGGTTTTGATGCTGTCTATTATTCTGCATTTGTGTCATTATCTCTACATGTCAATTACTCCCCGACCATACAACGCGAACCTCGTCTAACCATTATCTGTTACTATTCTTGGTCTTTTAAGAATTCTTAACTTTCCAAATATACAACCATGATCATGCACGCCACCAAAAATAAGTAGCAAAACTAATAGTAAACCAACAAGCATACGTGCCAAGAATCTCCTTTGTCTGATATCTTTCTTTGCATTAAATAACACCTCCACTACAAAACCTTAAACCCCATTCTTCTCTCTCTCTCTCTTCCATATCCTGCCTGAGAAAATTAAAACACGGAGGGGAATGAGGCTAACAGAATCGGTGGACCACCAAAATTTTCTACCTTAACACAGCATCATAGCTATCTTTCTCCAACCCAGAATTCCACTCTGAACAATGAAACAATTGAAGGCCATGAGAGACACCGTGACCACATTCTGACCAATGTAGATTCATCCAATGTGTTACACCGTGTTCCATTACACTGTTCCAAATTGCACCTTTCCAACAACACCAACAGTCCAAACACGTCATCAAACAGCAATGCCGAGGAAGCAATTGCTCTCCTTGAAGACCGCAAGAAGAAGAGGATGTTCTCGAACCGTGAATCAGCTCGCAGGTCCCGAATGCGGAAAAAGCAACAGATTGAGTCCCTTCAGTGTCACCTCGATCATCTTCAGACACTGAATCGCCAACTCTCTGAAAAGATCATTTACTTGCTAGAATGCAACCAGCAAATCCTCCAACACAATGCTCAACTCAAAGACAAGGTTTCTTCTCTTCAAGTTTCCCTCTCTGAGTTGTTAGGTCCTCTGGGCCTTGTCGACCAGCATCACCATTTCCCCACTGGCCTCGTACCCGAGCCTTCTTCTGCTTCCACATTCCACCAATCGCTCGCCAGTTCTGGAGCATAGTGGTTGAGTAGCCCCTGGATATGAGAGGTAGAGGTACATACACTGAGTTAGCATCAATGCTACTGAGTCATGCAATTCAAGAAATCATAGCATCAATTATAAATTTAATATAATTATATTTTTTCACCTGTTTTTCTTACATTGCCTTTTACACCCTTCATCACGAACCAGTAGTCCTTGTTTTGTTCTGTAGGCTGAAAGTTATGAAATGCTCGTGGACCCACTCTTATTTTCAACTTATTTTAACCTTTCTTAATGCACATGTATGTATTAGGGTTTGTTGGTACAAATTAAAAAAAAATAATTAAAACTTATACCAGATTAATTGTTATATAAATTAATTTTAATTTATGAAATAACTTTATTTTTTTATTTTTCTCATCTGAAATGTTTAAACATTTCCTTAGATGATCACCAATGGAATTGGAAAGCTTTTGAAATATTTAAAAACATATTTTGTAGAACTATATTTTAACCATGAATTTGTATGTACTACTTTAACAGGGTTTAAAACGTGTTTAACACTCGTCCACAATACATTGAATTGCTATATTTTCAGTATCCTTTAATATAGATAGGTCCTGTGTATACAGACAACCTTAAGCAGTATATTCATTGCTTCGTTTCAATTCTCTATCATTTATATTTTACTATCCTTTTGTATACATAGCACATTTTTTTCTCAATCTCATAACATAAATTAAATTATAATATATAACATATCAATTTCAAATATATATATATATATATATATATATATATATATATATATATATATATATATATATATATATATATATATATATAAAGTCTTTGCATATAAATTTGAATTTGGATGATTAAATTAGGTTTATATAATTGTTTCTATAAGAAGTGATGACAGTAATAAATTTAAAAATGAAAATTTTTAATATTTTTTTTTGAAAAAATTGCATTAAATATAATTTTTCATTCCAAGAACACCACAAAAGAACAAGATTTAAGGAGAAATATCAAACCTTATAAGAAATTATTAGAACCATGTTGGATGGTAACTTTATACTTAACACTTTTGGAAAGAAGTAGTGAACTTATATTAGGTCAATTTATGATTGTGAAAGAATAAATAATTAGAGTGTCATATTTTCATTATTCTAGTTATCAATGTTTTATTTTAAACACCAAAAGAAAATCTTAAAAAATTTGATAGAAAGAGTGATAAATAAATCTTACTTGGATGCTTCGAGATGTAAAAGGCTTATAAAGTGTTTAATTCTAAATGATATTATATTGAAGAGGTAATTTATGTTTGGTTTAATGATTTTAGGTTGTTAAGGAACTGTCAGAGGTAGATGAAAACCATATGCTTACAAGGCTATGCAAGAGAAGTTAGACTAGTTTTAAAATAACGATGTCTAGAAATTAGTTGAGTTGATAGAGAACAAGAAAGATACATAGACAAATGAGTTTATACAAATAAGTTGAACACTAAGGTAATATAAAGTTAGACTAATAACCAAATGTTACTCACAATAAATAAGTGTAGATTACATGAAGACTTATTCACCGATTGAAAAAAGACTGAAGTTTATTTACATTTTACTTGTATTTATTGCCTTCATATTCCTAAATGGTAGCATTAAGGAAAAAGTTTCTGCATTTGAAATTCTACAATTGTTCTTTTTTCTTCCATGGTGATCCTCTTCAAGATATATTTACACAGTGTGCTATGCAATTGTATTTACAGTGAAAAAAAAAATACCCACTTGAGTTTACAGTGAAGTTAGTTGTTTACAGACAAGGGTTAAGTCCTGCATGACTCATCTTTCTTGTCAGAAATGATGCAAAAAATTGGATTGCACATATACAGTATTATACGGCAGATAAACAGAAGCAGTTGTCCACAACTCCATTGATGTTTGATGGAGATAATCATTGAAGACTAAGAACATAGTCCGGCAACTACCAGTAATCTCCACAGGTACAAAATCCGTTTTTGAAATGATGAAACCGCTTGTTGTCCCTTACAACAATATCCCTTTCAACAACTTTTGATACTAATTTGATTGCATTGTGACAGTCTACACATATGCGTAGATTTTTGCAAACCCTCAATGTTGTACCTTTAGCCGTATTTAATAGACCAAAAGAAATTGCAAGCTTCTCGCTATGGCTCTTCAGTATCTTAATCTTTTCCTCTTCTTCCAATTCATGAAGCACACAACTTGTGTCGGGTTTATATCCAATTTTGCTTATTTTTTTCTCCAATTTATTCCAAGTCTGCTGAATCTTTTTTGATTCCAAAAGTGATCCATCACTGACAAGAAATCTGTAAACCTTTCCTCCTATTTCAATCCAACTGCAGCCTGCGTCTTTATAAAGACCAATCTCTTTCATTCTCCGCCGTACCTTTCTCATCTCATCCCATTTTCCTAATCCAGCATACAAGTTTGACAGCAATACATAATTCTCAGCTTTATCTGGTTCCAATTCTAATAACTTTTTGGAAACTTCCTCTCCGATATCCAAATCCCCATAATTCCTACAGGAACTGAGCAATGAACTCCATATACCTGAATCTGGTTCATCTGGCATTTCATTTACAAGCTTTAAAGCTTCATTCAATTGCCCTGCTCGACCAAGCATATCGATCACGCATGCATAATGTTCTAACTTCGGTCTTACACCATACAAACTCTGCATCTGACCAAGATATTTTAATCCTTCTGTTACTAAGCCAGCATGGTTGCAGGCCACTAGGACTCCCAGAAAAGTAAAAGAATCAGGTCTGCAGCCATTGTTTTGCATTAATTCAAAAAGCTCAATAGCCTTCAGTCCATGCCCATGAATCCCATATCCTGCAATTATAACATTCCATACTGCTTCATCCTTCTTAATTACCCTGTCAAAAATGTTCTGAGATTGTTCCATGCATCCACATTTAGCATACATGTCTATCAATGCACAAGTAACAAAGTTGTCGCCACATAAACGAGCTTTCAGTGCAAAGGAGTGAACTTCTTTCCCCAGCCGCAATGACGACACCTGTGAACAAGCTCCCAGAACACCCATTACAGCAATCTCTTGAGGCATAATTCCATTTGAAAGCATTTGTTGAAATGTATCAAGGGCCTCACAAGGAAGTTCATTCTGCGAACAGCCAGAAATCATTGCATTCCAGCATACTAAACTTTTGTTTTCCATCTTATCAAAAATTAACTTCGCTCGTAACATATTACGACATTGAATATAAAGTGACAACAACGATATCCCAATAAATTCGTCCAGTTCTAAACCATTACGAAACATAAAACCATGAATCTCTTTGCCACAACGTAGGAATTTCAAGTGCGCACAAGCTAAAAGAAGGCTACCGATAGTAAACCGATCAGGATTCAACCCAGAATCCCTCATCACAAGATACAAATCTAAAGCCTTTCTAGGAGAGCCATTTTGCGCATGGGCACCAATCAGTGCATTCCAAGAACTCACTGTTTTCCTTTCCATACCACAGAAGACACGCTCAGCGCAGTCCAGTGAACTGCACTTCGCATAGGCAGCAACAAAAGCATTGGCTACCAATTCATCAATCTGAAATCCACGCCTAAGAGCATAACCATGAAGCTCTTTCAAGGTCAGCAGCCGAAGTTCTTCCGAACAAGCTGGCAGAACATTTAACACCGTCACCTCATTCACCTTCACATTCTCTTCTGTTTGCATCTCTCGCAGCAGCCCAAACACTGCAGGAGAATCGCCTTCCTTAGAGTATCCCCCAATCATGGTATTCCAAGAAACAACATTTCTCCTACCATTCATATCAAACAAAACTCGGGCCTCCCCCATGTAACCGCATTTCGAATACATGTCCACTAGGGAATTATTCACCGTCACTTCCTCAACAATGCCAAGTTTAAAAGCCAAACCATGAAGAATCATTCCCATTCCCACTTCACCTAGAGCAGCGCACGCAGGAATTACCGTCACTATCGTAGCAACATCAGGTACCAAACCTTCTTCCTCGCTCAACAATCCCTTAAAAACACTACAACACTCCTCAAAACTCCCATTCTCAGAACACGCAGACATCATAGAGTTCCATGTCACCAAGTTTCTATTTGGCATAGTTTCAAACACCTTGATGGCACTCTCCACGAGCCCGCATTTCCCGTACATAGCTATAAGCGCGTTCCCCACAAACACGTCGGAGAAAAGACCAACCTTCAAAGCTAGCGCGTGAACGGCTTCGCCGAGTCCCGCGTCCGCGACGCCGGCGCACGCCTTGACGACGCAGGGGAACGTGAAGTTGTCTGGAAAGAATTCCGTCGCGGAGAGCAAGTCAAGGAACAGCGAAATCGCGTCGCGGAAAAGCGAGTTTCGGGCGTAGCCGCTAAGAAGCGCGTTGTAGAGGAACAGGTCCTTTTCCTTCGCTGCGTCGAAGGCGGAGCGAGAGTCTGAGGGGGACCCACACGCGGAGAACATGGAGATAATGCGGGTGTTCAGAACGACGTCGTTGCGGAACCGATGCGATGCCGAGACCATAGCGTGAAGTTTTCGCCCAACCTCGATGTCCTTGTGGTGCGCACAGGCTCGTAGTAAGAGCCCAATGGCTTCTTTTGTAATATCTGAAGAGGAAACCGCGCCGTTTTGGGACTGCGAGTGGAGCAAGTTGAGGCCTTCGTTGAGGTTCCCGGAGTCGCAGAGATTGTGTAGGCGTTGGAGAAAGGGTTGGTGTGTTTTGGTAGGAGAAAGATGGTCAATTTTGTGTGTTGTTGGGGGAGAAATGGAAGATTTTGGAACCGTAAATGAAGAAAAATGGTTGTTGTTTTTGTCGTGGTTCCATGTCCAAGTGCTTCTGTGATGAATGGGGAGTTTGTGATGCCATGAGAGAGTTGGTGGCGACACAGAAGCCATTACCGGACTTGCGTTTCACTGGAATTTGAATGGTAGTTAGAAATTCGTTAGCCATTCAGGTGATAAAAGACGGTTAACTCTGTTCCAGTAACCAAATTTATTGACTTTGTCTGATAGGAATTTTAGGTTATATTTTACCACGTAATAATGTAATATTTTAAAAGCAACCACACTAGATTTATCAAATAATAATAATAAAAACAAAAATATACTCTCTCATCCAATTTATAAGACAGTATACTCTTTTAAACTAATAAATATATCAATTATTTATATTATTATTTTAAAATTATTATAAAAACCGAGATTAAGAATAATTTATAAATATATAATTTTTAATTCATCAAATTATTATTTTTTTAAATAAAATAATAATGATTGAACTTCGTAATATTATCATAATATCTTTTCCATTGAGGAATGAAATCTTAATTATATATATATATATATATATATATATATATATATATATATATATATATAAAATTTAAAGGAATATTATATTGAACCATGACCATCCCTCTCTTTGGACATTAATGGTGCAAATAGGTGTAATATGCTAAAAAGTTATTTTGAAATAAAAAAATGGTAAGATTAATTAAAATTAGTATGTAGAAGTTTTGCCTTTATATAGGTAAGTTGATTAGATCATGTTAATTATGTTTTGTTTCTTTCCAAAATAATGGTGGCAATATCATTAATGCAAGAGTTGTTAAAAATTGAATTATAGGAAGTTTATATAAACATATATTCTTTTATCATATATAAACTTTGAATGTATTTCTTTTTCAAATGATTGGTGTGGTATATATACGAAGAAATTTAAATAAGCAAATTGTTTTCCTATAAGCCATTTATACGAATTTCATTTGAGATTAGAAAAACAAATTCTACATTTGTTTTACATTTAAAAAAAATTTGTAAAAACTAATATATACACTTATTTACATTACCTCAAATGTTATAGAGGGTGAGGCGTGAAATATCATTTTGGTATATAATAAATATAGGTTATTGCAAAAAAATTTAAAATTATTAAAAGAATTGACATTGATAATATTATTGAAGATGAGGTGTAAGAATTTGAAAATAATAGAAATGTGGATAAGATTGTACATATTCAAAATAAAGAGAAAAAAAAAATCATTATTAATGCTAGTAGTTACTTTTGTTTTAAGGATGATTTATGACTCTAACCAATAAGTTTAAAAAGTGTGTTTGCAAGTAAGGAAATAATACACAAACCAAATATGATATATTTGCCATGCTGCTACATTTTCTTTAATGTAATAAATTTTATTATATTTTAAATATTAACTTTGAGTTTAAAGATTTATCTTATCATTAATATAAATGTAATTGATTGGGAGAGTGTGATAATTTCTTGAATAAAGTCATAAACAAAATTAAGCTAAGAGTGGATACATATTTATGACTAATAGATGGATTAATCTAAATTTTTATTAACTTTTAAGTTTATTATCCAACTGGTAAAGTGTTAATTTTTTTATTATTTATTTACTTCTTCACGTAATTTTAACCAACTTTTTATTTATTGTTGGTAATAATGTTGCAAATATTTTATTTGTGAAATTTATTAATGTATCGTGACGTTATTAGAATTCAAAATGTGTTCACATTAGGATTGTTAAAGCAACAAATTACGTAGTATGAAAAAAAGCAAAAAATATTACCAAGGGAACGTTTAAGCATATAAAAGATTTTTATCAATGTTATATGTATATTATTAAAACTCGTTGGAATAAGCACGTGAAATTCAATCTTTATGCAATAACTTATTAATTTATTTTTTTATATAAAAAAATATGATCATGTGATCAATTATATCTTAGATAAATTTTTAATAAAAATCTTAATTAAATAATTATTGAGATGAATATATATTAGAATCATTTTCGTCAATAAAATACTTTTAATGTATCAAAATTAATCATTCCTCTTAAGAATTTTTATTTTATTTTATATAGCTTTAAATTTAATATATTTTATATTTCATGATTATTTGATTTTATAACTAATTAACTATTTTTATTGAAAATCAACTATTAAAACACCAGCAGTTGAATGATGTAATTATATTTATATCTCATTATTAAAGATATATATATAATTATATTTTTAAATATAAATGAATATATTTTTTGTTTCATTGGAAGACTTGATTTTATTTTTAAGTATCATAAGAAATTATCGAATGATCCTATCATCTAGGAATGCATAGATCTTGACTTTTGTATATATATAAAAAAAGAAATATATGATGTAGTTGATATAAATGAACTTGAAAATAATTTATATCATCATAATGAATATTTAATTATTGAATCATCACAAAATAATGAAAAATAAATATTTTATATTTATTTTTTATTTTATCAAACAATTTTATTTTATTAAATATTCTTATTTTTTTGTTAGTGATAATTTTCATTATTATCTATTATTTAAATAGGTAATAATTTAAAAATGGTAATAATCGTAATGGCCCGAAAATCAAGATGTATACTTATATGTTTCAATACGATGGAAACACTCGGTCTCATTAGATTTATAGATTAGATTGTTTTTTTTTTTACTTTTTTGTTGTAATTAATTGTAATTTTATAGAAGTGAGTATATATAAATTATTTACGTTGAATATTTTATTATATTATTTGAAAAACAGAGGTAAATAATAGATAATATTTATTTACGAGAAAGCATTCCGGATGAGATAGCGAATGGAAGAAATGGCAGGCCGATAGTAAACGACGACGTGGAGGAAGGTGGTTCCTTGAGTTCCATCATTTCTTTCCCACTTTCATTCATCATCCTCACTTCACACCCTCACTGCACAAATGTCGAAGCTGCTTCTTCTACCCTCTCTTCCCCTCACCACCTCCCCGCACTGTTTCAACACTTTTTCTTCCGCTTCTGCCCTTCAATTTCAATGCCGATTCTCCCTTACTCTCCTTTCTCGTCCCCGCCACTCTCTCGCTCCCTTCACCTCCTACGCTCGCCGAAGAGACCCTTCCATTCGCGCTTTCGATTCCAATTCCGACGCCAAAAGCGAAGAAGAATTGAAAGAAACGGGAAAGGAAGAGGGCGTTGACGATCGGGGTGTTGGGATTGCGGGCGAGGATTATCCAAGTGGGGAGTTCCGTTTTGAACCGGTTACTGGATGGAGAAGCTTCCTCGTCAAGCTTAAGATGCTGGTTGCGTTCCCATGGGAGCGCGTCCGCAAGGGCAGCGTTCTCACGATGAAGCTTCGTGGCCAGGTTACCGTCTCTGTCCTCACTCTCCTTCCCGTAGGAAGAAAATAGCCACAGGTTGAACGACCAATTTGGTCTTCTTTAAGGTGCTGTCAATTTGAAAGAAGCAAAAATATGAGCTAGTGATTGAACGCGTAAAAAATATTCATATTGGTCCTTCATACTATAGCTTAATGACAAATTAGTTTCTAATCTTCTGTCAATTTTGTCCTTAAAATTATATTTGAATGATAAAATAGTCGTACAAAAACTAATAATAAGATACAATTGCAGATATTGGGGCACTAAACTAAATATTTTGTTCTTTCATGGACTGAAATAAGAGCATTCCACACATTTAAGAATCAAATTCGATATTTACTCAAATAACCACTAAACATAAATCTTGAGTGCTAGCACCAACTTTCGCAAATTCTTTGAGACAATATTTAGTATTGATTATTATTTATGGAAAACTAAAATATTAAGAATGAAGCTTCGTTAAATGAAGTATGTAATCTACAAAATTTGGTTTTCAATAAATTTTGACTACTAAAGAGACTGTTCAAAATAATAGGTTAATGAGTGTGCTGCTAGTATTAGTAGTCTAATTCATTTGTTATTGAAAACTAAAATATATTGAGACATGCAAAGTTGGGAATTAAATTCAGTGACATCATTTTGAGTGGTAGTAAACTTTAGAGTGATGATATATAGAGATGATAAATGTTATTTGTATAAACCAAGAGAAATAGAAGCTTATGAGATATATCACATTAGGGAGTGCAGAAAGACAATAAGAATAACTTATCTTTACAGAGCCTTCTATATATAACACGCATCATCAGCACATATTAGTTCTTTCTCATTCTATCACGATGTATTATCTATTGTACTTATATGTGTCATCTAGGGTTGGAGTATCCATTGATAAATGATAAAACTTAGATGCAATTCCTACATACTCTGTTCTCCAGCCTGAATAAACAATTACACCCTTCTAACATATGTTTATTTGACATGAAGCTTTATTACATAATTTATTGAGATAAAACTTGAGTATTTGGAAAACAATAGTAAATAGAGTAGAAGGAGAATTTTTTTTTTTAATTTTATTTCTATTTTTCTATATCAATAAATAAAAAATAAAATAAGGAAATGCTTAGTTATAAAATGAAAAAAAAAAGAATCTCAAAATGTTGTATTGTTTCACATGTTCAGATATCTGATCAAGTGAAGAGTAGGTTCTCTCCAGGACTTTCTTTGCCTCAAATATGCGAGAACTTTTTGAAAGCAGCATATGATCCTCGTATTTCTGGGATCTATCTTCATATTGATAGTTTAAATTGCGGGTGGGGTAAAGTAGAAGAAATTCGAAGGCATATATTGGATTTCAAGAAGTCAGGTAAAGCTCTGGACTTGTGTTGCAGCTTTCACATGTAATAAAGAGGAACGTGGAAACATGAAATATCCAAACAAAATTTCATCTTTTATACTGTTTATAGAACCTTATATTAGAGTCAAATGAACCAGTGAAGATTTACAAGAAATTCAGTGAAAACATGCCTAGTTACATGTAAAAGTAATTTCATATGACTTCTATGGCTACACCCCTTCAAAATGCCAAGCTATAGTTGTTTCGTGGACATTTTATACCTTCACTGCCAACGCATTTACCCTGAAGTTTCACTGCTGTGCCAATTAGTTCTGTAAACCCTTCTGCAGAATATTCAAGTTAAGAAAATTATTAATTAGATTACCATCTTTGATGTGATGGCCTTAAGTAGCAGGCTTTTCTAGTTGAATTCAATGAATCTTCTCTTGTAGGATCAAAGTTGGACCACCCATATCCTTGATTTGAAGGGGTATGTTGGAAATCACCCATATCGTCCATAAGAGTGGGTGTACTGGAAATTTCACGTCAACTAAAATTGTAGTATATTAGTGGGGTGCAAACCTGATCTTACTAACCAATTTTATAGGGTTGAGTTCGGCACAAATTTACTTTCTAATAAACTTCCATGACTACACCCTTTCAAAATGCCAAGGTATAGCTGTTTCTTGGATATTTTACACCTTCACTGCCAATTCATGTACCATGAAGTTTTAGTTCTCTGCAAATTAACTCTCATAAACCTTTCCACAGAATATTCAAGTAAAGAGAATTGTTAATTAGATTACCATCTTTGATGTGATGGCCTTAAGTAGCATGCTTCTCTAGCTGAATTCAATGAATCCTCTCTTGTAGGATTAATGAAGTAATGATGTGGTAATAATCAATGATATATTGATGTAACTTTTTTCTTCATTTTCTGAGGTGATGATGTAACTGAGGCTTATATTTAAAGTATATATACGAGGATTAATGATATATTAACATTCCTCTTTTCCCCATTGATATGTTGGTCTATATTAATATTTTTTCCTGCTTATGAATGACATTCTTTGATAGTTAATTATGCTTGTAGGAAAATTTGTTTTGGCTTATGTGCCTTTATCTCAAGAAAAAGAGTATTACCTGGCATGTGCATGTGACGAGATATACTCCCCTCCCAGTGCTTACTTTTCTTTGTTTGGATTGACTGTTCAAGCCTCGTTCCTCAGAGGTAAGATGATTTTTCTTATTTTATTGTCCTATCAATTTTACAAATTTAACTTACAATGAGTGTCCTTGTCTTTTGCTTTCTTTTCTTACAGCATCTCATCCACGTGGGGTGTGTGTACATATGTATATGTGTGTAACTCCATAAGACTCCAATTTGGTCCTTCAAAGATCATGCAACAATATTGGATCTGCATTTATCCGTACATCATATTTGTCCTTCAATGCTCATTAACACCACTTGTTTATCATTCTTTTTTAATATCTTTCCCACCGTATTGGTCATTACAGTGACGTCTGAACATCCCTTTGAAGGATGAAACTGAGGCTATTTAATATGTGGCTGATAAAAGTAGAACAATAATGA
The DNA here is from genome assembly GCA_963425845.1 of Sphenostylis stenocarpa. Classification (NCBI taxonomy): domain Eukaryota; kingdom Viridiplantae; phylum Streptophyta; class Magnoliopsida; order Fabales; family Fabaceae; genus Sphenostylis; species Sphenostylis stenocarpa. The sequence goes on from OY731406.1 coordinate 59,602,837, forward strand.
TATATGTTTGGAGGGCCAATCGGATACTTAGTTTTGTGGGGAGAGACAGGGGCATAGAAAGGGGGTGAAACTTGGTCGAAATTTCAAATGAAAGGTCTCCTATTAGCAGTTCCCTCAGGGCATCTTTGGTAGGAAGAATTCATGAGTTCCTTCTCCCCTTGAAAAATGTAAAATATAGATTTATGGTGCTACATCATAGTTAAACAAATCAATTAATTTTGTTTCAATAGAATTTTTTTTTAAGAAACTTAAACAATATATATATTTTTTTTAAGAAACTTAAACAATATATATATTTTTTTTAAGAAACTTAAACAACTCATTTGCTTCACTTATTTATTTCTTTTTTATTCATTTTTGTAAGTTTCTTGGTGAAACAATTTACAAAATCTCTTAAACAACTTTCATGTCAATTAGGATTCCTCTAATAGAAAATTGTTTCAAGCAATTAGTGTTTTATTCAAGCATTTCAATAAACAACTCCTATTGGAGATGCCTTAAAAAGGCAAATTTTCATGGAATATGCTCATAGGTCCTCGCGAGGGACTCTATAGTTTTCCTTTTCTATGAAGTTTGCACAAAGTTTTTGTGCATCTAATCTAACTACAAAAATCTGAATTAAAGTCTGATATTGATTTCCATTGTATTAGATTAATAGAATTATGAAAGTCATGCTATGGTAATTATTATTCTCATTCTCAGTGTGTTGTTCTGGTGTTCTATGTGCCATTATGCACATGCTGAAGGTGCATGTCAAGAAATTATTGACTAAATCATATAAATTTTCAATCCTATGATGGCTATCAATAAGCCTAAAACTTGTGTGTTTGACATCATTTGATTAATTGTTTTCAGGTATTTTAGATAACATAGGAATTGAACCACAAGTGGAAAGGATTGGAAAATACAAAAGTGCAGGTGATCAACTAGCTCGAAGAACCATGTCTGAAGAAAATTGTGAGATGCTGACGGCATTGCTTGATAATATCTATACAAATTGGCTGGATAAAGTCTCTTCTGCCAAAGGTACATTTGAATTTGATGTTTTAGTTGATTTATGAATCAACATATTAACATGTCGGCTTCTGCAAGTTTAATACAGGAAAAAGAAGAGAAGATATTGAGAAACTCATCAATGAAGGTGTTTATCAAGTAGACAAGCTGAAAGAAGAGGGGCTCATATCAAATACAATCTATGATGACGAGGTACCCCAGTGTTCTTATATGAACAACCAATTTGATATTTGCTCATAGTGGCAGACTTATGGATTGGATCTTGTAACATTGTTTAGTAGAATTCACCTAAGATCACTGTTTTGACCAACCATTATGTTATAAGAATGATTATTTGTACATGTAGTTTGTCATCTTTATTAATCTAATATAATTATATTGAGCAAGATGGAATCTCATCTTATGATTAGTGGTGCATTTTTTTTAATGGAAAAAAATTGTAAATACAAACAGTTTTTGTACTGCTCACTAAAAGTTTGTTGGTTTGATTGTTTCTCCATTTAAAGTTTGTTGATTTTTGTCTTCACTGTTGGTTGTATTCAAATATATTGATAATTAACAATGGTTAACAAATGTTTTGAAGGATGTGAATACATTTCAAGCAAAGATGGTTAAAAGGATAAGAAAGATTAAATTTTTTGCAGGTTATTGCCATGTTGAAGGAGAGACTTGGAGTGAAACCAGATAAAGATTTGCCTGTGGTGGACTACAGGTAGCAATTTCTGTATGCTTTGAGAATGTACAACGGTTTATGCTGTTTATTTGAACTGCCAAAAAGTTAGCTTTACAAAAATGTAACTAAGAAATTCTCATTCCATAGTCTCATTAGAATACACCTTCTGCCTCATACCAAGTTTCATTCCCAATCATCATGTTACTTTCAACATTAGAAGTAAGTTCAAGGGCTTTAATACTTTCTATGGCCATGTAAGTTCAAATGAAATTTCCTGTGAAAAGAATCATTCATATCAATGGCCATGTCTCTTTCTTTCTTCACCCTGATTCAGGGATTATTCTAGAACCTTAGGATTATCTCCATCTCTTTACTTCAAAAGGGATGTTACTGGACATTAATTTACTAGTTGATGAGAAGTAGGTGTTTAAGTACTTGACTTTCTTGTCCAGGAAAATTGTTTGGCATGGTGCTGGTGCTATTCATTGTACCATCTTTCAAATTATGTTTTCGCAATTCTTTGATGTTATGCTTAGTTCACTGGCTACTTCTATTTTGGAATTTTCTTGCAAGATTTGAATCATGTTAGTATAACATAATATTTCCAATGTAACAGTTTTCCTGTTGAGTATAGCACATCCACTCCATGTGTAAAGCCTTAGAATATTGAGTTTGGTATAATACAATGTAAAAGTATATTGATTTATTTTAAGGGGCAAATTTGAAGAGATTATAAGGAGGTTTTTTGAGATTGTAAAAGTAACTTTTGACCTTTCTCAAATCTCTTTTTAGCCTTTATTTTTAGCTATACAAAGAAGTGTATTAAAATAAGCTCTGTTTCAGCTTATTTTAGTAAGCTCCACACTAAATGTGCATAAATTTTCATTAAGCTGACATGTGCTTAATTGTGTTGCTTATTGAAAAACACCTTCACTATCAACTTTGGAAACGATAATCTACAATTAGTTTTTATAGAAGTTGGAGGAAACTTTAGAGAATGTATAATATAATAAAGATTTTAATTTAAAATATCTTTGTTTTTATTCAGCTCCCACTTATTTGGTATGGGTTCTTGCTGTGGCTTATGCTTGTTCTGAATAACTTATTTTGGGAATTTTTCATTTTATTATTTGTAGCTTCTAAAGAAAGAGAGTTCTAAAATATAAAAAAATAATAAGTAATTATGTTCCATAACTACACCCTGTTTGTTTCAATTGTTTTTATTAAAAAATCACTTTTTTCTTTTTAAAAATTAAACATTTAAAAAAATAAAATTCATGCATTTATTTCAAAATTTCCAAATAATCATAGGTAGAAAAGAATCTTAAAACCTGATTAAAATTAGAAGCTATTTTGCATAGTTTAGAATCAGTTATTTTAAAAATAGTTATTTTTATTATAGTAAACAAAGATAAATATGTTTATACTTTTTTTTTTAAATCTCTTAAACATATCAATAGATTATTTTACATCAGAATCACTTTTATTTTTCGAAAATTTTGTCACAATCTGACCCTTAATCTTTCCCAAACTTGTGTTTGTGATAGATATTTCTATGGATTATGCATTTTGGGAATAACTTATTTTGGAGGATAGTCATTTTATTATTTTCTTGAGAAAGCTTTTAAAAGCAGTAAATTTAAAAAGTGATTATTTTCCCTTAATTAATCTTTTCTCAAACACGCGAGAGTGTAAATTACAGCTTTCACGTGGCATACAATTGCATTCTTTTATTATTTTTGCTTCTAACAGATGTATAGTGATGTTTTCTTGCATCAATGTAATACAGGAAATATTCTCGAGTTAGGAAATGGACTGTTGGAATGTCAGGTGGTAAAGAACTTATAGCAATTATTCGAGCATCAGGGAGTATTAGTCGTGTAGAGAGTCAATTAAGTGTGTCTAGCTCAGGCATCATTGCAGAGAAGTTTATTGAAAAGATTCGTACTATCAGAGGTAAACTTGATCTCATAAGTTACAAGTTCCCCTTTTAAATTTCAATGCAGGAGGGTGATTAAAATTGGCACTTATTTAATGGGATATTATTTGTCTATTTATATTGATTATAGAAGCTGTTGTTCATGCTTCATAGATATATTTGTTTCAGTTGAGTAATATTATTCACTGATGTCCCTCTGATAAATGAGAAAGAAGCGAAGAGATTTCTTTTAAAACTTATGCTTCCGAAAAAGGTTTAGAAGTAGTTTTCTTCCCAATACTGCAGTTTCTGCCATGTTTAAATCCCGGATAGCTGTGCGTAGCAGCCAGCTCCAAAAATGCCATAGGAGATAGCATATAGTGGGATAACTGCTATTTTAAAATTGTAGTTTATATAATATAAATATAATTTTTCAAAAATGATACATACTCAATTTTTAATATTCATAATTAACAATAAGAAGTCATAGGTGTGTTGGATATAACATACAAGTAAATCCAACAAAAGTTCAATTCAAGTTTCCTAGATTGGCATTATCAGTCATCATCTTCTGAATTCATGTATTTTTTATAATTTTCACAATTATTACATCTGTAGATTTCAATTTGGGGAATCAAAATCCCAAAAATAGCCCTCTAGGAAAGCCCGAATGGCTTTGTTCTAAGGTGTTTTTTGGAATCAACGCATGCTATAGCACCCACTACTCAGCCTGCTATTTGGTCTGTGATGACCGCTACACCAAACTCTTCCACTACAGCAACCCCTATAGCGGGCAGGGGCTGCTCCACTGCCATAGCCCGCTATTTAAAACCCTGTTTATAAGTTGATAATGTAAGATCAAATAGATATGGAACCCAGGTCGCAAGAACCCAGAAAGATCTTTATTAGGTTCTCTATTTGTAGGGTCGAAATGGAGAGAGAGGAGAGGAAGGAAGAGGAGAAATAGAGGGGAGATGTGGATTCTTGCTCTTTGATTGTGTGGAATTGGAGGAGAGAAAAAGGGTGTGGGTCTCACATTTCTATTTCCTCACTCCGGTATGCAAGATTTTCAAAAGTAACGCATTACCCACTCAACATAATTTATGTGTTTATAATCTTCTCTCATAATTGATTGTCAGCCACATTATGAGAGACAATAGATTGTGCCAGAAAAAAATTATATTTACATTAAAAATTGATTGTATTTTCAACTTTTCCTATCTCCCAAACTAACACCCATAAAATTCATCTCATTTCTTACCTATTTCTCCTATCAAAATAGAGAATGAATATCCGCGGACACAGAAGGTGATCCTTTAGCCGGAGAAAATAAGTAAACATACGACGTGCCAACTTATAGGAGTTAGTTCTGTTAAGTTAGTAACTTGCATATGCAACAACACAACTTATCTATTCACTTTTAGGAATGTAAACATAATCATAGTCATGGTCTTGAGTGTCTAGGAACGACTAATCATAGTTAATCTCTATCAGTGATGCTGTTTTACAAAAGGCAACCTTTGTTTTTATTCTTTGTTTTTAATTCACTCACGTGTTATTTTCCCCTCAGATTCAAAAAAATTTAAGGCGGCCATCATTAGAATTGACAGTCCTGGAGGTGATGCTCTTGCTTCTGATTTGTAAGTTCTGGTAAAATTTCCCCTCTATTTCAATCGTATGTCAAAACTGCTACTTTAAGAAAAATTGTTGTTTTTCTTTGCATTGGTTTGACATTATTGATTGGATGGATCTAGATATGATCTGTACCATGCCTTCATACAGTTAGAGCACATGTACAATGTTGATTTATTCTTAATTGCAGTTTTTTCTTTTGAGATGATAATAGTAGCGTATATCTGTTGAATCACAATAAATAACGGTCCTAATTTTGCTCTCTTAACTTACATACTTATCTTTATAAGAAAAATTGATATACATACAAGTTATGGCCTTTTATAAGAAAAATTAAACGACATAACAATATTAATAAAATTACTAAATAACTAAGATCCCTGGCATTGGCAAGATTTTTAATGCCAAGGAAAAAGTTAGCACCAGCAGCAATCTCTATCATTTATATCCCATACAAATAGGCAGTGAAAGCATCTCAAGCCGTATAACTACATGCTTGCAGAACAATAGCTTAAACGGTTCACTAGAATTGGTTTTCTGGCACTCACACTTCGGTGCAGTTCAATATAGGCTAAGATATTTTAAAACCCTGATTAAATAATTTTATATTAAAAAACAATAATTTTAGATTTGAGAGGAGTTAGTCATATCCTTTGTGGAATGGACTACATCAATTTGAAATACATCTTCAATTGTTGTAATGGATAATGTTGTTATGCTTAGTATTTTTGTTTATTTCCATGTTTAGGCTATCATATTCAGGTGCCAAGAATCATCATCATTATCTGGTGTCATGATCTGCAGGATGTGGAGAGAAATCCGGCTTTTGGCTGCTAAAAAACCAGTCATTGCTTCAATGTCTGATGTGGCAGCAAGCGGAGGGTACTACATGGCAATGGGAGCTGATGCTATTGTTGCAGAAAGCCTTACGTTAACTGGTTCAATTGGAGTGGTCACAGGTAACCAGAGTGTTTTATGTTTCAGTAGATGAAAGAAAAGCAGGAGGATATAATTATTTAACTGAAGCTAAAACTAAAAAGTTATTAACAAATTATTTCACAGAAGTATTTAACCAAAAGTACCATTCACATATAACATACATTTTTGTAGGAAAATTTAACCTGGGGAAACTGTATGAGAAGATTGGCTTTAATAAAGAAATTATATCAAGGGGAAGATATGCTGAGCTCCTTGCTGCTGAACAACGTCCTTTCAGGTAATATTATTTCTTCATTTCCTTGTGTAAAGATTCTAGTGGATAAGGAGAGAATATTAGACAGTGTAATATTTGATATCTGAAAACGAAAATATTACATTTACTTTAAGTAGTATCTATCTCAACTTATGAAATGAAAAGTTCGTTCATGTTATATTAAAAATTTTAGGGATAAATATGCTTTTGGCCCTTGATCAATTATTGACTTTTGTTTTTGGTCCCTCATAATTTTTATTTTTTTGTCCTTAATTAAAAAAAAAAAAAAAAACTGTCGCTTAAGTGCTGTCTAGATCAAGTTATTTTACAGTTTGGAACACTATCCATACTGCTTGTGGGACCAGAAACAACATAAAAATTTATTAGAGACGAAAAAGTTAAAATATATATATATATATATATATATATATATATATATATATATATAATATATATATATATATATATATATATATATATATATATATATATATATTAGGAATCAAAAGCAAAATCCGATAATTTATCATGGATCAAAAATATACTGAAGTAAAAATTTTAATATCTTGAAATTATAAGTTTTGCACAGCTATAATGATGGGCACCGCTTGTAGGCAGTGACTGTATGGCATTGCAATTGTGCTTAGTTGGTACTGTGGTTTGCTATTTGATTTCATCTTTACCTTTTTTTGGTGAATTAATATCCAAGCGGGAATCCTGTACTTAGGACTGCAACATCTCATCTATAAACGTCGAACTAGTTCAGCCAACCTGCATTGCCTTTAATGCATTCACTAAAAAATGATCCTTTTTTTTTTGGTGGGGCAGTGCCTTATCTTTTTAGTGAGAAGCATAAATTGGACACTATTTTGGAATGTTAACTCAACCAAGAAGCTGACTCTGGTGAACGTAGATTATATCTGAAACGAAGGATCAAGTCATCCCTGATATTTGAGAGCAATTATTGCAAGAAAATCCACTGAACAAGGACCAAACCATCTTTTACCATCTAGGCACTACTGCAATTTTCTTTTTATTCAGACTTTTGTTGTATTTTATTCAGGCACTAATGTTACGTTTGGTAGTGTGATGAAATAAATAGAATGGAAAAGTAAAAGAAAGGAAAGTAATCAGTTAACAAAATAAGTTGTTTGGTTGAAGAGAAATAAAAGAAGATTGAAAAGGAATTTTTTATAATTGTTTAGTTTATTATTAATGTTTTTATTTATTATTATTATGCTATTTATTATTCATTGTTATTAAAAATAAGCCTGAAATAGAAAAAAAAACTAACCAACCCCCATAGTTGATTATTGGTGTCCATAAACGATATAGAGGCAACCACAACACATTTTCTGCATTTTAGGCAACATATTCATTATATTGCATAAAATAACCAATGATGTTGCAGCGAATGTTAGTTTCCAGCTTTCTTCGCTGTTTTACGTGGAAACATAGGGTTATGTGTGCCCCACCACTGTATTTTTACTTTTTTTTTCATGCTTCTTTCCTACCAAACAACTCACCTTTCATTTCCATCCTTTCTCTCTCCCTCTCTTTCATAGCCACCAAACCAACCGTACGAGACATAACCTTAGGAGGCCCAGGGTTTTCTGCCACCGTTTATGAATAAATTTTTACTCTAGAATTACAACTTTTTATTGATGATCGTTACAGGATTGTTATTTTTCTGTTGTACATGTTTGACATCTGAGACAGACAAATGTGAACACTGATTTTATTGTTTTGGTACAGACCAGATGAAGCAGAGTTATTTGCCAAATCTGCTAGGCATGCTTATAAACAATTCCGGGACAAGGCAGCTTTGTCCAGATCAATGACTGTATGTTTTATTTAACTAGCTAATTCCAATGCTTTTTTCATCCTTCTTGTAGATTCTTTATCACAGGCTTATGGCTAGTATACTGTCACTAGGTAGAAAAGATGGAGGAGGTTGCACAGGGAAGGGTTTGGACTGGTAACGATGCAGCTTCGAATGGTTTAGTTGATGCTATTGGCGGGCTTTCTCGAGCTATTGCCATAGCAAAAATGAAGGCCAATATACCTCAAGACAGTCAGGTTGGTTTGAAACCTTTATTTTTGCTGTATACTTGAGAAGTATAGATGCAAAACGTAGTTGATTATGCTTGAGCTATCTCAGGTTACACTAGTAGAGATCTCCAGACCCAGCCCAACTATACCCGAGATTTTGTTAGGTGTAGGGAGTTCCCTCGCTGGAGCTGACAGAGCAGTGAAGGAACTGCTACAGGGCTTGACATTTTCTGATGGGGTTCAAGCCCGGATGGATGGAATCATGTTTCAGACATTAGAAGAATATCCTTTTGGTAATCCCATTTTGTCAATAATAAAGGATTACCTCAGTTCCCTTTAGTTGCCCATACTTCATTCAATCATAGTATAATTTTATTCTTTATATTCCTTTTTCTGTGGTTGTCTAAATGGGAAATAATAGATGAAGAAGGTCTCCTTCAATGTCTCCCTCACAACCAATGTAAATCCATAATGTAAAGTTGGAAACATCGATGCATAGTTTTACACATCAACTAAGACAGGGTTTAGTATCCACTGGCTGTGTTCATTTTTCCTATAATTCATATACAACCCCATCCTCGTACTATGTTAGTCGTCTTTTAATATTGCTAATAAAATTTCACGTGGAGGCTACAACCCCACCCCCACGTGCTTGATGTTGTTTCGTAACATTTTTTTGTTCTCAACTATTAGAATGAGATTTTGAGGAGTGCGCATATCAGTTGTTCGACATACTCTACCAATTCTTTTACTCATCAACGGATGCCGTGGGATTTTCTGGAGAAAAATAGTCATTGAGTAGGAGGGGTCAGGGTCACCCCAAGTCTTCTGTGAAAGAGCTTCAAATAATAAAAAAAAGAGAATATATATTAAGGCTTATTTTTTGGTAATTTAATAGTTAATATGATAGACCATTAAATTATTATAAAATAAAAGATGAAATGAAGTAAATATATAATTTATTCATTTGAGTGAAAAACAAATTCATTTACTCATAAGAGTTAAAAATTTATTTTTTATAGTTTATATTCATTTTCATTAATTTAAAGATGAGTTATAAAAAAAAGTAAGAATGAAACTGAAAAATAAGTCTCTATTTTTTATTCTTTGAACCTATATATATAAAGAGATATATGGATAAATATATTGAGATGAGTATTTTCAATGAATACTGTTATGTATTATTTTTTATGAAATAATATATTGATTATTAAAATTAATGTTGTTTATTAAATATGATTACCTCACATTTTAGTTTAGAGTCATATTTTCGTAAGTCATGAAATCTTTCTTGCTTGAATAAAATTTGAATTGAATTCAAAATTAAAATTCTAACAGTTTGAATTGATTGATTGATTCCAAATATCAAATGTTCATATTTTGTTTTGAATCATATGTTAGTAGATTTAAAATAAAAACACTTCAAAAGAAATTAAAAGAAGGGGCAATTGAATTTGAATATTGATTTTCTTATCTTTGACTAATATTTTATTTGTAATTTTAAAAACATTGTTTAAATTACTTTTTTTTATTCTAAGTTTTGTCACATTCTCTTCTTGTTTGGTTTAATGTTTCTTGATTAATATTTTTCTAGCTTGTCTTAAAAATTCTTTAGGTTTTGCCTTAAAAGTTTTGTATTTTTTGAGTGTCCGTTAAATAGCTCCTATTGCACTTGAAACTTATTATTAAGAAATTGAAATTTTAAAACAATTAATCACTTCCAACAAAAGTTTGAGTGAAGTTTTAGTATCTTGGACAAACTATAAGCAACCAAACATTAAGAGGGACTTGAAATTATTTTTATTAACTTATTTGTTTCTTTGTATTAGCATTTTCTTTTCCTAATTCAATTTTAGGAAAAATGTCAAAGATCCCATCAACTCCAAATTCTCCTACTAAAATTTTAATTGAGAGTTGATAAAAAGAGAAGAACGATGATGGTGAAACAAATAAGAACATAAGAGGAAAGAGAAAAATTAATAAGTTCCAATGAAAACTTATTGAAAAAAAAGGTTAGTCTTGAATTAAGAAACAAATATGCAAGAACCCTTCAAGATATGAGAGTGAAGATAATGAAGAAGAACAAGAATGAAGATGACATAATTATAGGAGAAGGGAAGATGTTAGCCGTTTAAAGAAGACAAATGTCAATATTAAACTTCCAATATTTCATGACAATAGTGATCCAAATGTGTATTTAGAATAGGAAGCACCAGTAGAACAAATTTTGGTGCGTTTGATTTAGTGACTGGAAATAGGCATAATTTGCTTTCCTAGAATTTATTGGCTAAACAAACTACAAATGGACATTGAGCAATATAAGAGGTAGAAGAATGAATCCATTTTGAAGCTTTAACGAGTAAGAATGTAGATAAGTACCGTAACGATATGAAAATAATTATCTTGAAAGTCGATTTTAACTATGAATCTTTAGAAGTTAAAATTACTATATTTATTAGTAGTCTTAAAAAAAATTTAAGAGGTAGAAGAATTAATTAAATATAGTTAATCAAATAAATTTAATTAATTGGATTATGAATAACTAAAATATATATATATATATATATATATATATATATATATATATATATATTGATTACATTTAAATTTAGATGTTAAATATAGGACTCACAAATCCCTCAACCTTAACTCTTTTATAATTGAAAAGTAGATCTAAAACAAGTTACTAATATTCCTTGAGAAGATGATATAAGAATTTTTCCTAAGTTTTCATGTTAAGAATTATTTGATGTTGAGGTGACAAAACATTTTCGATCAACTATTTTACCTAATCCAACTTTAACCTTGTATGTCCTTCGTCCTAACTATCAAATTGAAGTATTAAATGATTAATTATTGTTGTAAATGAAGGGGTATTACAAAACAGAGAACGTGTTCTCACACGTTGCAGAAAACTGTTTCAGAGAACGTGTTCTCACACGTTACAAAAGACTATTTTAGAGAACATTATAGAAGACAGTTTCAGAGAACGTGTTCTGACACACGTTGCAGAAGACTGTTTCAGAGAACGTTACAGACCCACTACTAAGTCTTCCATAACTGTTACAGACTTTCTCTTATAAATAGAGACCACTTCACACTCTTCAGAACACACCTCTCTCATCTTTTCTTCTCTGATTTTCTTTCTGTGTTCCTGGGTTAATTTACTCTTTTGAGAGTTTCTTGCTAGTTTCTGAGATCCTCGGATATTCCGAGAAGTTCCTCTTGTATCCTAGGGGACTTGCGCAATATAGCGCGGATAAGTCCTTAAAGGCAGTGATTATACACGCCTTAGGAATAAAGTTTATTCATGTCTCTGTCAGCTTTTACAACAATCTTAAGGACTTATGGCTGATAATACGAATATCAACAACTTCCTTCAACAGTTTTAGAATATTGGATAGGGAAAGAAAGAGAATTATGAAGTGCTCATAGATCAATGTTAGTCTTCTGATTATGATTTGTGTATGTTATTATGTGAGAATCAATTCATGTATGTTATTATATGATTATATGTATGCTATTACGTGAGAATAAAGAATCTAAACGTAAATATTTTACATAATTAGTAACGTATAAAACTACAAATTAAAATGCATGTGGTATCAGAGCGATACTTGTTAGATTTATGATTTTTCTCTTATGATAATTTTTAAATTATGTTTTTCCCAAAATTGAATAAAGGAATAAATGCTAATCTATGTTTTAAGCTGCAATCAATTTCAAATTGAAATTAATTTCATAGCCCCTGTGTGAATGACACTGTAATTCTTATTGAAATGTGAATGATCCTGTAATTGATTTTAATTGAAAAATCAAATTACGTGATTGTGTTAAAAGGTGAATCATATATGAAATTGATTATTGCGTGTTATAATTACGATGAAAGAAAGGTAAATGATGAAAGAAATGTTATAGAGGACACGTGTCAAACACATGTTCCTTTTTCGGATTTATTACACCAATGAAACACGAAAAATGAATTATGTTTCATGAGTATATTAATTATGCATGAGTATTATATGTTATGAGAGATTTGTCTTGGTAGTGAATAATTAACAGTTACGTGTGCATGACTTAGATTTGCATATTATTTTGTACATACGTACAAGTAGAATATTATTTTGTCTACATATTATTTTGTACATACGTATAAGTAGAACATTATTTTGTCCCCATATTATTTTGTACATACGTATAAGAAAGGGTTGAGACGATATGAAACAGTGGATCTAACCCCACTTTACGTTGAATAAGGAAAATTAATTTTTGTGGAAAGTAAGGTCATCATACACTCAGTGTAGACGTGGAATGAGAAACAACAATCCTCCTAAGGAAAATTTAGCTAAAGGAGAAGATACAATTATTGTAGTTCCAAATAAACCTTGTGACAAATATGAGCAAATGAGTGATAGACTCTGGTGCTACCAGACACATCTGTGCAAACAGAAGTGCTTTTACCTCCTACACTAGTGTGGGGATGGAGAAGAACATATTTATCTTGGTGATTCCAGCACAACTCCTGTCTTAGGAAAATGAAAAGTTCTTCTGAAACTCACATCTAAAAATACTCTGACCTTGAAAGATGTGTTACATGTGCCATTAATCAGAGCTAATTTAATATCTGTAGCACTGTTAGGAAAAGTTGAGGTTAAAGTGTCATTTGAATCTAATAAGATTGTTATGACAAAAAAAATAATGTGTTTGTAGGGAAGGGATATTGTGATCAATGTTTTGTTTTGTACTTAACATCTCTGAGGTTGTAAATAAATTTTGTTTTTCTACTTATATTATTGATTCATATTATCTATGACATTTATAGATGACTACTTTACATACACCAAAGTATACTTAATCAAAGAACTCTAGTGCACCAAATAACCTCTGAGAGAAGAAATACTTACAGTGTGTTTTTTAAAACTGCTAAAACTCTCTACGAGTTATGGAGAGGTTATAAACCTAATATTAAATATTTAAGAGTGTGGGGGTGCCTAGCTAAGGTAATGTTATCCAATCATAAGAAAAGGAAAATATGTTCTAAAACTTCTTATTGTATGTTCTTAGGCTATGCAGAACATAGTGCTGTCTATAGGTTTCTTATCCTCAAAAGTGATGTAATTAAGCATAATACTATAGTGGAGACAAAAAATATTGAGTTCTTTAAACATATTTTTTCTCTAAAGGTTAATGAGATACCTAAACAATCTATAGATATTAATAGTGATAAAATATATGAGGATTTGAAGAGAAGTAAATGACAGAGGAAGGAAACCTCCTTTGGAGATGATTTCTACACTTATCTAGTTGAAAATGATTCAATGAGTTTTTTAGAGGCTATTAGGGCTCCTGATGCAATACATTGGGATAAGGTCATTAAGACTGAAATTGATTCAATTAAGAAATACTTGGACTTTGGTAGATTTTCCTAAAGTAACAAAACCTATTGGTTGTAAGTGGATCTTTAAGAAAAAGTATCATCTTGATGGATCCATAGATAAATATAAGGCAAGATTAGTAGCAAAGGGTTTTACTCAAAAATCCAACATTGATTATTTTGACACCTTTGCCCCTATGACTAGGATTTCCTCTATTCGAGTTTTGTTAGCTCTAGCAGCTATTCATAAACTAGTTATACACCAAATGGATGTTAAGACAACCTTTTTGAACAGTAAATTAGAGGAGGAAAATTATATGACTCAACCTGAAGGGTGTGTTGTTCCAGGTCAAGAGAACAAAGTGTGCAGACTTTTAAAATCCTTATATGGATTAAAACAAGCACCAAAACAATGGCATGAAAAACTTGATAATGTTCTACTTTGTAATGGTTTTTCAACTAGTGATACTGATAAATGTGTGTACTTTAAATTTGAGAGTGGTGAATGTGTTATTATATGTTTATATATAGATGATATGCTAATATTTGGTACATGCATTGACATTGTCTCTAGAACTAAGTTGTTTCTAGGATCTAAATTTGAAATGAAAGATATGGGTGAAACCAATGTGATTTTGGGAGTTAAAATCATAATGAAGGGTGATAGTATTTTTCTATGCCAAGAACAATATATTGAAAAACTTCTTAGTAAGTTTGGGTGTTATAACGCCAAACCAGTGAATACCCCTTATGATGTTAACTCTAAGTTAAAGAAAAATAGAGGAGACTCAATCTCTTAACCTCAGTATGCCCAAGTAATTGGGAGCTTACTACCTTTAATGAGCTTTTCTAAACCTGACATTGCTTATGCAGTAGGTAGACTGAGTAGGTACACTCAATGTCCTAATCAAGAACATTGGAATACACTTACAAGACTTATGCGATACTTAAGAGGTTCAATGGATTATGTCATTGAATATAGTGGATTTCCCGCTGTACTAGAAGGGTACATTGATGCTAACTGGATCTCTGATTCAGATGAGACAAAATCTACTAGTGACTATGTATTCACACTCGGGGGTGGTGCGATTACATGGAAATCAGCCAAGCAAACAACTATTGCAAGATCAACAATGGAATCTGAATTTGTTGCTCTCGAAATGGATGGTAGTGAAGCTGAGTGGTTGAAAAACTTCTTAGTAAACATTCCAATTAGGAATAAAACCGATCCCCTCGGTATCAATACACTATGATTGTCAATCGGCAATAACTATAGCAAAAAATAAGAATTACAATGGAAAAAACAAACATATACAGTTGAGACATAATTTAGTGAAGCAGCTGCTAAAGAATGAAACAATTTCCATTGACTATGTGAAGTCAGAACGGAATCTAGCATATCCTCTGACAAAACCCTTAACGAGAAATATGATTTTAGAAACATCGAGGGGAATGAGACTTAAGCAACTTGCAAACAAACAGGTGATGGTAACCCAACCTTTGTGATTGGAGATCCCATGAATAAGGTTCATATGGGTAAAAACAAGTCACTTGTTAGTTCTGCTAGCACTAAAATTGATTAAAATCAATTATGTCCATTCCATATGTGAAAGTTCTAGATACTGCATCATTGAGAGGTTAAACTTTGTAATTAAAATTCTATGTGGTGTACGGATTTTAGTATAAACAAAGTTTTTAAACGATTTCATATCCTTTAAGGGTAGTGTATGATTTGCAGCATACACTTGATGAAGTCACCTATATGAGTGTCGAGTGGGGCTGCTTGTATGAGATCTTTGCAAGATTTCTAGAGCACTCATGAATACCGGGCACGCGCATGACCTAGTAAGCGTAACACAGCGATAACAACAAGAATTGTGGGGGTGTATTGTGATTATTAAAACCGCTAACACACATTAAGTGTTTTGGTTCATATAACTTGCTACACCAACTACACTGTGTGTTAAGTTTTTTAGTCTAAGACTGGTTCATATAGCTTGCTATACCAGCTATGATGCATTACATCTTATATGAGACCCAGGATTTTCTTCTTTTATTTCTTTTATCTCCTTTTGTTTTGCAATATGTGGGGGATTGTTGTAAATTAAGGGGTATTGCAAAACAGAGAACATATTCTCACACGTTGCAGAAGACTGTTTCAGAGAACGTGTTCTCACACGTTGCAGAAGACTATTTCAGAGAACATTACAGAAGACCATTTCAGAGAACGTGTTCTCACACACGTTGCAGAAGACTGCTTCAGATAACGTTACAGACCCACTACTAAGTCTTCCATAACTGTTATAAACTTTCTCTTATAAATAGAGACCACTTCACACTCTTCAGAACACACCTCTCTCATATTCTCTTCTCTGATCTTCTTTTTGTGTTCCTGGGTTAATTTACTCTTTTGAGAGTTTCTTGCTAGTTTCTGAGATCCTCGGATATTCCAAGAAGTTCCTGTTGTATCCTGGGGGACTTGTGCAATACACTGCGGATAAGTCCTTAAGGACAGTGATTATACACGCCTCAGAAATAAAATTTGTTCGTGTCTCTGTTAGCTTTTACAACAATTATTAATTGTTGGAAGTAATCGATGATCTTATCAAATGAGTTATCATTCATAAATTTCCTTTAGCATCAAATGAATTGACTAGAAGATCCTGTTAGATCACTTGCTCACATTATAATCATTTAAAATTTTTCTTTAGTTTTAGATAATTTGATCAATTAATCTTGATTTATGTCAATATATCTAGTATTAATTGATCTTACTTTGAACGACCTCTCAATATTAGAGATGAATCTAAAACTAATTTTAAAAAATTGTTACAACTTTAAAGAAATCAAACGTAACATAAGTATCTTACACCTCACTCTAAATAGAGTATTAACAAACAAATGATAAATTTTTGAGCTAGTTCCAACCATTAGCTTTAAAACATAACCATATTCATACCATTAAAATTATCCACCAATTTTTCTTCTCTAGATATGATGTTTTTTAAAAAAAAAACTTTTTGTTAATACTCTATTTATCCTCACTAAAAAAAAGAATACAATCAATCAAATTATTTCAATTCTTATAATAGATGAAGATTGTATCTATAATTTTAATGATAAGGTTTTTAAAATTTAACATGTGTGTTAAAAATGAATATAGGTGTACAAATATAACTTTTACCATTATATTTATAGAAATCTCAAGTCTTATGACTAAATACACTATTTTATAATTATCAAATTCAACATGTGTTAATTACTCCATTAATATGTGTATTAACTAAGTCATCATGATTCTTGAATACCTAGAGCTATTACTCATCATTTGAGTTAAACAAAAACACACAAGAGCACTTTTTCTTGTACAAATTAACTTATTCTTTGGGTTAAATTTACAACAAAACATAAAAAATATTAAGATTGGCGCAAGAAGTAGAATGTGAAAGAAGAACACAAAGTGAGAAATGTCTTTAGAGAGAAGCTTCCAAAACCTCTTGTAAAATTAGCATCTTCTCTTTTTCTTTCAATTAATAAAGAATTTAGGCTTGTAAATTTTTAACTATGTGAACTTTATCCTCTTGTTATATGGGAGAGAGTTAAACAGATAGTCTTAAGCAAATTTATGTTTAAAATACCATTTTGTATTTAGAGGAATTAAAAATAACTCAGTGGAAAAAAAAATCAATGTATTAAGAATTACCTCCTGAATTTTTCTTTAACTCAAAGTTAAAAGTAAATTGTATATTTATTATAAACTAGAAATGATAAAAATTATACTTGATTTACTAATAAATTATAATGGAACCCTCTTGAAAGAGGAATTAATGTATATCAATATAGTACTTTTACTCAGTATTGTGTGTATTTATTTTGAAAAAAAAAAAAATAATGGTTGCGAACTATTTTAAAAAGACCTTGAACCGCTACAAGTGACTTTTAAAATCGGTTTTGACCTATTTTGTTAGGTTTTTATCAACCTACGGATTTTTATACTGATTTAAATTAAAGTCAATTTTATTGTTCAAATAGATTGAACACTGTATCAGTTCATCGTGTTTTTTTTTTTTAATTAGACCAACGTGTCTCATCCAATTCTTACTATACGTGTAACACCAGGTTTTGAATGCATTGCACTTACTAAAATATTTATATATTAATTGCAAATTTTGAAAAATTAGTCCATGTGAAAAGTCTCAAAATAATTACGAAAATGAAATTGCAATTTATAATTATTTCTAAATAACTCATACGTTTAAATGTAATGATTCAAAATTATATTATTAAAAATATTAAACAGAAAACACATTAGAAAGGAAGCGAGAAGAATTTCTGAGAATGGAATTTGAATATATATATATATATATATATATATATATATATATATATATATATATATATATATATATATATATATATTATCATTACCTCGATCGACACTTTTCGTTTTGGAAGGGTTCAGGAATATTTCTACTTCACTTTAAGTATCAATAAAAGTGTTAAAAATGATGAAGGTAATATGATAAATTATTATTTAAAATTTGACCATAATTTTGATAGGGTATATTGTGCACATGAAGTGAAGTAATAATATTCATATATGTAAGGAATAAACAAAGCTCGACCACATAAGAGGAAAGTATTATTCTCGAGTTTTTGAGTTCACAAATTGTGTATATTCAAGAGGATATATTTCTACGTATCCATTGGCCCCCTCAATTTTCTCCACTAACAAAAGCTCCATCCTTGGATTCTTGCCTCCTTGTATCCTCTTCCATGCATATAATCACACACACAATCACACTTCATTTTTAAAAATACTTTCTTTATATTTTACCAAATTAATACCCTATTTTCATTGTGTGTTTCTTGCCACAAATTTACATGAAATAAATTATTGGGTCTTTCAAAGTAGATTTATTAAGGAGAAATAACGTCAATGACACATGAGTTTAACATACACAAGATATTAACATCATTTTCAATCTAAAATTTTAAGATAATAGATTATCAGTCGTTCTTTTTTATATGTTGTTCAACTTTTTCATTCTTAATCAATGTGAAATTTAGATTCAAACTTAGATTACCCAATAATCTCTCTTTCAAATATGAATTCTTCTATATTGATATATCTGTTTGAGCTCATTAGTCCTTACATGTATCATCGTTATAACGGGATATACGTTTATTTTGATCCACTATTAAAAAGACTTTGAATATAAAGACCACTGATATATGTATGCACCAATCCTTCTTCCATATTACTTTCTTTAGCTGTTCAGGATATCTCTGATTGACCAATTTGTTGTAGTGCACACTGGGTCTCTTTTCCAGATTCTTCAATTTGTTAATGTGACAAATGTTCGAACTCATGCCACTGATACATCTCAAGAGAATATGCTCTTCATTCTTCAAAATGATGAAATTATGACTTGGGACAATTCCATTTTGCCTAATACCAGTTTAGTATAAGGACTAAATTATTATAAAAACCTAAGTTTTTATTATAGGGTGAATGCATTTAAAAATAAGTTTTCATTTTCATTCATTTAAAAAAATTTGTAATATTCCTTTCAAATTAATTATCACTTCTTCAAATATTATATAACATTAATTCACCAATATTACTTACTTACGTATTGAACAAAAGGTTATATGATTATTTCAAATGGCTCGTATTAATATTGTGATATAACTCACCACCTCAAAAACACTCTTAAGATTTATAAAATAAACCAAATTCATAGTTTTATAAAAAATGAAAAAAAAAAATCAAATTTTATAGGAATGGAAAATGAAGAAGAAATTTTGTAAAGACTAAAATCAAAACCTGTTAATTCACGTTAACTATATAATAAAGTAAGGTTTTATAAGTGTATGTTTTTTTTTTCAGAAAACAAATTTTGCTTACTTTTTATTTAAATGAGGATGCAATTTCACTGGCTCACAGTAATATATATATATATATATATATATATATATATATATATATATATATATTTACTAGTATTTTTTTCTTTTATTAAAAAAATAATTTATATATAATTAAAAAGGTACATGAATGGCCTCATATACATAGGGTTACATAACTCTAAGATAAAACCAAACCATTTTTAGAAAGAAAAAAAAACCCTTCTCTTTAAATGATAAAGATATAAATTTTATTAGACTAGGTCAAACGTTGAGGATATTAATGTGTTTTGGTTATTAACAAAAAAGTTATGACAAGCATTGTAAAATGCGTAATATTGTACTACTAGACATGCAAATCAACTTAGAATGAAGTTATTCGAGTTTAAGTTTAACAAAATATTGCCCTAATACCTAAACCCTTATCATAATATTCAAAATATAAACATTCTTGTTAACAATGCATGATTAAATATGAGTTTAATTTAGATGGAAATTATGAGGGTCATGTTAAAGAGAAAAAGAAACTATAGTTAATGTATTTGATTGCATAAATCCGTGCACGTTAATGAAATGAGTAATGAAAATGTGAAGTGTTTTGGTCATGAGTGGTTTTTCTTCTGCGAGACCTCGTTAATAATTAATAGGTTAGGATCGAATGATAAACCAATTGCATTAATAATTTTGTTAAAAAGTGAAATTAAATGGGAAAATCATTATAAGTAATATGAATTGTAAAATGAAGATATAACTAAAATAAAGGTATAGATTTAGGTTAACTTCGATGGTATTAAATTGTGCAGTGATTGAATTGAATGTTCATCATTTATTCAACTGGGGATGAAGGGAAAGTTTCCCTGCAAAAGTTAGATAAACTAACTGACACTGAGCAAAAACTTGAACTTTGGGAGGATTCAATGATATAATAGAGTGAAGAAGTCGTAATTAGTAGAAATCTAAACTTGGCTCCAAAATATCATTCTTTATTATTCAACAATATCAATCTGGATATAATTTATATGATCATATGCAGATTAAGTTTATCGTACCTGCTAAGTGAAGTATCTTTGTTATCCCTTAACAAAAAAATTTCTTTAACCAAAAACACAGTAGAATAAATTCATCACTGCTTTGACTTAGAGGATATGCATAGCCCCTCATGATTTTAGGTGTGTATATTTCATGTATTGATAGTTTACACTTGGAAAATACATGTTAATAGAATTATATAAGCTAGAAATGTTGCTAACAATTATAATTGAAAATAAGTTCATAACCAAGGATCACATTTGTTATTTTACATGAAATGACATCTCAGAAAAAAATTAACCTTTGAAGTACATTTAGTCTTATCCTTACAACAATTAAAATGTTAATTGATTCAATCAAGAAGCAGGCATATCCTATCTACAACAACTTTTCAATCTGTAATTCAATTATGAGTTTATGGTAAATACTCGAATAAAGGGTAATTTCGCATCAGTTATATGAATGGAACCAGAAAGTAGTGCAATCAGTCTGCAATATGATACAATTATATATAACAACAGAAGTGGGATTGATCATGAACACCCTTATGAACGATCAATATATATATATAT
The DNA here is from genome assembly GCA_963425845.1 of Sphenostylis stenocarpa. Lineage (NCBI taxonomy): Eukaryota > Viridiplantae > Streptophyta > Magnoliopsida > Fabales > Fabaceae > Sphenostylis > Sphenostylis stenocarpa. Next base: position 59,624,203 of record OY731406.1, read on the forward strand.
ATATATACATATACATATATATATATAGATAGATTATCAATTAAGGTTTCAACCGCGCATAGTTCTCATGCTAGACCTAGATTTGTAGGATGAAACTAGGAGGATGTCATCATAAGATACAAACAATATAGAAACTGGTTTGGTATCAAATAAGAAGTTTGAAGTAGAAGCTCTTACAATATAATTATTGTATAGGATAAATAGAGGACATATTGTGATTTCCACAACGGTTTGAGTGTAGAATATAACTAGGACTTGGATTAATTCTCTGGCATAGCTCGTTTGAGAACACAGAAATTGAAAATGCAATTATAGGGATCCCAATGAAATCCGATCTCATCACCTTTCTTTAGATCACGCCTTCTCACGAAGTCTTGGTTCCACTTTCCAATAAGAACATAGCTTTTGGATGAAGACCATCGCTTTAGAACGAGTTGGTGCATGGATTTGGTGTCCATGTCCCAAACTCTAACTGGGGTCCCTTCTTCAGTTTCTGCAGCTCTTGCATGATCTGCACCCAACATAGGCAAAATTTGTTTCTTCACCAAATCTGCAGCCAGCAAGAGTCTACTTAGGATTCCCAAATCACTATCAGTTAGAGTCTTCTTGATCTTCCATGGATCATCGTAAAGCTTCAATGTTGTTGAAACTCCCTTGTTCATCTCCTCTTCACTTTGGTTGCTGCAGAATCTTCTCCTTGATGTCCTATAGTTAGAAGCTTCACACAAGGTAGATTTCCTCTTCTTTTGACACTGCTCCCTTTCATCTCCAGGGTTGCTCATGTTGGAAGAGATGAATACTGTCAACTTTGTGTTATTTTGTGACTGTAAACTCATAAGGAAAGGTTGAAAGGGCTTTTATGTTTACACTACTGCATCACTTCCTACAGCATTTTTTTGGTATTTGTGAAATGGCAGTGAAGGCTCATTTCCTTTTTCTTTCAACATACAAATGGATTTCTCATCTTTGTCATAGCCAGTAGAAAGGCATTTCTCATTTTTATTTTCAAAAGCATGATTGGGATAAGAATATCCATGCCATACAACTTATTCTCATTTTTATTTTATTAATAACACTTTTTTTTTAAAATGACATCAAACTTTTTTAAATAACTAAATAAATTTCTCCTCTAATTTAACTAAACACCATACTTAATTTTTCATTTGTAAATACTCATTCATTCAATTAATTAATTAATTAATTAATTAATTAACCTCTGCTTGTAAAAAAAAAATGTAAATTGGGATTAGAATATAACTAGGGCTTTTGGGAAGAAAGAAAAGAATGAATAGAAACTGTGGACCATGAGCAAAACAATGGACCGCACTATAGAAGCAATGAGAACGTCAAATTTGATTTTCTCGCACTTGTAAAGTTATATATAGAATCTAAATACTTTTGAGTATGGTTCATCCATGTTCACACAAACAATTGAGTAATTCTATACATACAAAAATTCCCAAGACAAAAAAGCAAAATATTTTATTTATTTAGATATCTCTCAAATTTTTCTTTAAGAATATCATACCATTAATTTGTTAATAAATATTAGAAATATAAAAGTGTTTAACCTAAACCTAGTCTCAATTTACAAAATAAAATACCATATTAAAAACCAAGAAATACCCAATTCAATCTTACAATTTGTAAAGTAAAGTTTATCTTATATTGATTATAACTTTAATCGATACTTATAAATTTATATTCATTTGTTACATATATGCTAAATTCTTTTAATAATTTGAATAAATTGAAATGTAACTATATATCTACTTAGTTAGAAATGTCAAGTTTATTTTTTTAGTTTATAATTTTTTTAACTATATTATTGGATAGAGCATTCATTAATTTCACTAATAACTATTTTTTATAATAAAATGTGACTATTATTATCTCCACCTTATCATTTAACGAGTTGCAATATGACAAGTAGTAGTTGAGAATTCAAAGTTTGTTCCATTCCTTGTTTTTAAATAAAAAGATGCATTTCCACAATACAAAATGGTTAGAGGGACAACGACATTGTATATATGCATGTGAATACATAAAATAAATACTCTTCATTATTAAAAATAAAAATATATTTTACTAACTTGTCATATATTAAAAATTCTCAAAATCTTATCTATGAAGGCTATCTTTCTTTTAATTTAATAAATATAACGAGTTAAAATAGAATTTAAAAATAATAAATAAATTTTTCTCAAAAAAATTGTTTACACAACTATTATAAAAGAACATGTATAGAATTTTATTTATGTCAAGCTTTAAATTACTACAGAAATATATCTCTACATGAATTATCTTTAAAAATAACTAATTAAAAATAAATTTAAAATAATTATGTGCTGCTTGATAACAATTTTACATTGTGATTCAATTATATATCACTATACTTATATGATTTTTAACGTAATTATTATAAAAATTAATATATGTATATATCATCGTTAGTAATTCATGATTGAATATTATTAATATAATGACACATGGTTTTTTTTTCTCATTAAAAATATATGATAAAATTGATTAACAAGTTACAACTCAACGTGTAAGAAAACTAGAGTTGTTGATATATTTTTTATATAAGAAAAAGTTATTAAGATGAATAGAAGGAAACTTAAAACCTTATAATTACGAACCAAAGAAGTAAACATAGTGGGAAATAGAATTTGAAGGGCAACTATGCTCTTCTTCGTTGTCATAACCCCTGAATAAGACTTCACTTTAATAATAAGATCCTTGATGTTCACCATATCGACCTGTTGAAACAAAATTTAGCTGCGCATAAACCAGATTGACCACGTTATTGATTGCCAAAAAAATATGGCAGAAGTTCTTGACATAATAATGAATGGTGAGAGGTTGAGGGTTTCCTTTTGGTATATATTTCTTTCTTCTGCATTTGGGTTTGGATATGCTTGTATCTACCCTAATGATATTGACTTGTTGAAAAGAAAACAAAAAGGAAAAGTTCTTCAACTTCTGAGCTATAAGGATAGATCATGCTGGAAATAATGAGCCATTGAATCAGTAACCCCAACCCAGCATATACATAAAACCAATTTGTTGAGAAACCAAACAGGAGAAAAGTAATTGATTTACATCCTCATTTTCTTAAAGAACATGATACCTTGTTAATTTGTTTCTTATGTTGTTTCTACACAACAAAGTTTAAGCAAGCACAGGCCATGAAAAGACCAGTATTTTCAGTGGGACTTTCATTTATGAAACTGATTAAAACCCTCTGTGCTATTATTTTCACCCCACACGTTTGTTTTAACCTGGTTTAACAGAAACATATGGTTTTAAAACCTTAACTTCAAGATTGAAACCTGCAGTCCTATATTGTTTTGTAGGAAGTCTCAAACCCAGAAGTGATATCAGTGGATTCTGTGAAGAAAGAAGTCCCACATCCGTGGGAACTTCAATTGGGGGCTCTCCTCCTTCTTATAAAAGGAGCCCCTCCCCCCTTATTTCATACATCCCAAAATTTCTCCTTCTTTCTCTTTTACTTTCCTAGTATTGGTAATTTCCAATTGTAAAGGAAAGGGTAGTCATTATAAAATTTCCATTTTTGCCTATTGTCAGTGTTATTTTTCTAGTCTCTATTTTAGTTGTGTGTATTTGTGCTGGTACTCTGATCCTAACAGTGGTATCAGAGCTGCGTTCGAGTTCCGTTGCGCTAGTCACTAGAATAGTGTTGGTAAAATTCTGAGTATGCTCTGTGGTTGCAGTTTAATCCGATCTTCCACATCGAAAGGAGTTGTTACTGGAAAAGGTGTGGTAGTGTGAAACTGTTGTCTGGGAAAGTTCTGGCTAGGAAAGACTTGGTACTTAAGTGTGTCCATTAGTGACTCACCTCTCTTTCCTGGGAACTTACCTAGTGTATTGGTTCACTGGTCTACTACTATTGTTCCGATGAGACAATACTATTCATAAGTGAGAGTTGCATAAGTGGAAACACAACTATGGCAAGCAAAGTACGAGATAGAGAAGTTCAACTGGAACAATTTCTCGTTGTGGAAATTGAAGATGAAGGCAATCTTGAGAAAGGACAATTGCGCGAAGCAATCGAGGGAAAACCTGCGTAAATGACTGGATAAAGATTGGAAGAAAATTGACGGCAACGCTATTGCAAATTTACACTTGGCAATGGCGGACTCAGCTCTATCCAAGTGTTGCGGAGAAAGATTCTCGCAAAGGAGATTTGGGATGCCCTCATTAAATTATATGAGGTGAAGTCACTTCACACAAGGATATTCCTGAAGAGGAAACTCTATACTCTTCTGGATGAGTGAGTCCACATCGGTGACTGGACCACATCAACCAACCGAACACCTTGTTTGCCCAATTAGCAGCAGCAAATTTCAACATAGTTGAGAATGAGCGTGCGGAGCTCTTACTTCGAGCTTGCCGGACTCGTATGATCAACTCATCATCAACATTACAAATAATAATATTGAAGGACAACTACACTTTGACGATGTTGCCGGAGCTATTCTAGAAGAAGAATCCAGGCGAATGAATAAGGTAGAAAGTTCTAAACAAGCGTAAGTTTTGACGATGATGAGAGGAAGATCAACTGAACGTGGCTCAAGTGGGAGTCAAGATCATGGCAGATCGAGCTCTCGAAACAAGAAGACTTTCAAATTTAAATGCTACTACTCGTGGCAAGAAAGGGCACACGAAGAAAGAGTGTTGGAAGAGGAAGAATGAAGAATCAACCTCACAAGGTTGCATTGCGAGTACTTCGAGAGGAAGGAGTAATTCGGTAAGCGAAGCAACGAATCGCCTCTAATGGCGGAAACGAATTTCATGACAAGTGGATAATGGATTCAGGTGCAACTTGGCATATGACCCCACACCGAGATTGGTTTCAAACCTACAAGCCTATCTCGGGTGGATCCGTGTTCATGGGAAATGACCATGCATTGGAGATTGCTCGGAGTTGGTACTGTCAAATTAAAAATGTATGACTGGTACTATTCGCACAATCCAAGAAGTACGACATGTGAAGGACTTGAAGAAAAATATATTGTCTATAGGGCAATTGGATGACCTCTACTGCAAGATCCATGTTGAAGGAGGAATCTTAAAGGTAGTGAGGGGAAACATAGTTGTCATGAAAGCAGAGAAAATCATGGCAAACTTGTATGTGCTTATGGGAGACACCTTGCAAGAAAATCATGCAACAACTGCGTCGACAAGCCAAGAAGAAGCGGCGATAACGTGGCACCGTAGACTTGGACATATGTCGAGCGAGGTCTGCAGATTCTTGCGGAACGTGATCTCATACCCGGGCTCAAGAAGGTCGATTTACCCTTCCGTGAGCATTGTGTGACAAGCAAACAACACAGGTTGAAGTTTGCAAGAACCACCACAAGGAGTAAGCAAACTTTGGACTTGATCCATTCCGATGTCCGGGAATCACCTGAATTATCTCTCGGAGGAGCAAAATATTTTGTGTCGTTCATCGATGACTACTCGAGGAGATTATGGGTATACCCTATCAAGAAGAAGTCCGAAGTATTTGCGCGGTTCAAAGACTTCAAAGCACAAGTAGAACTTGAGACCGGAAGGAGAATCAAGTGTTTGAGGACGGACAATGGAGGAGAATATGTAGATGGAGATTTTCTAGCATTCTCGCAAGCAAGAAGGAATTGTGAGACAATTTTCTGTTCCACACACGCCTCGCAGAATGGTGTAGCAGAGCGGATGAATAGAACTCTTCTAGAGAGAACCGGAGCTATGCCGCAAACCGCATGCATAACAAAGTCTTTCCGGGCGTAAGCCGTGAATACCGCTCGTTACTTGATAAATCGGTCTCCATCAACAAGCAATTGGGTTGAAAACTCCTATGGAAATGTGGAGTGGAAAATCAACCGATTATTCTTCCTTACATGTGTTTGGTTGTCCCGCGTACGTGATGTACAACACCCAAGAAAGGACGAAGTTGGATCCAAAATCCAGGAAATGCATCTTCTTGGGATATGCCGACAATGTGAAGGGGTATCGCTTGTGGGATCCCACTGCCCACAAAGTTATTGTTAGCAGAGATGTCGTCTTTGCGTAAAATGAACCGCAAAGCAAGCGGATAAATGACGACTCGGAAAAGGACAAGACTATAGTACAGATAGAGAAGAAGACTTCGGAACATTCATCCGAGTCGAGGAGGAGCATGAAGAACATGAGCCAAATGAGGTGGAAGAAGGAGAACTCCGACGATCAACAAGAGAAAGAGTCGACCATCTTGGCATTCACAATATGTGATGACAAGTCATGATGCGTATTGTCTCCTAAGTGAAGAAGGAGAACCTTCAACTTTTCAAGAGGCCGTGAGTGGTTCGAAGCTCCTCTATGGATGGCTGCTATGGAAGAAGAAATTGAAGCTCTTCATAAAAACAAGACATGGCATCTTGTGGAACTTCCAAAAGGTCGCAGAGCCATTGGTTGCAAATGGGTCTATAAGATCAAGAGAGATGCCAATGATCAAGTAGAAAGATATCGTGCTAGACTCGGTGGTAAAAGGATATGCTCGTAAAGAAGGCATTGATTTCAACGAGATATTCTCACCAGTTGTTAGATTGACAACAATCGAATTGTCCTGGCGATGTGTGTCGCATTTGATTTACATCTTGAGCAATTGGATGTAAAAACCGCTTTTCTTCATGGAGAACTTGAAGAGGAAATATATATGCTCCAACCGAAGGCTTCAAAGAGCAAGAAAACTTGGTTTGCGGGTTGAACAAATCTCTATACTGGTCTAAAGCAGCGCCAAGGTGTTGGTATAAGAGATTTGATTCCTTCATTATTAGCCTCGGATACTACGGACTAAGTTCGGACCATTGTACTTACCACAATAGGTTTGAAGAAAATGATTTTATCATATTGCTCGTTGTATGTGGATGACATGTTGGTGGTAGGCCCTAACAAAGCTCGAATCCAAGAATTGAAGGCACAATTGGCTAGGGAGTTTGATATGAAGGACTTGGGACCAAGCAAACAAGATTTTAGGGATGCAAATTCACCGAGACGTAAAAGATAGGAAGATTTGGCTTTCTCAAAAGAATTATTTACTTAAGATCTTGCGGCGCTTCAACATGCAAGATTGCAAGCCAATTTCTACCCCACTTCCCGTCAACCGTAAGTTATCCTCAAGTATGAGTCCTAGCAATGAAGCGGAGAGGATCGAAATGTCTCGAGTACCGTATGCATCAACGAGTGGGAAGTCTTATGTATGCCATGATTTGTACAAGACCGGACATTGCACAAGCAGTGGGAGTGGTTAGTAGATTCATGGGGAATCCTGGTGGAGAGCATTGGCAAAATGTGAAGAGGATCCTTAGGTATATAAAAGGAACCTCAAATGTTGCATTATGTTATGGAGGATCGAAGCGGTTGTCGGAGGCTATGTAGATTCGGATTTTGCAGTGATCTGGATAAAAGGAAGTCTACTACTCGGTTATGTGTTTACCATCAATGGAGGGGCGATAAGTTGGTTATCCAAGTTACAAGATGTGGTAGCTCTGTCTACTACGTAAGTCGAATACATGGTCGTCACCCAAGCATGTAAAGAAGCTATCTGGATTAAAAGAATAATGGGGGAACTTGGTCACAAGCAACAACAAATTGTTGTGTACTCGTGATAGTCAAAGTGCCTTACACATTGCAAGAAATCCAACCTTTCATTCAAGGACAAAACACATAGGAATAAGATATCATTTTGTTCGAGAAGTAGTAGAAGAAGGAAGTGTAGATTTACAGAAGATCCACACCGAGAAGAACCTAGCGGATGTAATGACAAAGCCTAGGTTAATCGTCGACAAGTTTATATGGAGTCGATCCTCTATGGCCTATCGAAGTATAAGCAACATGGATGTGAGAGAAGAAGACATAGTGTGAAGATTTGATTAATTTCATCAAAATCTTCAAGTGGGAGATTGTGAAGAAAGAAGTCCCACATCCGTGGGAACTTCAATTGGGGGCTCTCCTCCTTCTTATAAAAGGAGCCCCTCCCCCCTTATTTCATACATCCCAAAATTTCTCCTTCTTTCTCTTTTACTTTCCTAGTATTGGTAATTTCCAATTGTAAAGGAAAGGGTAGTCATTATAAAATTTCCATTTTTGCCTATTGTCAGTGTTATTTTTCTAGTCTCTATTTTAGTTGTGTGTATTTGTGCTGGTACTCTGATCCTAACAGATTCAAACTCTGGCAGAAACATATGGTTTGGTAGGACAGAAAGAATGTAATTTCTGTACAAGACTCATAAAAAGGAAATCAAACATAAATGTACTGAAGCTTTAAAATAAATATATAATAAACTTCTTTACGTTTACAAATATTTTAAAAATTTATATTGATGATTTTCTAATTTGCTGATGCTGTACATATGATTTTCTAAGTTAGAAAGATGAAATTTTGCTTAGATAAATAATTACGTGAAATATGTGAAAAGTTCACTTAAAATATAATACCTTAGGTTTTTTTATGAGTCACAGATGAATACTTATAAGGAACAGTGCCCTAAGAGAGAACTCCTTTCTTTCTCTATCCGTGGAAACTCGACCATCTAACAAAGGAAAGTGTGATCAATTAATGAAAGAGAGGGTTCACGCTCCAAATTGAAGATACATAGATAAATATTCTACTGCTACAGTTACTATTACTGATATTAAAAATGCACAGCACCATCTCTTGCATTCATTTCTATATCTGAAGGTAATCTTAAATTTCATGCACAGCACTACTAAGACCCCAGCATGAATTCATCGTCCAAACAGGCTCTCTTTTATTTAAGAAGAATCATGAAAAAGAAGAGTCAGTTTCCCTTTCCTTAATTAATTTTCTCTTTTCTAATTTTTGTGTGGACTAGTGTGAATAGTTTGGCATTAAGTTGGCACACTGCGAGGGCCAGGAAGTGTTTATTAGGCAAAACTTTGCAGAAGGAAGTTTGAAAGTGTAATAATGTACAGTGTTTTAGTTTTGTCCAAGGACATTCTTTACCAAAAGTAGGAGAAAATTGAATATGCTTAGAGATGAAAAGAGGAGTGAGTGAAGGGTGACATGTGTTTGTAGCTAGTGAGCATGATGGGACAGAAATTAAGGCATCACCATATATAGTATTTTCTTTCATTAGTATTTTGGTGGTGGATATATTTAGCAACCAAGTAAGAATGGAAAAGAGGGGAAGATAGCGAAAGTTGTCAAAAAGAAAAAGGGTGAAAAGATGTCGTGGCTGTGGTCGAGAGACGATGATCGATCGCGTGGTTACAGTTTCTTTATGAGGTGGGTATCGTCGCTGTGTTGCTTTCGAATATTTGAAGAAGAAAGGGAATTTATGCAGAACGAGTAGATATTGCAATCTTTATCTCAACCACGTCTCGCAAGCCTGTTATCTAAATCTAAAGTGGTGTGATGAGTGGACGATGGGGGTTCATGGGGTCTCCTATGTGGCAACCCAAGCATAATTTATCTCAGCACTTTTTTTTCTTTTCTCAAAATATAAAAACTCAACAAACACATACTCCTCATCCAATCCATTAAAAAGTTATAATATTAAGTAAATACGTGAACTGATTTTGTAAAATTAACTTTTACATTTCGTAATTTTTAATTTATTTCTTCATTTTTAATCACAATAATATACAAGACCTTAATTTATTGGGGATAATTCATTTTTCATGTGTATAAAATAGAGTCGCAAATTCAAATATACAAATATACAAGATTTAAGAAGGTAAATAAATAATAATTTTAGTAAAATCAGAATATATATGCATTCTCGTCACTAAAATTATATTTTTATTAGAATTTATTTGAAGTTTTTATTCTTCTTATTATAAATAGATATTTAAGTTTTAAATATTTTTAATTATGTTTTTGAATAGTATCGTGGTATAGTTTGATTTTTTTAAAATATTTTTATAAAAGACAAATAAAATTAAAAAAATATTTATCTATAAACTTTTATGCACAAATTAATATGTATACATTATTTGGTGTTAACTTCTTTGAAATAAAATTTTTAATTCATAATTTATTTATTTTTTCTAGAAATACTCTTAAACAATTATCTTACTTTATATTGTTAACATGTTTTATATAATTAATTTTTTTTTTAATTCTTTTGTTTCTCTCCATTTTATATGTATTTATTTATTTATTTTCTCTAATAACATACTATATATTTTTATATTTATATATATATATATATATATATATATATATATTGTAATAACTATTTTTTATTTTTATTTTTCTTTATACAAAAATATAAGTTAAACAAAATATTAAAAGAAGAACAGAAAAACAGAGGGGACACTAATAGATGGACCACGATGTTCACAACGTCAACGCCACAGTAACTCTAATATTTTTTTAAATGATTTTTTAATTACTATAATAATGTTATTTACAAAACTTTGATATATATAATAAGTTTGACAAAGATACACTGACGTAAAAAATATATATGAAAATATTTTATAAGTTTTATTTAACACATGATATATATTTTATATCACATTTATACTTCTATTATCTCTTTTAAAGATTTTTCATATGTTTTTTTTTTTAGTTTTTTATTTTTTATTTTTTTATTATTAATAATAAATTATACTTATTTTATATAAATGTTTTAATTGAATATTTTTAGTTAATATAATCTTTATTTACTATTTTGTCTGTAAATTTTGCCATCAAGTGTTTTGAAGAGACATATACGACATATATAGACACGTGGGGGTTCTAATAAAAGTACACACACACTCACTTTGGAGTTGCTTATTAGTTTTTACTATTTTTTGAAGTTTAGGCTAATTTGTTAGATTTTTCTACATGATTTAGAATAAGATTTATTTTAATTAGACATATAATCATAATCATGACTCATATATTTAATATTAATAAAAACTTATAAATTGAATAATAACGCTTTGATTAAAAAGGCAAATAATCAATTTTATAATTTGTATGATTGTATTGTTTATCTTTTCTCTCTAATTATTTTAATGAAAAAATTATTTAATTCTAATTCGATAATTTTACTCAACAATTTCTGTCTTTATTAAATATATTCTTTTTCAGTAAATAACTTTCTATTTTAAATTTATTGAATAATTTTTTTATGATTAAGCTAATAAATGTAAAGCAAAGTTGAAATCTTCATATATAATTTATCATTTATATGTCAATGAATAAATATAAAATAAAATTATAATTTAATTATTAATTTAACTAAAAATATATGTAACTTTATTTTTTAATAAATAATTATATAATAAAATAAAGTAAATACATAATATATATATATATATATATATATATATATATAATATAGATAAAATATATATGTAACTATGATCATACAACTATTTAAATACTTGATGATGATGGGTTGCACATTTATGTTATCTCGTTCAATCTTAATTTACAAACTATTCACATTCACATAACATATATTTCAGAAATAAATAGAGGAGTGAGAATCACAAGAATGAAAATTAAAAGCAATGACATAACTGAAGTATGTATCAGTCAATCATGATATATCATATCTAATTTGGTTCTTTACAACTTACACAAAACCTTTCAACTATACAATATGTAAACCTAGCAGTAGAAGTGTATCTTAAACCATAGAGGATTTAATGTCCCTAACAACTTCAATCACGATTTGGTTAAAAAAATTCTGCTAAAATCAGTAGAAGATTAGGTTCAAAAATCTGTAAAATGATTAGCTTGGAAGGTATATGGATCACACATAATTAGGTGTACAATTATGAGGATGCATGGGGCTTATCACATAAATGCTTATCACACTGTTCAATAGCAAGTGCATTGTGTGTACTTACCATATTAGCAAAACTAGCCCGTTCAGATAGAATTTTTGATGAAGTTGGATGCTACCATGATGTCAAGTTGGATGCTTTCAAACTTGGTGTTTTAGTTTCACTTTGAAATGGTTTGAGTCTTTTGGTTTTAATAGAGGGTAAGTTCAAGTTCAAAAATTCTTACCTATAATAGCCATGATGCAAAAGGTTATTGCAATCACTTACAATGTTTGAAGAGGTGTTTGCTAAGATCACTTGGAACCTCACTTGTATCAGACTATGCTAATAAAATATATCACTTGTTCGAATTGGTTCTGCAGTAGAATCACTTACAATCTACAAGTGCTTGTTGGAAAAGCCATTAATGTTGCTGCAAAATCTTACTTGGACGCTGCAGAAAATTCATTTGTGGATACTATAGGATGCAGTGTGGAAGACAAGGATTCTATGGCATCTTGATGAATGAGATAGAGAAGCTGTGATCTCAATTGGGAGTGGCAAGGTTGTTTTCTCCTTACTCGCATAGCATTGATTGATTATAGCAGTCTGTAAAAACTTTCTATATTTGATAAGAAAATTTTCCAAAGTAGTGACTACATATGCTAAAGTAGTCACTCCAACAGCTATTGTATCATGGTTATTATTCTTTACCCTCTTCCATATGCTAAAGTTGTCACTCCAACATAACCAACATTAAGAACTTTGAAAATCACCTAATGCATTGCACTTACCTCATCTGGTCCTCAAGCTGTTTGCGACTCATTCTCATCTCTCCACACATGCTCAGGGTAGCATTCACTCATTATGAGTGACTGCCTCAACTTGACTTTTGTGCATTGTGTTTGTGTTGTCCATTGTTCACCCATTTCCCTTATATTAAGCTCATGTTTTTCTCACAAGAGACAAGGCCACCTCACCACCAACACTAATACATGGAACTGAGATTAGGTTTTTGGGTTTTCTACTGTAACTAAGATTAGGATATAGCATTGACAAACAAGGACTTTGTGATACCCTATGTGACTAATTAATTGGAAAACATAAATTTGCGACAAAGTTAGTGTCACTTTCTAAGGTTTGTGTGTAACATAGGGAACTTGGAGAAATGGGGAGACACTAGAAGGATTGAGATGGAAAGTGATAAGGCCTCTCTTCTGCTAGCAAACCCATCGTAAACCGTTGAAACTAAATCTATGGCAGATAAGAATCAAAATAACATTTACATCATTGACATGTCAATTACACTCCTTGTATCATTCACATCATTATTTGATTTAAAGTGATATGAAAAGCATATTAGAATTTACATGAATGATCTCTGCAACTACACCTACTACAAGCCTTCCTATGGTTGGACAATTAGTGACCTGTGCAAAATGTTAATAACATAAAATGAGATAAAAAAATAGAGCAGAGGCTAAGAAAGAGGCAAAACATTACTGCAAACTCTGGTAGTTATGTAAAGATTTAGATTCGAATTTCACCATTTAACTGGTTTAATCAATTTATTCAATTGAAAAAACCTATTGAATCAAACTTACGAACGAAATAAAAAAATTGTTTAATTTAATGTATATCTAAATTATCAAATTAAGATTCAATTAATTCTTAATTTGAATTCAAAAAATAAAAAAGACAAATCACTATCATAAAATAAAAGTATTAATTTAGAAAGAAAAACAACAAACTCAACCTACTAAATGATTCAAAACTCAATTTTGAAATTCAAGATCGAATTATCCATTCATGAAAAACAAAGAAAACAAAAGAAAAGATATTGTGAGAAAATAATTCTAAAAATTGACAGAAAATGAGAGAAAAAAATGAATTAATTATCTTCAATTAATAACACTATATATAAACTCTAATTAGTGTTTTATAAATTGATCTAAATGTGTTCTAATTAGATCTTTGATCTAATTACAAAAGTTCAAGTTCACACTACAAATCAAATTCGTAGGAACTTTAATACAAAAATTTAACAAATATGTCTCTACTTCAGAAAATAATAGAAAATAACAGAGATTTCAAATTCAGTAAACCGCATACTCATTAAAATTATAGGAAGTATAGAATCCAATATAATTCAACCAAAATTTGAGTCAAAATTTATGGTCATAAAAGATCATGTTAGCTGAAAATACAGAATTAAAATAATTATATATATTGAACCAAATTTATTATAACTAAAAATAAATAATTTAAAAACTATAAATTAAACATATAAAAATTGTTTTTAATATATAATAAAGTTATAAATATATACACAAAATAAATAATTGTTATTAACCATCAACATGCAGCATCTTCATATTGCACTATGTTGAGCTTATATAGGTATTAAAATCATTATTTGCAACTTGATATCAACTTGAACCAATTTTGAAACTACTAGTAAACCTTATCTATTTTAAGCCCCTTGTATCAACTGTTTCACCTTAGGTCAACTATATTGATATAATTAAGCTACTAGCATAATGTTGGAAACTACCAACTAATCTAGATGCAACCAATCCAACTAGACAATTAATATCAATCTACATCTTGATTATCTATATAGCTTCAGTTAGAACCTTTCATTGGTATCAATTATATTCAGTCAAATATAATATCATGGTTTATTAAGAAGCATTATCTTAAGGGAAGAATTCCCAACCTATTAATTAGTTTCCCCTAACTATCCTTAAGAAGTTGATGACCACTATGGGAGAATGATGTTTTTTCCTACATTTTGGTTGATTACAAAAGTGGGCAAAATTGATCCATGTCATCCAAAAACACGTTAAGAGAAATCTCCATAAGTTTGGATCCAATGACTAAGTCACTTCTCTTCATAGGTTTTCTCTATTTCACCTTATAAAGAAAATTCCATTTAACCTCTTTATACGATCTATGCTAACATTTCAAGGACTATCGAAAGCTTAGATGGAAAATAGGACATTCACCGCTTAACAAAATCTTCTAGAATCAGAAAATTTGTCATAAATTTATGGATGTCCTAGAAGAAGTAAAAAGAGACCACCTCGTTTTGAAAAGAGGTATAATAGATAAATAATCGACGTTGAATGTGTCGATAAAAAGACTTTCCACGTCGGTTCATCTGGGAACCGACGTTGAATGTGTCGATAAAAAAACTTTCCACGTCGGTTGAATGTGTCAATAAAAAGACTTTCCACGTCGGTTTATCTGGAACCGACGTGAAAAGTAATTTCTACGTCGGTTGACTAAAAACCGACGTAGAATATGTTCAATATTCAACTTTCAACATCATTTTTTAACCAACCAACGTTGAAAGTGTATTCAACGTCGGCTCAACTTTAACCGACGTTAAATGACGAGAAAAACATATTTTGTAGTAGTGAGTATGCCTAATGGAGAAAGAGAAAATACCTTGAACATAATAAGTTGGTTGGAGTTGGATTCTTGGTGTGATAATGGTGAGATTATGTTCTGACCTTGGGAAGGAGTGGTAAATGACAGGTTAAGTTCAACCCACACTACAAGAAAAAACGCTATTAGCGACCGAAAAAATCGGTCGCTAATGGCCAAAATTCGGTCGTTATTCTGTTAGCGACCGAAATGGTTGGTCGCAAAAGGGCAAGTCGCTAATTTGTTAGCGACCGATGAGGTGGTCGCTAAATAATTTGGTCACTTATTCATTGAAGACCAAAATAGCGACCGAAATTAATATAATAAATCGGTCGCTAAATCCGTGGTAAAGTTTTAAAAAATAGCGATCGATATATTCGGTCGCTAATATATTAATATAATTATTTAACTAAAAATTAAAATCGAGTCGCTAAATTAGAGACAATAATAGCGACAGATATAATCGATCGCTAATATATTAATTGAATTATTTAACTAATAATATAAATCGGTCGCTAAATCGATCGCTAAATTTGAATTGTATATTATAATAAATTTGTAGCGACCAAAAATTCGATCGCTAATCTAACCAAATCTGAAAATTTTCGTTTAAAATTTTGTATATCCAATTTGACAAAATTTGTACCTGCTTAATTCATCCAAACATAACACAAATGAAAACTTAAGAACTAAAGTCAAATTATTCAAATCATAAAATTTGTACCTGCTTAATTCATCCAAACATAACACAAATGAAAACTTAAGAACTAAAGTCAAATTTTGTATATCCAATTTTACAAAATTTGTACCTGCTTAATTCATCCAAACATAACACAAATGAAACTTAAGAACTTAACAACTAATCAAGATTCAAAGTCTTAATATCATAAAATTGAAAATTAGTCCTCTGGTATATTGTCAGTGTCATGTTGACTTGTAATAGGATGACTATTCATTTGAATATGTTGACATTTGAATATGTTGTTTTCTGTGGACTTAAGACTATATTTCAATTGTAGAAAATGCATATATACTAAGAAAGGGTGAGACACAATAAAGGTGAACAAAAAAAAAATAGTATCATAATAATGATACATTTCCCTTCATAAAACTGAATTGTAACGTCACTTCTTTTGTGGTGTTAAATGTGCCTGTGCTTTGATCCCATATGTCTTCAATTGAAAATTTTCAAAAGCCTCTGAAATTGTCTGCACCTATAGGATTGCACAAAGCAATATATTAGTGAATCCAACCTGAATGGGTAAAGGAAAGAAGTTTAAACATGCACAAGATAACTAACCAGTTCAGCCTTTTTGGAGTACACCTTAACTATCATATCTTGGTAAGATATAGGTAGCAAGTGGCTTACACGGTCATCGGGTATTGTAAATTTCTCATTGCTTTCATAATCTTGAATGCATTATTGAAACTAGGTAACTCAATACAACTAGCATAATTTAATTCCAAACTAAGCACCAATAATCGGGCCAAACTAAACCACTTTAAATATTTCAATAATTTTGAACAATTGCAGCCCAGTATCCCAACAGAAGTAATATAAAACAGTTTAAACTAAAACTTATTAGCAAGGAAACTGTCAAACTGCATAAGGTAAGGGGTTTAATAGTGCAAAAAAGAGATATAATCCACTAATACAATATAGACACAGGCAAAACCAATTAATATATAAGAAGATTAAAGAAATATCTTGATGAAAGATAGTTAGGTAGGTTTGGCGATGTACTTTGAAAAAGTGGATGCTGCCACAGAAACATGCACCATAAGAGAGAAAAACAATGCATTAGGATAACATTATAGTAAGTTAAAACAAACTAAATGTCTATGTTCAGCAAGCATGATTATTCTTCATTGAATACCTTTCAAGAGGATTATGATTTCCACTAGTCAAATCAATTTTGACGTTATAAACAACTACATCCTCCTCTTTCAGAGTAACTCCACCACTCTTCTGCCAGATACATATATAAAACAAAATGGAATTCCTCCTTGAAGAGAAAGAATCAAAATTATGTTGAACATTCAAGGACTTGATGTTGCACTTGATGAACATGAAGATTGATGATTTTGATGATGATTCAAGAACTCAAAGACTTAGAGTATTGAAGACTTGTTTTGTAGTGTAATAACTCTGTTTTAATTAGATTGAGTCTGTAATTTTAGAGTTTGAGATAGCCGGTACATATTCTGCAACTTAGAAGCTTCAAAAAGCCCAAATATATCATCCAGGCTCGGCTTTAATCGATTATATAGGGAAATAATCGATTAAAACAGTGAGAAAACCATTTTCTGTATAAACTCACTGCTTTAATCGATTAAAATTCAAAATAATCGATTATTACGTCTGATAATCGATTAAAACGTCTAATAATCGATTAAAACAGAGAGGTTTTGGGTTCTGTTGTTTTTGGCTCTGTTTTAATCAATTATAACTCCATTTAATCGATTATTTCAGTCTGTTTTTGTTTTTAAATTTCAAATCAACCCTATTTTCGAAAATCCAATTACCAAGAACCCTAGTTTCGAAATCCCCAATTTCTAAACCCTAATTTCCCTACTTAAACTCTCCTTTGGCACTCAGAAAAAATGAACAACCTTTTCCATACAAAAGTTAAGTGTTGTGAGTGCCAGAGAACTGTTTGTTGCAAGGAAAATGGGCTTTTGGAACCTGGTGTGGGCTAGAAGCGATAAGAATCACTAAGTGGAGTTCTTAGTGGATTGTGTGCTGTGTCGTCTCTAGGGAAAGCTGTTCATCATCTCTTGTGGATTTCAAGAGAGGTGTTTTCTTATCTTTATCTTTTCAATTGTAATCTGTTTGTAACAACTTGTTTATAGTGACGGCGTTAATTCTCCGTTGAGTGATTAGCAACTAGACGTAGGGTCTTTTGATCCGAACCAAGTATAAATCTCCGTGTAAGATTCTCTTCTCTTCTCTTCTCTATTTACATTTACACGGTTTTTAATCAGTAAAATTTGGGGAAAATTTTGAAAACCTAATTTTTATTAAGAAACCAATTCACCCCCCCTCTTGGTTTTTGTCCGACCACGCGACCATTCCGCTGCGCGATTCTAGCAAATTATATGCAATTTGCAAATGAGAAGGTTTAATCGGATTGAAGACACGAGAGCAAACAATATCTTGAGGGGTGACCTTCTTAAAATTGTCTAGCATACCCTTGGGTACTGGGTACTCATTACAAAACTGCAAAACAAAATTCTTCCTCACGTTCAGCAAGATTATATAATTATAATTATAATTATAATTTAATAAATACACACAAACATTTTAGGCCAATGTAATGTAAATTTAGAATCAAACCGGAACCCGATTCAACCAATAGAGGTAGTCAGTTTGACAATTCATACGAAAATAAACCAGACCCACACACAATTCATCCTTAACCAAGGAGAACAATCCACAGTAAAAAGACATAAAAGAAATAGAACATAACAACAAAATGTGAACTGAAGGGCTTGACCCGCGACCCCTCTGACTCACCTCTATTGCGCGGCTGGTTCAATAATGGAGGTTAGGTTGAGATTTAGGGATGGCCACGATGGTGGCCAGGGAGGCGGTGGTGATGACTGGGGTTTGGTGGAGGTTGGATTAGGGTGAGGGCTGACTTGGGGGGAGCAGTGAGGGGGCTAGGGCTCGCCGGGAGTGAGGAGGAGATACTGGCCAAGGTTAAGAGGAATGGGTGAGTGAGGCGCGAGAGTTATGGTTATTTGGGGATAAGTGGCACGAGATACGAAAGTGAAAAATGTGGTAGTATATGATAGCGGTTAAATCTTAACCGCTATTATAATATCACTTCTAATAGCGGTTAAATCTTAATCGCTATTATATAGCACTTCTAATAGCGGTTAAATCTTAACCGCTATTATATATTTTCAAATATGATCGATCATTTGAAAATGTAATCGATCATAATCAAAAAATGTGGATGTCGCTCGAGCGAGATAAGTGTCGCTCAAGCGAAAAACAACCCGAGAATGCCAATTTTGTGCAGGTGGCCTCGCTCGAGCAAGAATAGTGTCGCTCAAGCGAAATACAACCCGAGAATGCCAATTTTGTGCAGGTGTCTTCGCTCGAGCAATGTTATTTTCGCTTGAGCGAATGTTGACCTACTAACCGTCGATCAAAGTTAGCCGGATAATGTAACATGGGTGACCTCATGTTTGAATCGTATGTCGCTCGAGCGAGTATAGTGTCGCTCAAGCGAAATACAACTTCTAATAGCGGTTAACCCTCAACCGCTATCTAAAATATACTTTAGATAGCGGTTAACGTGGAACCGCTATTATATCTT
Source organism: Sphenostylis stenocarpa (assembly GCA_963425845.1). Taxonomy (NCBI): domain Eukaryota; kingdom Viridiplantae; phylum Streptophyta; class Magnoliopsida; order Fabales; family Fabaceae; genus Sphenostylis; species Sphenostylis stenocarpa. The sequence continues at coordinate 59,643,735 of OY731406.1, forward strand.
CTCAATTATGATCGATCATTTCTAATTATAATCGATCATAATGAAAACTTTCAGAATATTATGTTTTTAAATTATGTTTTTAAATTTACTATTAGAGAAAACCTTTCGAATTCAAAATGTTAAATACTTTTAAATATTAAAATTAACTTTATCAAAAATTAGAAAAAAAAATCCAAAAGAGTTCAAAAATGTATTATAATATTGTCAATTTTGAGTTTAATTATATTGTTCATTCTCAAAGTAGAAAAATATATTGTAATTATTTTAATTTAATAAAATATAATTTAAATTTTTAATACTAAAATTAAAAGATTAAATAATAATAAATTTAATTCTTTAAATTCAGTAGTTAGAAACTAAAATTATAGTTTCTCTGTTTTAAATAATTAAAATAAAAATCAAAACTAGTATTATCTTAAATTTATTAAAAGTGTAATTAAATCTCTATTTTCTTAATTTTATTTGTTTCAAACTTCTCAATTCTACATTTTTGTAAGTTCTATCATTATATTATCATCCTCATTTCCTCCCATGTTCTACTTTATCTTTACAATAGTCAATATTCTTAAATAATTTATATTTTTAATTATAATTTTTTAGTATATATTTCAGAAATTAATCAATTCAAATCTATTATTTGAAAAACTAATCAATTCTAATCAATAATTTAGAAAACTAATCGATTATAATTAATTATTTGAAAAAATTATCAAATATGATCGATCATTTTGAAAATCTAATCGATTAGAATCAAAAAATCTGGTTGTATATGATAAGCGGTTCCACTCGGAACCGCTTATTAAAGAGCACTTCTAATAGCGGTTAACCCTTAACCGCTATCTAAATTATACTTTAGATAGCGGTTAACGTGGAACCGCTATCATATCTTCTCAATTATGATCGATCATTTCTAATTATAATCGATCATAATGAAAACTTACATTAACTATTTTTTTGAATATTATGTTTTTAAATTTGCTATTAGAGAAAACCTTTCAAAATTCAAAATGTTAAATACTTTTAAATATTAAAATTAACTTTATCAAAAATTAGGAAAAAAAATTAATCCAAAAGAGTTCAAAAATGTATTATAATATTATCAATTTTGAGTTTAATTATATTGTTCATTCTCAAAGTAGAAAAATATATTGTAATTATTTTAATTTAATAAAATATAATTTAAAATTTTAATACTAAAATTAAAAGATTAAATAATAATAAATTTAATTCTTTAAATTCAGTATTTAGAAACTTATATTATAGTTTCTTTGTTTTAAATAATTAAAATAAATATTTAAAAATAAAAATCAAAACTAGTATTATCTTAAATTTATTAAAAGTGTAATTAAATCTCTATTTTCTTAATTTTATTTTTTTCAAACTTCTCAATTCTACATTTTTGTAAGTTCTATCATTATATTATCATCTTCATCTCCTCCCATGTTCTACTTTATCTTTACAATAGTCAATATTCTTAAATAATTTATATTTTTAATTATAATTTTTTAGTATATATTTCAGAAATGAATCAACTCTAATCTATTATTTGAAAAACTAATCAATTCTAATCAATAATTTAGAAAACTAATCGATTATAATTAATTATTTGAAAAAATTATCAAATATGATCGATCATTTCGAAAATCTCATCGATCAGAATAAAAAAATCTGGTTGTATATGATAGCGGTTCCACTCGAACCGCTCTTAAAAGAGCACTTCTAATAGCGGTTAAACCTTAACCGCTATCTAACTATATTTTATTTATTTATTGATACATTTTTTCATCAGATATCGCTCGAGTGAGACTAGAGTCGCTCAAGCGAAATACAACCCGAGAATGCCAGTTTTGTGCAGGGGCGTTTCGCTCGAGCGAGACCAGTGTCGCTCGAGCGAAATACATGTAATAGCGGTTAAACCTTAACCGCTATCTAAAATATATTTTAGATAGCGGTTAACCTGGAACCGCTATTATATCGTTTCAATTATGATCATTCATTTCACAATATAATCGATCATAATGAAAACTTACATTAACTATTTTTTTAATATTATGTGTTTTAAATTTGCTATTAGAGAAAACCTTTCAGAATTCAAAATGTTAAATACTTTTAAATATTAAAATTAACTTTATAAAAAATTAGGAAAAAAAATTTAATCCAAAAGAGTTCAAAAATGTATTATAATATTGTCAATTTTGAGTTTAATTATATTGTTCATTCTCAAAGTAGAAAAATATATTGTAATTATTTTAATTTAATGAAATATAATTTAAATTTTTAATACTAAAATTAAAAGATTTCTGTTGCATGAGGTTTCTTCACTTAAAAGATTTTGCAAAATGCCTCTAAAAATGTTTTTAACAATTAAAAACAAAGTATTTTGACAAAAGCTTTCTCAAACAAGTTTTTAACCGATACAACTTTGATAGAACCGATTAAAATTACTTAAAATGTCAAGTGAAATGTTTTTACAATATTTTAATCGATACAACTTGATTTTAATCGATTAAAACCACTTAAGGGTTCAGGATGATCGATCAGAATGCAATTATGACCAATCAGAATCAGTTATGATCGATCAGAATTTAGTTATGACCGATCAGAACTCTTTTAATCGATTAAATCTCGTTTCAATCGATTAAAACAACTTAGAAAATTTCTACACATCGTTTTAATCGATTAAAACTCATTTTTATCAGTTAAAATAACTTGAAGAAATTCACAATAAAGATTTGCAGTATTTCAATCGATTGAATCACGAAACAATCGATTAAATCAACTTAGAAGATTTTTTGTAAAGTGTTTTAATTGATATAAACGTTATCATATCAGTTAAAACAAATCTGTTAAAGAATCAAGAACGTATTAATGGATTAAAAGAAGTTTTAACAGATTAAAACTGCACTTTTAACAGATTAAAAGAATCTTTTAATAGATTAATTAAACTAGCAGTTTTGAAAATCTTCTATAAAAACAGTTTGGCTTGAACTTTTTTAACATACATTGAATATCATCTTTTACACATCCTTGAGCAATCAATCAAGCAAACTTCAACACTCTTTTCAAGAAAGATTCACATCAGTTTTTGAGAAGTTCTTTGAAAATCTTTCTTGAGGCAACTTGATTTCTTTTGAAGAAGAAACACTTACAGCAGAATTGCATAAACTGGTTTGAGCATTCTAGTTTCTTTTTTTTTCATTTCTTTACATTCTTTTTGTATTGTTTGGTGCCTGGAATTTGGGCACTCGATTTCTCTGCAACTGGAATTTGGTTGTAGAGGTTATTAAGAGCTGGAATTTGGTAATACGGAAAACATTTCAGAAAGCAAAATGTTAAATACTTTTAAATATTAAAATTGACTTTATAAAAAATTAGGAAAAAAAATTAATCAAAAAGAGTTCAAAAATGTATTATAATATTTTCATTAGTTTAATTATATTTTTTATTCTCAAAGTAGAAAAATATATTGTAATTATTTTAATTTAATAAAATATAATTTAAATTTTTAATACTACAATTAAAAGAATAAATAATAATAAATTTACTTCTTTAAATTTAGTATTTAGAAACTAAAATTATAGTTTCTCTGTTTTAAAAAATTAAAATAAATATTTAAAAATACAAATCAAAACTATTATTATGTTAAATTTATTAAAAGTATAATTAAATCTCTATTTTCTTCAATTTTTTAATATAAATTTTTAAAATATAATTTAATTTCAATTGAAATTTTCAATTGAAAAATAAATTCAAGAATATTTGTTATTAAAATTTTCTTAAACAATGTATTGAATAATTAACATCACTCTAGTCTTAATTTATTACAATTTAAATTTTTAATAAATTTGATTTATTACAATTCATTTTGTTAATATTGAGACCAAAGTTTATTTTTAAAGTATATTTTAAAAATTAAATTATTTTTAAAAAATAAATTACTTTTAAAAAATAAATTGTAAAAAATATACTAAAACAATTAAAGTATATTTATAAAAAAATAAATTTAAATATAATAAAAAAATAATATTCATTAGCGACCGATTTCAATTCGAGTCGTTATTTTCTCATTAGCGATCGATTTTAATTCGGTCACTATTTCAATTTGTAATTCGGTCGCTAAATCAGTCGCTAAATGATTTTTTTATTTTAGTATGAAATAGCCACCGATTTAGTGACCGAAATTTTGCGACGCAAAATATTGGTCGCTATTTCGATCGCTATATAAAAAAGTGCAAAATAAATCATATTTTGGTTGCTAAATCGGTCGCTAATTGCGACCGAATTAAAGTGGTCGCTAAATTGGTCGCTAATTGCGACCAAAATTAAATTGGTCGCTAAAGCGGTCGCAAAAAAATTCGGTCGCTAATTTTGGTGGCTAAATGTGTTTTTTCTTGTAGTGCCAAGATGTATAGATAACACTCTTAGATGAGTTTTTGTTGAATCTTGAAAGAATGAAGGTAGTTCTTAGGTAAAATTATTTGGAATTGGATGGTTCTGACCTTGGGAAGGAGTGGTAAATGACAGGTTAAGTTCAACCCAAGATGTATAGATAACGCTCTTAGATAAGTTTTTGTTGAATCTTGAAAGAATGAAGGTAGTTCTTAGGTAAAATTATTTGGAATTGGATGGTTCTTTGTAGGGTATGTCATAGATATTGTTGGGTCTTTCAAAAAGAATTCACAGGAGAGAAACATAATCAATAAGATAGGATCTCAACTCACGTAAAGATTAACACAATTCTCAACATAAAACCTTAAAACATTAGATTATGGGTCATACTTTTTTATACGTTGCTTAACTTTTTTATTTTTACTTAATGTGAAACTTAACTCATACTTAGATTAGCTGTGGAGACGGGGAATGTTTGGTTTAAATTATGGTGGTGATTTGAGGGGTGAGATTGAAGAATGATGTAAACTATGGGTAGGATTCTTCGCGAATTTGCCTTGATGTGTTGGCTGACTTTGCCAAATGGCATATGACCGTTAGGTGTTGGTTCTTCATCTACATAAATGAAAAATGAAAAACATAGTGCTAAGCAACCTTCTAGATGGAAGAGAAAATAGACGAAAGAAAGGAAAAATAATAAACTAAGGGTAAAAGAATTATACCTTTGAAGAACAAGATGACTCCAAGAAAAAACCTCACAATGTAACTTGAACAAGTTAGGCGCCATCATATCAAAGCGATAAGCAAAGAAATGGAGGTTGGTCATTGGAATATCATCTAAGATAAAAGTTTTTTAAGGAAAGAGGAATAATAATCTTTTTCTAAAAAATTTCTCTCGATTTTATTCAATTCAAAGTTATGTTCATGTATATATGAGTTATCTATTTATAAGTTGCTAAATACTTGATAACAACATTTTGATTGCACAAAATAATGATAAAAAATAATAAACAAGTTGTTAAACTAATATAGTATAATTAACCCGTGTCGAATATCACAAAGACACAATTATAGGAACATACTCATTATCGCATATCACTCTCTCTAAAACAGTAAATAGCAGTAAATAGGGGATGAATAAAAAAGTGCAAAAGAAATAATTTGATGCCGAATAATAAAAATTAAAATCAAATTGCTATAGAATATTAACGACAATTAAAATTAAACAGAAACAGAATTTAAATAACTGAAATTTATAAAATTAAAATAAAGTACTTTTAATTAAAAGTGTAGGAATAAAAAAATTGCTCTGAAATAAAATAGTAAAGTAATTAAATTTGAAATTTCGAAAGTGATAACTCAAACTAAATTGCTAATTCGAATTGAAAACAAGACGAATTGAAAAAGAAAATTATGCAATACTAGAATAAAAATTCTAAACAACTAAATAGCATAAATTAAAATAGGTATTGAATAAATAAAATAACTAGAGCAAGATAAACTGAAAAATTCAATAGAAATTGCAAAATTAAATAAAAGAGAACAAATCAAAAGTGTAGTAGCAGTAGATGAACTCGCCTAACTGAAAACTAAACTACGAATTGAGAGTAGGAAAAGAAACTGGGGACAAGACAAAACAACAATTCTCACTCCAGGCCAAGAGATTATAATTGTGGGTTGTCGTAAGACCTCTAATTATAGGGATTTGAACAAGAGAAATTAAAGTTAAAATTAATTACAATAAAAATCAAATATTCCTCAAATAAATAATTGCAAAATATGATTGTTGTGAAGATAAATTCTTGGGACTATTTTGGAGAAAATAGTCTACTTTCCTATTTTGAGTGATCCAGCACTAATTTGCATTTAATTCTTGATTCTTGCTGGTCTTTACTTCAGCTAAATTGGATTCCCATATCAGTTAATTTGTTTGATTCAAAATTTTCATTTGTAACATTCTGCAAGTGGGCTGCAAAAACAACCTTGGACTTTTAAGAAGAGTGAAACTTGACGACATCAATTTGAACATTTCTTTATATCAATTTGGCCCATCTCAAATTACTTCTCCTACAAAAGAAGAAAAAGGAATATGCAATGTGGATGTATACATGTATATTATTTATTATGTTAAAACTATGTAAAATGCAACAAATTAAGAAAAATTGAATTATGCTATGCTTTTAATGAAAACATGTTAAATGCAATGTTTATGAATAAAATAACTAACTTAGAAAATGTTCTTAGATCAAGAAATAAAAAGTAAAATGACATACATTAAATACTCCCCACTTTTGCTCTTTTGTACTTCCAAGCAAAAGATAAAAGAAAGAAAAGAATGCATGTAATGCAAAGATGGATAATGTTGCAAAACATTATGAAAACTACAATAGTCAAGGAAAACTTCATCAACTAACAGTGAGAGAATAAAAAAGATCAAGATTATAACTTACAAAGTATTATCATGGTCAAGTACTCTTTAAGGATTCCAAGAATCATTTTAAGGGAACATCCTCTCATGGTAAAGTGTTTACTCTAATCTCTCAAGTGTTTATGCTGAAAATTTCACTCATCATGACATCATCCTTTACCATAGGCTTGAAAGATCTTTAAATTTTCACCATTAGAACACATACCTTCATAGATCAATATGACTTTTACTTGGCTTGTAATGGGGCTAGGTTCAAGGTAGATTATTTTAGGAAAGTGAGCTAAGACTTTAGGAAAAATAAAGAACATGGATCAATGTACCTTGAAGCTTTGTTCCAGTTGCATCTTTTTATTTTGTCGCCTTTATATTAGAGTGCCTTTAGAGCTCTTTTATGGTTTTGACACATAAACAAAATGTTTTTTTTTATGATTCCACGCTCCTTACTTCTGTTTAAGTCTAGGTTTGGGTTTTGGACTAGAAAGGCTTTAAATTCAAGAAAAGGCTAAGGCTCAAAGGTGGGTTCAAAGGATAATTTAAGGTAAGGGTACGCCATTTGGATAAGTAGCTAAGACAAATAAGGCCTAAATCATATATCTACTGGTGTATATGTTCATCTGGTGTGACAGAGAAATCAATCAAGTTCTAGAAGATTCTCATTTCATGAGTGGCGTACACAAAAAGGAATAAGGCTCAAAACTCACATGAGTGCTTTGTTCACTTTGAAATTACTCCAAATCAATCTTAATATAACCCAACCATGACTTCCTATGTGAATCAAACATTTCAAACTTTGAACTCTTCCTCCTGATCAAGTCAGTCATCTTTTCTAAGGTAACCTCCTATCAATCTTTAACATTATACAACAATTAAAACAAAAATATGAATGAAACCTCATGCATGAAATGCAAATACTCCCCACTTTTGAAATTAACATTGTCCTCAATGTGGAGAATTTATGTTATACAAATGCAAATGTAACTGAGTTATTACAGCTCAGATCCCGGGTCTATCTCATCAAATGGTATAGGTGCAATAGGTGTTGAAGTCATCAAGTAGCAACTTGGCTCAGCTGATTGGATGGTCTGGTTCTCACAGAAAATCTCCAATCGTTGCCCGTTCACCTTAAATGTCCTGTCATCTTTCATGCCTCGAATCTCTACAACTCCATAAGGGAAGACATTGGTGATCATGTATGGTCCATCCGACTTCGACTTTAGCTTTCCTGAAATCAACTTCAATCGGGAGTTAAACAGTAGCACCTTCTGACCAATCTCGATAATGTTGTTATGGTGTACTTGGTTCATTAGTTGTTTAAACTCCTGCAGAAGATTCAATACTATCAATAATCTTCTTACAAATGACAACTTTCATTTGTACATTCACCTTCATGTTGCTCTTTTTGGCTTAAATTTAGAGATTCTAAGATCTAATCATGGTCAAAATCAATGTCTAGTTCAAGCTCTCCTTCCCCTCGACCTTCAAATGAGTAAGTATTCATCAAGAATAACTCTTCTTTACTGAGCATAGAGTGGAACTCAGTTGGGTGTCTTATGGCCTCAAAAATATTAAATGTTACAACTTCCTCTCCAAACGCTAGTGTCATCGTGCCAGTATGCACATCTATCTTCGTTCTGGTAGTCATTAAAAATGGTCTTCCTAGAATTAATGTTGGTTTGTGCGAACGGTCTGCGTCGTGCATGTCCATGATGTAAAAGTCTGCTGGAAAGATTGACTGATTCACTTTAACCAATACGTCCTTCAATACCCCTAACGGCTTGGCCATGCTTCGGTTAGCTAATTGGATAGTCACGTTGGTGGGGTTTAGTTCACCCAAGTGTAATGTCTTATAGATGGATAAATGCATTACATTGATTGATGCTCCCAGATCTAGTAAAGCATTGGCTATGTGGAGCTCTCCAATAGTGCAGGGAATAGTAAAGGTCCCTAGGTCTTCACATTTTTGTGTAAGAATAACTCTAGATAGTGATGAGATGACCAATGGTTACTTCTTCCTTAGGCCCCTTTTATACGTGCAAAGATCCTTTAAAAACTTAGCATACCTAGGAATCTGCTTGATGTCATCTAACAGTGATATGTTGATTTCTACCTTTTTAAATGTATCGAGCAACTCCTGATTTGCTTCCAGTTTCTTGGAAGAGGGTGGTACTTTAGAGGGAAATGGTACAATTACTTCCCGAGTTGTAGTAGGTGAGGTATCCAACTTTTTCGACATTTGAGTGCTTAGCTTATTGTTTGTGGGTTCTATCTTCTCTTTCATGGATCAATGGAGCTTGACTTTTCTGCTATTCGAGGTTTCTTCTGTTCTGTTTGAACTTCTCGACCACTTCTCAATATGATTGTGCTTACATTCTCCCTCGGATTAATCACTGTTTGTGAGGGAAGTGCATTCGCACCTTGCTACTGTAGTGAATTCATGGTAGTGGCCATTTGTCCAATTTGGGTTTGCAAGTCATTAAAGCGTTGCTCTAATTGTGTGCTTCGTGTATTATGTGTTATCATCTGTTGTGTCAGTTGCTTCATCATATCTTCTAGTGTAGGCCTAAAGTTACCATGTTGCATAGTACTACTTTGGCTTGGTTGTAATGGCACAAGATGTTGATTCGCCTGCTACCTCATAGGGGGAGGTTGATACTTCTGTTGTTAGTGGCCTTGGTTGTTTAATTGGCGGCTGGTTGTAGCTAGGGCCATATTTCAAGTTGGGGTGATCTCTCCAACCAGGATTATACGTGGTCGAGTGTGGGTTGTACTCCTGATGTGGCCTGTACGAATTTAGTTGTTTGTACTGCTATTGTTCAGGAAATATGTCAGCCACTGTTTCCCTAGGTGTCTCCTGAAGTTCAAGACATGCATCAGTGGGGTGATATACATAGGTGCATATCCCACATAAATATTGTTTTTGATATGTGTGTTGGTTCACGACCATCTGTCGAACTAAAGATGTCAACTCGGATATTTGGTTTTCCAACCTCTGATTATTGATGTCTGTTGCTGGGCTTTGTTGTACTATATGGACCGGTTTAACAGACGTTCAAGCACTTAATTGTTTAGAATTTTCTTCCATGTTTGAAATCAAGACCCATGCGGCTTTAGTTGTCTTATCCATTAATGTGCCTCCACTTGCTGCATCAATCATGTTTCTTTCCATAGGCATCAATCCTTCATAGAAGTACTGGATCAATAACTACTCATTTATCTGATGGTTTGGGCAAGTAGTACATATTCTAGTGAATCTGTCCCAATATTCATAAAGAGACTGCTCTTGTAGTTGTCGAATCCCACTAATTTCTTTTCTAATGGCAGCGATCCTTGAAGCTGGAAAGAATTTCTCCAAGAATCTCCTCTTCAAGTTTGTCCAATTCGTGATTGGTGTCAATTGAAGATACAACCAATCTTTTGTTATGTCACACAATGAGAATGGAAAGGCCTTCAGCTTGACATAGTATTCTGCAACATCCACTGGCTTCATTGTGGAGCATACTACATGGAAATCCCTTAAATGCTTGTTGGGATCTTCGCCTGGTAGTCCGTGGAATTTGGGTAGGAGTTGTATTAGACCAGACTTTAGTTCAAATCCAGCATCTCCTTCTTGTAGTCTAGGAAGTTGAATATAGATTAGTTGGTGAAATATATCTTGTGCGGCAAGCTCTTTCAAGGTTCTTTCTCGATTAACAACCATTTGAGATGTTTGATTAGACTTTTGAGTTGCTTCTCTCTTTCTCTCTTGTAGTCCCCTCCACCTCTTTAATCTCCTCAATCTCTTGAAGGTAACTTTGATTTCAGGATCGAATATATGTGGTTCACCTTTCTTTGCTCGAGTTATACACTATTAAAGGTCCTATCAGAATATAAATAGTAAATCGTGAACAAGTACACCAGGTAAGTTCCCAAGAAAGAGAGGTGAGTCACTAATGGACACGTTTAAGTACCAAGTCTTTCCTAGTCAGGACTCTTCTAGACATGTACTCTCACACTACCAAGTTATATCTAGAATTTCCTATAATATTGGTTATCGAGCACTTCCTACAAGAGAACTATATCTAGAATTTCCTACAAAAGTGGTTAGGGAGCACACAAAAAAAAATTATAATTACTTTTTTTATAAAATAAAGCTAGAAAAACAAATTAGAAGAAAAAAGAATTAAATTTTGAATTTTTTTAAATAAAGCTAAAATATAAAATTAGAAAAAAAATAATTTATTTCAAAAGAGTTTTTTTTTTTGAATTTTTTTTAACTAAAGCTAGAAAAAGAAAATTAGAAAAAATTGATATTAGGTCATGTTACGCAACATAATTGTATCCTCGTGACGACGCCATTTGATAACGACATTTTGGTCGCACAAAATATTAATAAAAAATAATAAACAAATGCAATATAGCTAACCCGTGTCGAATTTCACAAGGACACAATTATAAGAACATATTCATTATCACATATCATTCTCTCTAAAATAGTGGGGATGAATGAAAAAGTGCAAAAGAAATAATTTTATGCAAAATAATAAAAATTAAAATCAAATTGCTATAGAATATTAACGACAATTAAAATTAAACAGAAACAAAATTTAAATAACTGAAATTTATAGAATTAAAATAAAGTGTTTTTAATTAAAGGTGGAAGAATAAAAAAATTGTTTTGAAATAAAATAGTGAAGTAATTAAATTTGAAATTTTTGAAAATAATAACTCTAAAACTAAATTGCGAATTGGAATTGAAAACGAGAATTGAAAATGAAAATACAATACTAGAATAAAAATTCTAAACAATTAAATAGCATAAATTAAAATAGGCACTGAATAAATAAAATAACTAAAACAAGATAAACTGGAAAATTCAATAGAAATTGTAAAATTAAATAAAAGAGAACAAACCAGAAGTGCAATAGCAGTAGATGGACTCGCCTAACTAAAAATTAAACTACGAACTGAGAGTAGGAAAAGAAACTGGGGACGAGATAAAACAACAATTCTCACCCCAGGCCAAGAGATTATGATGGTGGTTTGTCGTAAGACCTTTATTTATAGGGATTTGAACAAGAGAAATTAAGGCTAAAATTAATTACAGTAAAAATCAAATATTACTCAAATAAATAATTGCAAAATCTAATTGCTGTGAAGAGAAATTCTTGGGACTGTTTTGGAGAAAATAGTCTACTTTTTTCCTATTTTGAGTGACCTAACACTAATTTGCATTTAATTCTTGATTCTTGCTGGCCTTTACTCAGCTAAATTGGATTTCCACACCAGTTAATTTGCTTGATTCAAAATTTCCATTTGTAACATTCTACAAGTGAGCTGCAAAAACAACCTTGGACTTTTAAGAAGAGTAAAGTTTGACGACATCAATTTGAACATTTCTTTATATCAATTTGGTTTATCTCAAATTACTTCTCCTACAAAAGAAAAAAAAGAAATATGTATTGTAGATGTATACATATATATTATTTATTATGCTAAAATTATGTAAAATGCAACAAATTAAGAAAAATTAAATTATGCTATGTTTTTAATGAAAACATATGTAAATGTATGATTTATGAATAAAATAACTAGCTTAAAAAATGCTCTTAGATCAAAAAATAAAAAATAAAATGACATACATCAATACTCTTCTTCTTATTTTAAAATAATAAAATTAATTTAAAAAATAAATATTTTGTAAAATATAAAAAAATATAAATCTGAGAAAGTAATTAATTAACTTATTTATATGAACGTTTGTGAGAGGTCATAATTATTTATAAATTAAATTCTTGTTTATAGATATAAAAAAAAATAGTTAAAAGTTTTAAATATAAATATAAATATAAACAATAAAAATAATAATTATAAATATAAATGCGAGAATCTAATGCTTAAAACTATGAAATGGGATTAAATAATAACTGTGTATTACATATAAATTTAAGTGAGCATATGCAAATTTTCATTAAGTATAGGGAATTTGAAAAAAATAAAATAAAATAAAATCTATTCACCTATTTCCTCTGTTAACACCTATTGCACCATGTCCGTATATTTTGCAGTTCAAATGGAATACATGTTAAAATAAAATTGAGCAAATACTAAAAATAAAAATAAATAACATGGTTTGGGAGTTAAGAAACAGAGGAGAAACGGGATGGAAATAATAGGACAAGAAATGAAAATGAGATTAAGAAAATGATAACTTACAAAGAAAATTAATATTTAGAAACAAATGAATGCAAGAATATCATGTTTAAAACAATAATAAATGATTTTTAAAAAATGGAAGGTTGAAAAACACAAGAAGACTTGGAAAGTATGTTTTAGAAAATGAAAATTGTAAAATAATAAAATAAAATTAAAAGCAATATATTATAAAAAAAAAAAAAAAGGTGGATACATAGGACCGCAACTGTAGTAGTTCAATTTGAATGCCTGTGCATTGCTGACATTGCAAATGTGGAACAAATTAAAACTTGTCCCAAAATCATAATCACCGCCGAACCTTCGAAACCCAAACTCCAACCTCTTGTTTCAATTTTATCCAAAACCACCGCTTTCATCTCACTCTCATCCTTCCGAACACCAACCTCTTGTTTCCTTCTCTGGATGTCAATGGCAACCACGCCTTCTCTAACTGGTCCTTTGTCAAACGCGGTCGGACTTGGTGACTGGAGAAACCATGCCCCTTTGTCAACTTCTTTCCGTGAGTGTTTCTCTCCATTTATTTCATTTGGGTCCTCTTGAAATTCGTTAAGATTGGAACTCGTTGCCTTGTCTGCCAGTCTCTTGTTTTTTCATGCATGGGTTTTGGGGTTTCAATTAGTTTGTTGAAATTGTTGTTTGCTTATTTTATGCTTCATTTAGGTTTATCTGTTTGTTGATTTTTGTGGGGGAGGGAGTCTTGTCTGTATTGTTGTGGGTGTGATGGACAGTGGGACAGTACAGTGTCTTCCGTGTTTAAGTCCCTCTTTTTGTTTCATTTTGTTAACAGCGAAACTATCCTGAAATAATGAAAATGAATTGTAGGTTTATTTTGATGAGTAGTTGAGAATGTGGTGAGGTTTTCATTCAGAGTTGTCTTTTAAATGAGAATGCAGTTACGAGTTCATTGAAAAAATGACCTTCTTGATTGAGAATTTGCTTAGTTTTATAATATAGCGATGAATATGAACATCAAGAGTGAGAATTGGGTCATGTAAGGTGAATCCATTTTGCTTTTGATTCACAAGATTGAATTGTTATACAAAAGTTACTCATAGTTGACTGTTGTTAAACAGGTAAACTAAGCTCCAGCTCAAATATAGTTGACATGAAAATATTATCTCGGTGTGGTTGTCAGAAAGTTGGACATGGCCGAAGATGTTTCCGATTATATGCCTTATTTGGAGGGAAGAAAGACAATAATGGAAAAAGTGATGATACTCCTTCTAAGGTTAGCGTTCTTGTGCAGTCAATGTCATGTTTATAGTTACGGGATAACATATTTTCTTTTGCATCCATGTTTCTCCATGGATTACTTATTTTATTCACATGCAAGATAATGGTTATCGAAAATAATTATGCTATTTGAATTATGTATTTGAACTAAACATTGTTATCATTACAATCACACCATTTTGATGCTGTGTCTACGTCTTTGACACATCAATAACGAGGGGTAATATTTCTAAAAAATAGAAATACCTTTTCTAGGTAACTCCCTACACAAACCTTTTATAAGATAAAATCCAAGTATAAGAGACACTTCTGCTGTACCTAGAAGCAACTATAGAAGCCTCTAAACAACTGTCTATCTTGGTTAACATTCATGCTTTATATTTTTAAATGTATTGGATACTAAGTGCATTGGTTATATTAAACACTACATCATCCCACAATATACTCAATTATCCAAAATGATTAAAAGCATACATAATTTCTCAATTAGGAGGATGATAATATGAAATAAGGGTAAAGGAGGAGGGGAATAGGGTACTTGCAAGATTAGATTTCCCATTCTTGGCAATCTTGGTCATTCCATCTTATGGATCATGATGAGTGCTGATTGTCCCATAAGATCTCAAAACCATGGAGAGAATGCCGTCCATGTACCTAGAACACCATGGTAGATGGAAATAGAAATAGGGTGAGAATTTCACAATTCTCAGTAATATAGTCCAAGTAAAATGGTGTTTCACTAGATGCAATCTAGAGTTTTCAAGGTTTGAAGACCAAAGATAAAATAAGTTGTTGCAAGTTTTCAAATAGATACATTTCCCTTATGCTGAAAATAGTTTTGAAAACATAAAATCATAAACTATTATAACTTTTCAACCATCAACATGGAATTGACTTGTCGCATACACTAAATTAACTGTGGTAAGCAGTAAATCAGTCACAACTCACAATAACAACAATTTATACTTCATAATACTAAGAAAGGGATAATCATGTTAGTACTAATTTTGCAAAATTCAAACCATATGAATTCCAATTTATATCTGATTTCAAAGGCTCTAGTGGTTGTGGTACTCATGGTGATCGTGGTTGTGGTGGCCGGAGTTCAATACAATGTGTCTATTTTTACATTGGTTAGACAGTGCTAACATGCTATAACAAATTCAATCCTTAGTATCATGCTCCCTCTTCATTGGCCAAATGGTGCTTTGAATTGGTATTAGCATGGCATAATTTAGCTCCAAATCAATCAACTGTCATTAGCCACAACGTGCTAATTCTGCTCACTGGAGTTTTTCCACTGTGGCTTCTTTCTTTGCAGTGATGGATTCTCTGCAATCTGATATGCTGCTTAGAGATTGTTTGCTTCACTAATTTTAAGTTTATTCTTGGGAATGTGATTACGGGAATGTAATATTCCTATGTTTGTTTCTTAGAGTTTTAGAAAATTATTCTCGGATATTTATAATTGACTAATTACATTTTATTGTGGAATCAATTTAGGCAGGAATTCTTGGAAACATGCAAAATCTATACGAGACTGTAAAGAAGGCACAAATGGTTGTCCAAGTTGAAGCAGTGCGGGTGCAGAAAGAACTTGCAGCGTATGGCTCTCTTAAATACAATTTGAGCTTTGTTTGTTTTCGTATATTAAACAAGCATTTGTTCTATATGCAGAGCAGAGTTTGATGGTTATTGTGAGGGTGAATTAGTAAAGGTATGGATTTTGTTCTCCCTCCTCCCTTTCCCCCTCTTTGTGTTTGTCTATCTGTCTCTCTCTATAAGTTTGTAACCTTTTATGTTTTCCCCAGCAGAAACTCCTTGAGTTCCCCTTTAGTTTTTCCTTTATTTTATTTAATTGTTGGAAAGCTTTACAAAGTTGAATCTAACAAAAAAGTGCCAATGGCATCAACTAACATAGCTGCACTATAGAAAAGATGGGTAAGAATCCTGTATGATGACTTGCTGCTGAGATGAAGCATTTATTTTTGCAATGCCATCTCCACTAGTTGTATGGGTGATGTGGAGTTGCCAGGGATGAGGAAGAATCCCATGCTTTCCTCTAAGATATGCTGAAAGCAAAATTGCCAGGAATGAAGAACATATGGGTGATGTGGAGGTGTACCCTGCCAAATCAGATACAGAGCAATTAACAAATCTGTTAGAGAATCAGCTTCCTATGACCTGCAATCCTATGCTAGTTTTAAGCCATGATAAATTACCAGGAAGTCTACATTTATGTTTGTTGTAGTAAGCTACACAACCTGGAGTACCCAGCGACCTACTGTCCATGAGAATTTCTGTTTATGCCGCCATAGCCCGAGAGACCTAGGTTGCTTAAGGCATCAGTGCTGAGCTTCAAAAATTGATCCTCTTCAGACCTGCGCTGCTTAAGGCATCCAGCATAATTTGGTCTTGTCTTCAGACCATAATCTGGAAGACAACATTGATTTGGTTAAGTTTGTACCAAACTGTCCAGACTCTACCTTTGAAGATTGAGGCATTACATGCTTCAATTTAGTCCAGCATGCAACTCCAAACAATAGAGGATGGCACCCTCTTACATGCTAGTGCCATAAAGATGCACCATCCATGAGTGTAGAGCTGATGAGAATCTTCAAGCTGCAGAAAGTTCCAAATTTTCTGGAATTGGAACAATCACGAAGCACATGAATCCAACATTCTCTGCACCTCGCCTGTTGCATGAAAAATCAAGAGAAAACATGTTTCCTAAAGTGAAAGAGATTAGCTGGAAGGCTACCATGGTGTGTTAGCCATAAAAAGTGTTTGATATTTTTGGGTAACTGTAGAGACCAAATCCAGGACCATCTTTCAGCAGGTAATCAGATTGGGTGATTCACAGATGAACCACTACTAGGCTGTTTTCGTGTTATAATTCTATTCGGAGAGCAAGTATCAATGAAAATACTCTTCTTTTTCCACATTGATGGCACGAGGGATAACAGGTAACTATGGAATTCAATTGCCAATTTTCATTAACAAAGACATCATTGATATTGAGTAGCATGTCACTAATATGCACAAAATCCACCAAAGGGAGACTACACCTTGACCAGTTCTTATTTTAAATCCTGGTCTTGATGGTACAAGTGCCGAAATAGATGAAATCACTTACGTAGCAACCTAATGAGCAATTTGGTCTTCCAGTCAGTAATTCACCCATTAATTCCGTCTATAATAAAGGATAAATCAGTATTCTCCACTTGCTCATTTAGATGAAATTCTATAATAGAAGAAAATTTCTTCAATTTCCTTCAAGGAATATTTCTAGAAGCAAAGAAACAGGACTTCAACATCAACTTCTAAATCAGATGCAAGAAAACAAGGACGGAGTACCTTCTCCACCCATTTAACTTGAGAGGAAGAAGCAAGTTAATTTGTGAAAAGGAGGCAATCAACGGCAAAGAATAATGGGAAATTGCAGGACCACCATTTGAGATCAAACACTGGCACAATTGATCTTTGAACTTGCTCTTCAAAGAGAAGAGCAAACTTTTCCTTGCACAAAAGAAACAAATAGGGTAACAAAAACCTTAGTGTAAGCCTCTCCGAGCTGAGTCTTGAACCTTATTCCGTTTCAAAGAAAAGGTTGTGGCAGTTATACAATTTGTAATCAAATCCCTAATAACATTAGGATAATTGAAAATCGTGAAGAACTAGTCCTAAACAATTACAACCAACCCAATCATGTCTTTTCAAAATTAATTTTGAAAAGGAGATAACCTTTATGCCCATTTCTTCTTATGCCCATTGTCAGATATACCAAGATTGGGAATAAAACGACTTCAAAGGGATCCCACTAAATCATCAAGATGAAGATGACTTCTATCAACAAGCACCTTAGATGTTGTCTAGAAAAGCACATTGAAAAGGCTAATTGGCCTAAACTCCTGCAATGAAGCAGGCTGGTCAACTTTTGGAATGGTATCAATAAGGGTTTTAGTAAGCCAAGGATCAATTGAACCAGTGGAAAACTTGTAAGCTACAAATCTCCTAATCTCATTACCAATGGTTGATCAATATGTTTGGAAGAAAACGGGTTGAAACCCATTAGAACTAGGCAATCAATTCGTGGAATTGTCGCCAACTTGAGACTATGGGGAATGCATCTGTCATTGCATCAAAATAAATGCTTGAAGATTTTTTTGGCTCCTTTGGTAAGCATATCAACATTAAATAGTAGTTTGAAGATCATCCACAGGGCCACTTTCATAGCCTTCCTCCAATTTCATTATTTCATCATGAAGTAGTCAGTGCCAATATCTAGAATTTCAAAGCCTAACTTTCACAATCTTGTTAATTTCTCGTGTATGATTTTGGACACCACGATCCATCTGGGTACAAGTATTCGATTTTGGACATTTTATTGTGGGCGTTTTAGTCCAATATGTGTAATTTAGCCGTCGAAGATTACGAATTACCCACACTTGCAACCCAAATCCAATAACATAAAAATTGTCTTTGAAGTTTAAACTAAAACATTTGATATTAAAAATCTCTTATTTATATACTATTTATAATGCATTGTAAATAGAGTTATCAAATCTTCAAAGATTGAAAATTTCGAAGATTCGAGTATGATATGAAACATTATTTAATGAAAAGGATTGATATTGATTTGTATATTGTTAAGTAGTTTATTGTTCAGTACACTTTTTATTTAGATTTAAACTTTTTTATTTTCTATTTGATGGTTGGATTTAAACATGAGTTTTGGACACTAAATACTTATGGACACTATATATCAATTGAGAAAAAAAAAACTTCTGTTCTTTTTTGCGGTTTGCATGGGTTTTTGCGGGACTGGTGCAATCTGCAAAAATTCAGATCTGATTAAGATGCGGACTATATGGATGAACTATTTTCAATGCAAGTGTGGGCTGGCCTGCGTATCATCTCTATTACCCAGTAGTTTGATAACCAAGGCATCTTGGAAGCGCTTTATACTCTATTCATGCTTCATTTTGCTACAGCAGATCGGTCTTTTGGAAGCGCTTCCTAATTTTTCATTATCATGCCTTTGACAGAAATGTGGAGTTGACCACCGCCACCATTAGGTCGCTGAGTGTCGAGAACAAACAATACAATGTTCAATTTTTAGTTTTTCCTTTTAAAAGTTAAAATGAGGAATTTTATTTATATAATTGTGATAGTATTTTATATACTCTATGTCTATAACTATACATTACGTGAGGTTTTTCATGGAACAATATCATTGATTATATGTGCCAAATGTAATTTTTTGTAACTGATATGATTTTCTATCTTTATTCGTGATCCTGATTCTTGCATTACATTATCTATATTCATATATTAATTTGTAAGTATTATTTTCTTTGGTTACTTATTTTTTATGAAGTATAATTTTAGGTAACGCTGTCGGGGAACCAGCAACCTGTAAGAACTGAAATTACTGAAGCAGCTATGGAATTGGGACCTGAAGTAAGTAAACAATTCAAGTGATGCTGTGTTTATATATTCTGTTTTCTGCCATTTCAATGACGCAAACTCGTCTGGTCATACTTTAAAATGTCACATTCAAAGATAACAAAAACCATTTGAGGATAATGGATTAAATACTATATCTTTTCATTATTATAATTTTCTTCATTTCATGTCAGTTGTCAAGAACAATGTTTTGGTTTGGAACTATTAACTAAAATCACAAAATTTTACCCGTCCCATTTTCCCTTATCTTATACAAATGAGTCAAGGTCACATCATAATGATAAATCTATACCTTGTTTGAATAAACTTTTCCATAAACATTTATATAAAAGAAAAGGCATTGAACTTGTCTTTATAAATTAAAATCAACTTTTGGAAATGTTAAATGAAATAGTTTCTATAGAAGTTGAAGTGCATTAGTTGGTTTTAACTTAAAGGAAGAAGTTTAATTCATCTTATCTTTATATTTTTCTCTCCTATGTATTTGTGCAGAAATTTTTCAAATAGGACCCTAATAAATCAAACTGTTGTCTTTCATGCCAATAATAAAACTGTTATTTATTATCAAACATCTGTGAGTTGCAGAAGCTTTCTCTATTAATCACTGAGGCATACAAGGATGCACACCAGAAGAGTGTCCTGGTAAAAATCCTTATTTTTAAGAGGAGGAACATATATTTATTGGCATTTGTGGTTGTTGAATTGAAGAGGATATTATTACTTATCTTTGTAGGCCATGAAGGAAAGGATGAATGATCTTGCACAGAGCTTAGGAATGCCACCAGGTCTTAGCGAAGGATTGAAGTGATGAATACTTTAAATTCTAGACTTTGGATATTGGCCTCAATTTTGCACAAACATGGCAGGTAGACTTATTTGTTCTTCATTACTATGGCCGTGAATTTGCAATCTTGTTATTCGGAAAGAAATATAATCCTGAAATAATTTGAAGTGGCGGAGTTTCTATTTTTTTCACAATTTACTTGCGTTATTTTTGTTTGAATGATGAAATTATGTTCTGTGTATCCTAGTATTTAGTCATAGACAAAAACCTGTGCCTGGTTATGAGGTTGTTGATTGACCTGCTGAAATTGAATATGGTGGAAAATCTCTATAGATTTGGTTTGTCTTGCCTTTGGATTGCAAGATCCAATATATAGTACGAGAAAGTGAGCCTTCAACAGAGCTTTTGTAGACATAGTTCTGTCTGTATTTGAATGAAAACGATCAATTTCTAGTGAAAATATTTGTTATGTTATTTTATTGATTGACTAAAAAAACATTTACACTAGCTCAGATTTTAGTGTTTTTTTTTTTTTTGTCAAAAGTTTGTATTAGGAAATAGTGAAAACAGAAAATAATAAGTAGTTATTTTTCATATAAGATTTTGAAAATAATGTGATGTTTTAATTAAAGTTTTCTTTTTCACTCCTAAGAAGTATTATGTTATTTTTACCATGAGGGCTTTGGAATCCTGTGAATTTAATTAGAGGCTTTCTTCCAGCATCTTATAAAAATCAATATATAAATTATTTTATTTAAAATTTGCATGTCTTTCAAAATAATCTGCATTATTTGTTTCGAATCATATGTTCTAAAAATATGATATTTTAATTATGGAGGAAGTGTCCTAAAAGAAAACTTATAGGTAAGTTATTCCCAAATAATTCTTCTCAAATTACTTTTCAAGGTACTACGAAATAGACACACCAAACTTCTGATATTTAATTCGCGGAATAGGTCTCTTGAAAAAATAATTAAAGATGTGAAAATGGTTCATCTTATTTTTAGTCTCAAAAAAAAAAAAGGGTAGATTGTCTGTCATATTGTTATAAATTTCAATTTTTTAAAAGGATAAATTGGTGATCAATATTATATATATATATATATATATATATATATATATATATATTTTAAATATATTTTTAATTATATTAATTATTTTTAAATTTTTATTTATTAATTTTTATTAGATGAATTAAAAAATTATTATATATATATATATATATATTAAAATACTAAATTATGATAAATAATTTAAATTATAATATTTTAGTATATTTGAATGATTAAAAACAATATAATATTTTAATTATAATGATTTTAATTTTAATATATAAATATTTTTTAAATTTTGTTAATTTACCAATTAAATTTGTCTTACCAAAATTATCAATCTAGTAGATTGTTTAAAGGCAAAGTTACTCACCAAAGCCTATTTGTGATCCAATAACACCAAAATATATTTTGGCAATAACGTTATGGAATACAAATTTTGAAATATATTAATTTTTCATATGTTCATATCATTATTTTAAAACGAATAGGCACTCTGGAAGTATGATATTTTTGTTCTGAGATAGGTGATTCGGAATAAGACTTCTTTCCTTACACATTTTAAATTCATTACAAATTTGGTAATAAAAAAAGAACTTTAGTAATGAGATTAGTTTAGGGATTTTAATAATGATAAAAGAGAGTTACAAGATCACCTTTGAATAATGAAAAAAAAAAACAAAATTAAGTAGAATATATTGGGAAGGTGAAAAGTTCTATATTGTTATCTAATAGTAAATTATCATATAAATAAAAATTTTAATTTTTATAATAATCATTTTAAAAATATTTGCTTTATGTGATTTTGAGTTGACATGAAGAAATAGAACTTTTTTTCCAATAAACCTAATCCCAAAAATATTTCCTTTGTCAAAATATTTATACAAATAGATTGGTTTACTTTCAGGAGGTCGAATTCTGAGCCTTATTGTGGTCTAGAATTTTGGGTGGTAGTTTTCTTTAAAATATTAAAAAAAATGTGAATGAAATATATTTTTTAATGGTTTATTTTTGTATATTTTATAAATAATATGAAAATAATAATTTTGATAATTATATTTAGTGTAATTATTCTAAATATTTATTCTAATGAATGAATATAGTTAGTGTAATTATTCTAAATATTTATTATTCTAAATATAATTATATAATGAATGAATATATTTAGTGTAATTATTCTAAATATTTATTATTAGTAAAAAATATTTCTAATGAATAAAAAAATAATGTTAAATGTTATTATAACTTATTTGATTAAAAATTATTATTATTTCTAATAATGATTATTAGTAAAAATTAATATTAAAGGAATTTATAAGTAGTAATAATTATTTATTATTTTAAATTTATATTAGCAATAAAAATTAATGTAATTATTAACTATATTAGTTTATTTTAAAATACTAAATTAAAAAGATTTATTTTAAATATCAAATCAAATACAATAATATACAAAACATATGTTATTAGCATATGCTTTGGATGCTGAAAATTTTAAAGTCTATATCTACCCACAATTTGTACTATGATTCATATATTATACATTCTTCCCATCTTCTTTTAATTCGACTAATCTAAAAGATATTTGTTAGATTCTCGTATGTTAAACCCTAATGACAAAATAATCTATTGTTAAATTTGGTTATAAGTATTGTTAATAGCATGCTAAAAATTTGAGAGATAAGGATTATGAGATTACTAAGAAGTTTTATAACTTACAAGTTAGATTGACATTTACCATCTTAGGTCCAAATTTAATGATTATTCTTAAAATTTTATGATTTAAATTAATATTTATAATTTTGACATTTTTAATCTGAATAATTATTATATATACCTATTTGCATATTTATAAATTTGATCTCGTATCCTTTTATATTATTTTATCTTTTTCACATTCATTTATTATTTATTAATAATATATTATTTGATCTTTTTAATATCAATGGTAAAATTCATCATTGATTGTTATATTGGTTCCTAATCTAGGTTACTTGTTCTTTTATTATAAGTTTTTGTTTTAGGTTCTTCTCATTCATGTGTCTTATTGGTGTTTCTTTGAATAAAGAAAAATATAAAAATATTTTGATGTAATAACGTAGAATAATTATTTAATAAATTGTTTACTTTGACTAATAATACACCTATTTGAGTTTCTTAGTTTTTTTTTTTTTTACACATCCTCCTCCCTAGTTTAGATTATATACTTGATGAATTACATGGTTTAAAGATATTTTCAAAAATAGATTAAAAAAATGGATATAACAAGATATCAAAACGAGCTGGATGAATGAAAAATTACTTTTTAAACAAAATATGGATTATATGAGTGGACGGTTATTCTTTTTTAGGCTTACAAAAATGCACCTAGTATATTTATGCAACTTATGAATCTTGTTCTTAGTCCATTGCAGAGTTTCTTATAAGGTAAAAAGGGTTAGTACGTTGTTAATTGAAGTATATTTTAAGATATAACTATTTTTATTAAATTTTGATAAAAGCAAGATATGAGATAAATGTTTATACATTTATATGTTTAAATATATGAATTTTACAAATTTATATTATTTTTATATCGAAAACAACTATTAAAATTGATAAACATTTTTCCTCTAAAAATGGTTAATTTATCAATTATTCTTGTCTTTCATCTTGATGTCTCCATTTATTTAGATTGGTATTTTAGTTGTAATATGCACAAAAGATAACAATAAGGAGTGAGAACAATTATCATGTAAAATAATATAATCTCAAAATGAAATATAAAATTTACTTTTCAACTTCATCAACATAATTCATTTATTTTATATTTTGAATCTTTGAATTGATTTTTGTACTCGACTAATCGGGATAAATAAGTCCAAAATTAATCACTCTCTAAATTATATTTACTCATTTCAATCCGCGAGTTCAACCTCTATCTATAATGTCATCAAATCTTCATAAATAAATATTATTATTTAAAAATAATATAAATATAAATTATAAAATAATGACCAATATGTAATCGAAGATAAAATAAATAAGACCAAGTGCATAATTAAAGATAAATAAAATATGACCATAACTTGAGATAAAATAAATAGAATTAGTGCAAAATTGGATATAAATAAATAGACATAAAACAAGACGAGTATGTAATCGAAGATAAAATAAATAAGACCAGTGCATAACTAAAGATAAATAAAACAGGACTAGTACTAACTCAAGATAAAATAAATAGAACCAAGTATATTTGGAGATAAAAATAAATAGGATCAGTGCATAATTGAAAATAAATAAATACATATAAAACATGACCAGTACCTAACTGAAGATAAATTAATATAAAAAAATAAGCAAAATAAGGTTACATTCACCTCACTCAACCATCATAATAAATAATAAAAGAGATAGAATGATAAATGTTTCATCTCCCTACCTTATTAATTGCAAACCTTGATGGCAATTAAACTCGTTTCGGTGGGGACTGACTCGTTCCCGCCCCGAGTTTGACGGAAAAAAACTTAGTTGACCGGGGACGGGTTCGGGTTTTTCTCGCTAAAGTCATTTTTTTATATTTTACCATTTTTACTTTTCTTTTACCCACTTTTTAATTTTTTTGTCTTTTTTAATTTTTTATATCAATTAGTTTATTACATTATTCTCTTTTTCTTACCTCTCGAGTTTTCCATATTTCCTTAATCTCTCCAATCAAATTTTTTTTTCAATATTTTCAACCAATTTGATGAACACAAAGTTATTTTTTTTCTTCTTTATCTTTTTCTAAATATTTTACATAAATCTTAGTAGTAACTAATATTATTTTATTTATAATTTATATTAATTAGGTTTTATTATGTCATATTTTTTAGATTTTATTATTCTTATTTGTCATATATCAAATTTTATCTTAATAAAATAATTATATTTTAAAAGATTAAAAAAAATTGATAATTTAAACTTTTATTACTTCAAACTAATTAAATAAGAATTAAATTATTAAATATTTCTTTATAAATTATATATTTCATATTTTTAAATGACAACTTAAAAATAAATTAATTTATATATATAATCAAATGTTTGAATACAGTGTTATAATAATAATAATATTATTATTATTATTATAAATATTCTATATATATATAAATAAAAATAATTAACTATTTCTTTTACATACATATTTTAATATAAATATAATAAATTAAAATATATATATATATTTAATTAATAATAATTACAAATTATAAAATTATAAATATTTATTTATATATAAAAAATACATAGTAAAATTAATTTATTATAAATGTAATTATCTTTTTAAAAATAATATAGATCGAGGACGGGACGGAGGCGGAGAAACCCGAAACCCAGCCGAGAGGATGAATATTTAATTTTTAACCCTAACGAAAATCGAAGATGGGAACGGAGACGGTTAAAAAAGTCGGAGGCGGGGATCGAGGAGACAAAACTCGCGCTGTTATCATGTCTAATTACAAATTATATCCAAAATTTTAACAAAATTGTTTCTTTCTCTCCTTCTCTCTTTTCTCTCTCCTTTTCTTCCTCTTACCTTTCTTTTTCTTTCTTTATTTCTCTCTTAAAGAGATAAGCTCTCGTTTAGTTTTATTTTTTTTCTTTTAATAATCAATAATTAATTAACTAATTTTATTCTAATAATTTTTTTTAACTATGATAATTATTTTAATAAATAATTTTTTGTATAATAGTTTAAAAATAATAATATTTTTTTTTGTTTTTTATTATAAAAACATTTAAATTACCCAAAATATTATAATTTTATATATTGTATTTAAAAAAATTTACATAATAAATTTTGAGGTGTTACACATTATTCCACTAAAGTTTTATAAGTTACATGTATATGATATTTCAAGATTTGTCATTGTTTCGTAGAAAAGTTTGTAGTAAATTTTGGTGATATACTTTTTTAGAGTTTAATTATAAAATAACATTCAGATCACATTAGGTGTATTTTAGAAACTCTTTAAAATAGTAGTTACTAAAAAAAAATGTACTAAATTTAGTTATGATTGCTATTAAGCAAATGTTTGCTTATGGTTGGTCTAAATTATGGCTTGAATGTGACACACAAATTATGGTGGTTGCTTATCAAAATGTTTCCACTAGTACAGAAATCACTTTTAACATCGGCCTTTCTACATCGGTTCTTTAAGAACCGATGTAGAAAGTGAATTCAAGACTTTCAACATCGGTTCCCAGATGAACCGATGTAGAAAACACTTTTTACATCGGTTCCCAGATGAACCAATGTAGAAAGTCCTTTATAAAATTAAGAGAATTGTCACTGACAAGATTCGAACCCAATACCTTAGAGTCGAGATCGATACTCCAACCACTAAACTACCAGAATTTTCTGATAATAACTTATACATAAATTATATTTATATACAAATAAAAATGTATATCCATGTAAATATATAAATATAAAATATATAAATACAAATACAAATACAAATATATTTATATATTTATATGTTGGATGTGAGAGCGCGCTCGAGAGTGAAAGTGTGTGTCAAGTGGATTTTCAAAATTTGATGTCAAATTTGTGAGCAAGTATCTTTATATGAATTTGTAATTTAATGATAGAATATAATCTTTATAATTTATTTATAATAATATAGAATATAATCTTTATAATTAATTTATATAATGATATAAAATAAAGAAAAAAATTATTTTATATCATTATATAAATAAATTATAAAGATTATATTTTGTCATTAAGTTATAATCCATATAAAGAGACTCGCTCACAAATTTGATATCAAATTTTGAAAATTCACTCGACACACACTTTCATCCTCAAGCGCGTCCTCACATCCAACATATAAATATATAAATATATTTGTATTTGTATTTATATTTATATATTTTATATTTATATATTTACATGGATATACATTTTTATTTGTACATAAATATAATTTATGTATAAGTTATTATCGAAAAATCCTGGTAGCTTAGTGGTTGGAGTATCGACCTCCGACTCTAAGGTACTGGGTTCGAATCTTGCTAGTGACAATTCTCTTAATCTGATAGTAATTCAAATTCCTAAAAAATATAAATAATAAAAATAGAATATAAAAGGGAGAGGATGGTAGAGGAGATAGATAGGGTAATTAGAGAGGGTTATGAATAAATAAAATAAATTAAAATATATAAATAAATAAAAATATTAGACTTTCTACATCGGTTCCTTACAACCGATGTGGAAAGTCACACTTTTTACATCGGTCGTATCTACATCGGTTCTAGAACCGATGTTAAAAGCTCCATTGTTTCGTGCAAATTAGAGGTAGATTAATTTCATATTTAGGAAAATGTGTTAGTATTCAATTTTTTATTACTCATTTTTTCGTAAGGAGAAGAATCTTTGAGTGAATAGGTAAGTTAATTAGGGTCTTTTAGATAGACTTGAGTCTGTAAGGTATGACTCTACCATAATTTTCTCAATAAGAAAATGATATGGTCTCCTTAAGTATAGGTTTAGGTGATTTTTTTCATGAGTTTGGTTGGTCCCGTGATTTTGTATTTTTTTTTTTTTCCTTTATATATGTGTATTGTTTGTATGTGGCAAGTGATTTAAAAAACATGGGTGTCTATTAGACTTGACAATAACACTATCTCAAGTCTTACA
Source organism: Sphenostylis stenocarpa (assembly GCA_963425845.1). Classification (NCBI taxonomy): domain Eukaryota; kingdom Viridiplantae; phylum Streptophyta; class Magnoliopsida; order Fabales; family Fabaceae; genus Sphenostylis; species Sphenostylis stenocarpa. The sequence goes on from OY731406.1 coordinate 59,671,946, forward strand.
ATAGATAAATAATATATTCATAGTTTTAGTATAAAAGCCTAGGAACTCATTGACATATGCTTTATTCAAGGAACATTTACTAAAAGGAGCTAAAAAGATGTGGGACAATCTTAGTATAACATACTAGAGTTTCACCAAGGTTGCTATGTTTCCATCGGAAGACCTACAATTAGAGAAAAAAAAAGCTAGCATATGCATGATGGTAGACACTCTAAAAGAGTGCTCATCAGACAAGTACGTTGATAGGTTAATTTTCTATGTACGAAGCATTTTATGAACTCCTATCTAATTTTGAGTTTCTCTTAAAAGGATACAAGGTTGCTAACAAAAATTTGAAAAATGCTTTGAATAAAATACAAACTTTGTAGAATCAATTTGAAAAATCTAGTGAGTTGGATGTTGAAATTGAAAAGTTGAGTTTAGAAAACAATAGTTTATCCATAATTGATTCATCTCAGGGTGATAGAAGACTAAATCTTTTGATTAAGGCTTTTAAACCCTAATTATAAGATTGGTCAAAAATACTAACAAATTTGTTTTTGTTTCAATGGGTAATGTTGTTCCTAATCCCTCGTTTGCTTCTTATAAGACAACCAATAAAGGCTAACAATAAAAGGACCCAAGTCTATGTCGGCACCTAAACCAATATATTATTCAAGATGATAATGATTTAGTCACTATAGACGATTATACTGCATGGATATAGAAAAATTCTTTTCTCACAAAGAGGAGTTTTTCAATACCTTTTATAAATTTTGCAAAATATTATTTACAAAACAAAAATTATATTAGGTCAATCATTAAAAACAGAATCCTACTTTCGGTTGTCCTTTATATTAAAAACTAAAAAAAAAATGTGTTTAAACAAATGCCCTTTATATTATGTACAACACAAATGTGTTTGCATAAACAAACTAGACCAGCAAGATAACATAATAAGAAACATAGTGTGACTAATAGTCAAAAGTTACTCAGAATATAAAAGTATTTAAACTATATTGAATTAAAAAAAAATCACTATTTATTGACTTTTTTTCTTGTCCCATTTTTCTTCAAAATAATCAATGTGATTTCTTTCGTTAACTGTATTAAATTGTCTAAACAAAAATGTCACATAATATTAATATAATAATAATAATGTGAAGAATATGTGTCATGTCATACATGTATGTTGAGATGTGAATCATATTAAAAAAAAATGTCACAAAATATAAATATCTCAATATCATAATATATAAATCTCTTAATGTCATATATTATCTTCTCAACATCACATAACAATTTTTATTAGACATCAGTTAATAAGAAAAAAATCATATTAATTAACTTTTAAAAATAAAAGGTAAAACCAAATTAATATTTAAAATAATATAGTGGGGCAAAATTAAAAAAATTAGAAATAAATATTTAACCATAGATAATTGTGGATTAGATTTGAACATTTAAATTTGTGCACACCTTTACAAAAATGTCCATTTAAGTGGTGATTGCATAGCTTGAATAAGATTTTATGCTAGATTTACACTAACAATTTCTTATATCTTCTGGCTGTATGCAAAGTATAGAAAATGTCAAGGTTTGTCTAAATGGCAAATATAACCCCAGAAAAAAAACTAACGATGATGATGCCATTCCAGGTCTTAAATAAATTACATTGCATTCAGTTTGTTACAATTTACACTATGTTCAAAAGTTTGGGGCTTGTCTATAAGAGCATTTCTTCTCAAACAACCATGTCAGCTTCTTTTAAAGTTGTTGGGATCCCCACATCCAGCCGCATGGTCGATTTATATTGTTCCGGTAAGGCAGCACCAGCCTGAATGCACATTTCCACTACAGCAGGTGCCTGCCCATAAAAATTCCTAAGCTCTCGATCTAGAGGCACGTTTATATCAGGAACATGCCACACAAATCTAGGTGGGATCAAATCATCCAGAACCGCAGACTGCCAACCATGCTGCCCATTGCGTTGTTGGTGTTTATGGGCTCCACAGTTTTGAGCTTTGTGACCCTTGGCACCCACATGAACTTCTGGGCAATATCCACAGACCCTTACATTGTACATCCTCATCAGTTTCTTTGCACCTTTCCTCATCCGTTCCCATGCTTGGAGTGTTTGTTCGGCAAGAGGGACTACTTCATTTTCCAATGGAGCAACTGTTTCTGAGTCTGGTATTTCAGCTAGTAATGGTTTTAAAGGGCCTTCTGGGTCTTCATCGGGAAGATCACTTTCATCAGCATCGATGAATTCCTTCCTCCCAATACGGATGATAGGCTTTCTTCTCCTTTTTGTGGGAAACTCTGGAATTTCAACACCAGCTTGAATGCAGAGCTCAACCACGGCTGGAATTCGAGGGATTTGGAACCTCTCTTCATGACCAATCCGCTTTCCAAGGCGATCAAAGAGGTGATAGGCTTCAATTGGTATTAATATGTCTTCTACGTATGCATTTGTCCATCCGTGGAGCCCTTTGCGGACGTTGGCCTGTGCGCCTTTACATGACTTGAATGGATGTCCAACAGGTCCTACATGGATTTCACTGCACCACCTGCATAGTTTTCCAATATTAAGACACTTCACAATATTTGATCCCTTCTTTCTTCTTCTTTTCAGTAGGAGACATTAAATTACATTTGCTAGCAAAGGAAGAATCGATTGCCAGTTACGACTCTTACTCAAATATATATATATATATATATATATATATATATATATATATATATATATATATAGAGAGAGAGAGAGAGAGAGAGAGAGAGAGAGAGGACATTTTTCTTTATTAAATTATTGATCAAACTAATACTTAACTTTTTTATAAAATTAATTAAACAAGAGTAACAAATTGGCAATAGACACATTGGAATGGCGACAGACACTCTGTATTTGTAAAATCAATATAGAGGGGGGGTAAATGAGATGGATGTAATCTTTTGTCATGTACCTTAAAATATGCTGGTTAAAAAAATCACTCAAATTAGGTTACCACGTTCTAAAAGACTAGCTCAAAATATGCTAGAATTGCTGCTAAATAGTTTTTATATGCCTAGTTGAAAATGCACATCAATGGATTCTTTGGGCTCATAATACAACAGAAAGAATAATTCTAAATCCCTTTACAACCTTCCAACAAATCCTTCTACTTGCAAAATGAAAAAAGGATTGAGTGCATTTTATGATTCCAAGATATTGAATGCACTCACATTTTCATTTAATACTTGATTTATAAAGTATTTGAAGGATATATCATTAACAAAATCAAACTTTAATATTGGCTAACATAAAGAAAGCTTTACAAACGACCTATGTAGTGACTATGAGTCAGCATCTATGAACGGACAAGATTGGTAGGACTAAAAAGGGCAGCAAGTGGAACTAGTAGTCTTCCTATGAACCACACCATAAGGGTATAATAACTATCAATCACCCACCAGATGGAAAATTATAGCAGGTATTGGTAATCTCTGATTTAGGTTCTAGATACACTAACAACACCACAATTAAAAGCAGGAATGCGAAGCAACATATTAATTTTACAATGATATATGCATCATCTTAAAGAAAGTGTCAATGCTGGAATATCTTCGAAGGCCAGAAGCAACAATATCTCTCTGTATTAGCACATTTACTCGATCAGAACAAAAAATATGTAACTTCTATGTTGTTAACCAGCATTTCAATAAGCTCAACATTAACCAAAAGTATGAAGACATATTATTACCCACAAGCATGCACAGGAACTACTTTGAGCAGCTTCTTCAGATTGTTAATCAAAGTGATCCTAGCATTATACACATTATAGGCAGTCGGTATAAGGCTCTTCACCAGCAACCCATTCTTAGGTGCTGACATCGATTTTCTAGGCTCATCTTTCATATTCTTCATCCTCTCCCTAGCTGCTCGTCGCAGTTCTACAATGGGGACTGGAAAAGGTTTCTTCTCTTTTCTCGAATACTGCCGAGGAAAGTCAGCATTTTGCGGCACTTCATTCCTGACAGTAAGCACTTGCCAAAACTTCTCTGGTCTAATTCTAATCGTCACAGGAACTCTAATATTACTGCTACCACACTGCTTAAAAAAAATCAGAAAGAAATAACAATGATAACACAATAACAATAATCTTAAAGTATATATGTATATGTACACATACACACACACACAACACACACATGTATATAGGAAATTCAACTGTTAAAACTGAACACTAGAGTACAAAATGACAAGAATTTTATTTTCACGCCTGAGTTTGATGCATAAATTAAAACTTTCCCAAAGGCCATAAATGGTTGTCTTGTTATAGTACCAATTCAACAGGAAGATTCATTAACCAAATGAAGCAATTATTTAAGGAGAAAGGAGAAACGAGATCAAAAGTTGAACCAGTTTACATTGGGCAAAATGCTGGACAAAGAAAATTTGCCCTCTTACACAAATAAGCCAAACCTCTATAATACATTTTTTTTCTTTTATATACAAAACAGAAAAATAAGGGAACTAAATAAAGCCTAAGAGGACATATACCTGGAGAGAATGGAGTGAACTAAGAGAAGATAAACGGTTGGGCTTGAGCAAAAGAGAATCTCTTGGAGCTGCAGTAATTATTCCCTTAGCATTAGGAACTGACATAGTTACATTCATAGTGATTCCTGAAACCATTGAAAATGATAACTCTTTGAATAAAGAAATTATATATGAGGTGCATATAGGACAAAGAAAAACTATCTAATTAACCTGGCTGATTGGAATTGCTGAGAAGCATTGCCCACGAGGAAAGGGATTATTAACAAGCTTCAGTTCAGCGTGAACCAACTGGGTTCAGAAATTTCACAAATACAACGCAACACCACGAACCCAACCGATTGACACAATTTCAAGCAGCTAAACAAAAACCCCCCACCACCCACTGGCATCTTATCCTCAACAAGAGACTGCAAAACTGCAACAGGTGGCTTCTTAATATATTCAGGTAGCACCTATTTTCGACTCTCTCTTTTTTTTTTCTAATAATAAAAAAAATACCCCTAACTCTATGAACATCTTTATTTATAAAAAATATATTTTTATTATTCGCTTCGATAAATGGTTAGTGAGATCCAATTTCGAAACATGTTTTTGTAATGTCTTTATTATGTTTAGAAATCAGGCCCAATTAAATGTATTTTCCTAATTATAAAATAAGTTCTGCTATTTTTAATTTTGTTTTAAAAAATTGGTTTTATTATTTTAATCCATGTGTTTTAAATTTCAATATTGAAATCATTTTAAAATGTGTATAAAAAAAATTTATAATATCTGTGAGAAACCTATTGATTTTGAATTTTATTTAAATAAATTTAATTAACTCTTAAAAATTAGAATAGGCAACCTCGAATATTTTCAAAATAATACTATTTAATTATAATTAAAATAAATAACATTAAATTTTTAATTAATAAATAAAATATTAAAATAATTAGTTATTGTTCGAAGATTAAATTATTATTTAATTTTTAAATTAATTTACCATAAAGTTTAAATTTAAGAAAATATAAATAATTAATTTAATTAATAAATTTTAGTAGATAAATTGTAATTTAAAATGTGATAGGCTAAATAATTTATAATCTTGTTCATATATAATTAAAATTGAATTGCTAATTGTCAATAAATTATCAATTGTTAAATTTAAAAAATGTTTATAATAAGTATTGATATTTATAATTAGCGTAATTATAAATAATTATAACAATAAATTAATTGATTATTTTAGAGATAAAATAGATAAAGAATATGGAGAAAAAAATTGATTTCATTGAATTCAAATTTAAAAGTATATTATTGAAACATAGTTTGTTAATCTTGCTCTTGATTTTGGTTTTATATCTTGTTTCTTGAATTTGTTTTTTATTATGATCTTGCTCTTCTTTTTGTTTTTTATCTTCTTCTTGATCTTGAGCTTGAGTTTGAGGTTGAATTTGAACTTAAAGTTTGATGAGTTTAAACTTAATGATCTTGACCTTAACGAGCTTGAGTTATAGTTTGAGCTCAATAAGCTCAAACTTGATAAGTTTAAGTTTGCACTTAAACTTGACGTTGAAGAGCTTAATTTTAAACTTGAGTTTGACTTGAGTTTTAAACTCAATATCAAGTTTAAGCTTGATCTTATTCTTATTTTTTATTTTGATTTGATATTTTCTTTTCTTGATCTTATTTTTATTTTTAATCTTGTTTTTTCTCTTGATCTTATTCTTGTTTTCTATTTAGATCTTGATCTTGATTTTAATATTTTTTCTTGATCTTGAACTTATTCTTTTGCTTGATCTTATATTCTCGTTCTTGATCTTGTTTGTGTTCTTAATTTTATTTTTATTTTTTATCTTTTTTCATCTTGATCTTGATTTTATTTTGTATCTTGATATTGCTCTTATTGTTTACCTTGCTCTTCATCCTAACCTCAATCTTATTTTTTATCTTTAGCTTGTTTTTCATCTTGATCTTGATTTTGATCTATATTTTAAGCTTGAATTTGAATTTAATGAACTTGAGCTTAAATTTAATGGGGCTTGAGCTTGATGAGCTTCAGGTTGATGAATTTCAACTTGATGAACTTCAGCTTAATCAACTTAAGGTTTAACTTGAGTTCGACCTTGACTTTGTTCTTATTCATGTTCCTGTTTTTATTCTTGACCTTATTCTTAACATTGATCGTATTCTTGTTCTCGATCCTGATATTATCTTTTATCTTTATCTTGTTCTTGTTTTTTATCTTTTTTTCTTATTCTTGATCTTGTTCTTGTTTTTAATCTTGTTTTTCATTTTGATTTTGATCTTGATCTTGTTTTTCATCTTGATCTTTATATTGATCGTAATCTTGATCTTGATCTTTATATTAATCTTAATCTTGATCTTGATCTTTATATTAATCTTAATCTTGATCTTGATCTTGATCTTGATCTTGATCTTGTTCTTCATCTTGACCTCGATCTTGTTCTTGTTATCTATTTCTTAATATTAATCTTAATCTTTCTTTTAATCTTGATCTTGACCTTTTTAACTTAAGCTTGAGTTTGATAAATTTGAGTTTGAACTTAATGTGGTTGAGCTTAAGCTTAAGCTTGATGAGTTCAGTGAACTTGAGTTTTGTGACACATTTACTACCAACATTCAGTTTATTATTATTTATTACTTATTATTGGTTCTTCTTAGTATTTGATTACCAATACACACTCGTAGAAGTAAGGTACACAATAAATAGAACATACACTTAGTGATTAATATACATATCATTCATAAGTATCAAGTATAACCATATAATAAATTTACACCAAATCATCCCAAAATACACCTAATAAGGGTTCACAAGACCAGGATAGATAAAACACTAACTATACAATCTAACAAAAAAGGAGATATATTTCGTACGTCCACTAAAATGAAATATCTTTTATAGCACTGTAGTGGTGTCTGATCAAGTCTTCTACCTAGTACTTGTAGCGATCATATTTAAACTCTACTTGGAGATGGTACCGGGGATGAGTTGTGTTCAACGTCACCTGTATAAATATTTCATAACAACAATACATGCACAGAAAAGGTAAGACAACTATATATTCACTTAGAGCATGCAAATAACATTAAGTTAATTAAAAATTACACATACAAACATATTAACAATCAACACACAAATGATATGATATTATGAATGCAATGTATCCATTGTTTTTTATCTGTTTTTCTTATTCTTGATCTTGTTCTTGTTTTTAATCTTGTTTTTCATTTTGATTTTGATCTTGATCTTGTTTTTCATCTTGATCTTTATATTGATCGTAATCTTGATCTTGATCTTTATATTAATCTTAATCTTGATCTTGATCTTTATATTAATCTTAATCTTGATCTTGATCTTGATCTTGATCTTGATCTTGTTCTTCATCTTGACCTCGATCTTGTTCTTGTTATCTATTTCTTAATATTAATCTTAATCTTTCTTTTAATCTTGATCTTGACCTTTTTAACTTAAGCTTGAGTTTGATAAATTTGAGTTTGAACTTAATGTGGTTGAGCTTAAGCTTAAGCTTGATGAGTTCAGTGAACTTGAGTTTTGTGACACATTTACTACCAACATTCAGTTTATTATTATTTATATTACTTATTATTGGTTCTTCTTAGTATTTGATTACCAATACACACTCGTAGAAGTAAGGTACACAATAAATAGAACATACATTTAGTGATTAATATACATATCATTCATAAGTATCAAGTATAACCATATAATAAATTTACACCAAATCATCCCAAAATACACCTAATAAGGGTTCACAAGACCAGGATAGATAAAACACTAACTATACAATCTAACAAAAAAGGAGATATATTTCGTACGTCCACTAAAATGAAATATCTTTTATAGCACTGTAGTGGTGTCTGATCAAGTCTTCTACCTAGTACTTGTAGCGATCATATTTAAACTCTACTTGGAGATGGTACCGGGGATGAGTTGTGTTCAACGTCACCTGTATAAATATTTTATAACAACAATACATGCACAGAAAAGGTAAGACAACTATATATTCACTTAGAGCATGCAAATAACATTAAGTTAATTAAAAATTACACATACAAACATATTAACAATCAACACACAAATGATATGATATTATGAATGCAATGTATCCATTAATCTTTTCTAGGACACATCCTAGTATGCAAGACATAGGGATCTCAAAACCATTTTCTCTTTTCTCTCTTTTTTTTTTTCTTAATTTCAATTTTTTTTTCCGAGAAGGATCAAGAGTTTCAGTAGAACCTCTCACCGCCTCACAATATTATACTCATAATTATTTGTCCAACTGAACTGATCATAAGAAACCCTAGGGCTTTAGTCAGGATAATCAAGCTTGGTAGTGAGAGTCTCACAGCTTAGGTAGCGAGTCTAAGTCACATATGAGCTCGATCACACTCAATCATCCCCGAGGTTAATAAGGAACTGATCCTATTTTTTCATATCCTCCCCATACACTCAATCTCTGACTCATGAACATGATGCATGACTTATCATAACTTATTCACATTCTTTCAACTTTGTTTCACCTCATTATACTTAAATCACATCTTAACTTTTTCAAAATAATACTAGGCTATTTAAAAAAAAAATTGACAGAGTCTCATTTGTAAATCTGACATTCCCAAAACTTTTAACACTTACAAAATAATCAGAAACAGTCTAGGACGCTTCTACTTTTCACAAAATTATGCTTCCACCTCATCATACTCATCATCACTCAAAAGCATAATTTTCTCAATTTTAATTTATTTTTCTTAAATAATAATAATAATTGCAAATAATTTCTTCAAAATTATTAAAAATTCATTTTCACTTACAATTAATTATTTTCTCCTAAATCAAAATTGTTCCAATATTTTTGAAAAATATTTATTAATTAAATAAAAATATAAAAATTCACTTCATAATTAAATTTCATATATCTTAAAAATTATTTTCCTTTCTCACATCTTTCCTCCATTCCACCAAATTATACAATGCAATTCTACATGTTAATCCATCTTAACAAAAACACTCCACAATAATTTTCTACTTATCATGTTTCATAACATACATACACTATATCTCAATAATTAATTTACAATAATTATCATAATACTAAATATAAAAATAGGCTAATTCTCAATCTAAATTCATCAATAAATCATATAAAATTACTAATGTTTAAGTAATTGATTCAAACAACATTCATTGATGACTTATAATCATACAAGGTTCTATACACTCAAGTTGCTTCATTTAGAAGCCACAAAATTCACATAATCCTAAAACTGTAAAAATTTATCAAAAATAGAAATATCATTAAAATAATTTCAAGTAAATTTCTAATTAACTTAGAAGTAAAGGGACTACTTCCCAATGTTATTTCAAGCAAAAGTGAATTACAAAAATTATCTTACCCTTTACCTTATGTTGTAACTTGGTGAAGAACAACTCTTCAAATAATCTATCAAGTCTTTGGATCTCCTCTTTCCACCTTTAAGTAGGCTCCTACATATCAATTAAATACCCCAATTAAGCCTTTAATTTCAACCATATTAGACCTCTAAAATCTCACCTCCTTCATAGCCTAAAATTCTAAAATTCAAGACTATGGTTCTTTGAGTTATAAAATAATTTCTAGGGTCTAAATTGATGTTAATGAAAGTAATACAAGTGGAAGAGAGTAATGGAAGTAATACACTTAGAGTAGGAAGAATCCTAATAACAAATATGGACAAGGTTCAATATTTAAGAATTTTCTAGAGTTCTATAAGCTGTTTTGACATGAGGTCTGAGCCAAAATTTTAATAACTTAATTATCTACAATATTGATGAAGGAAATAAATTCAAATACCCTATAGAATAATTGCATTTTTTCAATTTACAGTGGTTGTTTTCAACATGATTCAACTACAATAACACCCTTAACATGTCTTGGTAATTTGACTATAACTCATGTTACACATAAGTTATTGACATGAAACAAATTTCTAAATTTCGGGAATATAATTTCCTACAACTTTTATGAAGTAATAAAGTCCTAATTTCACACCTATCAATCCCAATAATTCAAAAACCAAGGCTGTTGAAACAGGGCAACCTCTTAACATCACAACTAGAACACTTGACAGTAAAATGGACATAACTTGAGCTACAAATATTCGTTTGATGTGAAACCAGTTTCTAAATTTCTATAACTTAAAGGGATACAAATTTCATGAGGACATCAATTCCTAATTTTATTCACACAAGTCCCAGAATTCAGTAAATAGTGACCTGCAAATTAGGGTTCTTAAGGTTTTTAGCTCAACCACTTCTAATACTCAATTTTAAGCATTATTCTAGTGTCCTAGGTGTAAAACCTACAATAACACTCTTCCCACTCCCATTCAAGCTCAGCCAATTGAGGATAAAAATTGAAAATGCACCATTTTGAAAAATAAAACCGTAAAAATGTAGAAAAGATTGAGAGAAACAAACTTACCTCTTGGAGTTCCTCAAGAAAATTAAGATTTTCCCCTCAAAATTAAGCTTGAAAGTAAGGAGAGTTTGAGAAAAAGAGATAAATGAGAGAAAGGGAGAACCTATGGGAAACTTGCAGAGAAATGTGTTTTTAAAAGTTAAAAGTTAATTTATTTTCTATTATTTATTTATTTTTTTTTATTTTTTTTTTGTAAAAATTCCAAAAAATAAAAAATAATCTAACAACATAAAACTCTATAGTCACTTTTCCCAATTTCTAATAATTTAATTATTAAAATTTTGACAAAGATTTTGTCAAATTTTAACAAACCAAAGATACTAAGAATTAAGATATTACAAGTTTCAAGTCAATTGAGCATAAACTCATATTTTTACCTTGAGCTTGATGAGCTCAAACTCAAGCTTAAACTTGATTGAGTTAGAACTTGAGCTTGATTATGTTCTTATTCTTGATCTTGATCTTACTCTTTATGTTGATCTTGTTCGTTTTCTTGATCTTATTTTTCATCTTAATCATGATCTTGATCTTAGTCTTGTTTTTTATCTTGACTTGATTTTGTTTCTAATCTATATCTTGAGCTTGATGAACTTGAGGTCGAGCTTAAACTTGAACTTTAGTTTAATATTTTTTATTGTTCTTATTCTTGATTTTGATCTTGTTCTTTATTTTGATCTTGATCTAAATTTTATTCTTGTCTTTTATCTTATTCTTAATCTTAATTGTGTTCTTTTTTTTTTATCTTGTTTTTCATTTTGATCTTGATTTTTATTCTATTTTTGAACTTGTTCTTGTTTTTTTTTTTGTTTATCTTGTTCTTGATCTTGATCTTCTTCTTTTTTTTATATTGTTTTTCATCGATAAATTTGAGTTTAAATTTAAACTTAATATGCTTGAGCTTAAATTTTAGCTTGAGCTTAATCTTAATAATCTTGAATTTCAATTAGATAAGTTTGAACTTAAGTTATATAAGCTCAAGCTTAAATTTGAACTTGAGCTCGAACTTGAGTTTGATCATTTTCTTGTTCTTCATCATGATCCTCATCTTAATCTTATTCTTGTTTTTTTATCTTAATCTTATTTTTGTTATTGAATTTAATCTTGCTCTTGATGATCTTGAACATAAGTTTGGTAATCTTGAACTTCAACTTAAACTTTAAATAAGTTTTAGCTTAAATTTAATGAATTATAACTTAAGCTTAAACTTAACTTTGATTATATTCTTATTCTTAATTATATTCTTCTTTATTATTATCCTATTTCTATTTTTATTTTATTTTAATGTTATTCTTGATTTTTATCTTATTTTTTATCGTGATTTTTTTACTCAACTCTTTTTTTTATTCTTATTCTTGAAGTTTTTATTATTATAAAATTCATACAATTTTTTTAAAATTGCTATTCTAGTTAATTTTAAAATATTAAATTAAACATAATCTTATCTTATCTTATTCTTTTTCTTGAAATTTTTATTATTATAAAATTCATATATTTTCTAAAATTTAAAAATCTAATCAATTAAAAATATTGAATTAAACAAAAAGTACATAATTCAAAAACATTTAACTCTATGTGTAATACTTTAAATCATGATTTGTTTTGAAAGCTATTTTGATATTAAAATATCTAAATAAAATTACTTTCCAAATCGAATTTTTTTAAATAATTACTTTACATGAAACAACAAAATTACTGAGTAAATTACACTGGACTCCAAATTTTTTAGATCCTAAAAAAAAGAAAAAAAAACTCCTGATTTTAAGAACATGATATCATCATCTTTTACATTACACATAAATCTCCTTAAATTTTAAAAATATTACAATTTCAACTTAAAAAATACACAAGATATAAATATAGTTGGAAAAATTCTCTGATGTTATTAAAATTTACCAAAATACTTTTTTTTTTTATGTTCTGCAATAAAATTTGGAAAGAAAAACTAGGAACAAAACTTGGCGTGCTCAACGCTTGAACGTCGATACTTCAGAATCCCATGTTGTTAAACGGGAAACATAACTCCACTGCACACTCTGAGAAAGAGTATCCTGAGAGGGGGAAGAATCATATTTTAACAAAACAGAACCCGTCTTTAACAACACCTTAATATTACATTACCCTCTTCAACAAGCAATCCCAAAAGCAGGACAATGCTGACCAAATTCAACCTTCTAAACAAACCAAATTGCCTCAAAAGTCAAAGCCAAGTAGTTTTTCCTCACAAGGTAATGGGATCAACGAGGATTACCGAGTTCATCATACTCAAACAGAAACACAACGGGTGTACAGGATTTCAAGGGAAAATAAACAAACTTTGTGCCCTCATTTAAGGAGAGTCTTCACAATTGACTTGACATTGAGTTTCTTAAGGTCAGTATAAGACTGTCCACAGCCCACAAACATGACAGGAGCTCCAGAAATGTAAACCATTGAAAGTGCAGCTCCCACCTGACAAAGGAAGCCATAGTAAAACAATAATTATTCACGACCTGATACACTTATGTAACTCCGACCTGAGAAAAATTTTAGAATTCATGTACCTTATCATCAATAGTGTCAAACTTTGTGAGCAAGATCCCATCAATCAATCTTGGATTAGGTGATGTTGCGAGGTCAGCTAATTTCTGCGGTGACATGAAACAGTTGGGGTTAAATATGGACATAAAATAGAATTTAATTTTAATATACTGTCCATATAAAGATCTTTAGACAGTCAAACAATTATAAATCATCTTAAATAAGAAATTCAAAGTATACATATTACAAAAGCACATAATTTTCAATTTTCAATTATGTAGTATGATTGGGTTGACAGTATAAAATAGCTTGCACTGTCATTAGTCTAATTAAATCATAAAGATAAGGGGAAAGAAAAAGGCTTTAGCTGTGCAATATTGAGCAAATATAGAACTAAACCTGATTGAACTTTGATAGCTGATCAACTGCGTCATTGCCAACCAGTGCTTCTCCAACAAAAAGGACTAGATCTGGATTGTTAAGGTAGATGAGTTTTGACAGTGCTCTCATAAGTGGTTCATTATCCTGAAAACCAGCGGTAACGCTCAGATGAACAGAAAAGCATTCAAACAAATAAACACCTTCCCATATTATGCATATGGTTGGTTTCCATCCCACTAAAAGGAAAGAACAAAATAGGCATTTCAATTATCGGAGTTGCCTAGCATTTGTATGTTAGCAATCTTCATATACATGACAACCCAAAAATCTGATAAAATAATCAAACACTTGACCAAAATAATAACTACATTAGTACCTGCATACGACCAGCTGTATCAACAAGAACCACATCCGAACCATTGTGTGAAGCTTCCTGAATTGCTTCTTTTGCCACAATAGCAGGATCTTTCTCATAGCCCTTCTCAAATATAGGTATCTGAAACAAGGAATTTGTAAGAACATATGCATGCCCCTACTAAAAAACTTTGCCATGAACTAGGAAAATAAGAATATGCAGGTTATAGAACTAAATCTTTAAGCAGTAAAATCAATAAAAACCTGAAGTCTCCGAGCATGGGTGCGCAGCTGTTCAACTGCCCCTGATCGAAATGTGTCACAGGCAGCCATCATAACACTGACCTTGTGCTGCAGAAGCCAATAAGCAACCTACAGGTTGACATAATAATCCAACCTTATTCCAGTTAAAAAAAGCATGCCCTCAATATGGAATCTCAATTATATTGGAAAAACAATATGATTTACTCCACCTTAGCTAGATTAGTAGATTTTCCAACACCATTAACACCAACAAATACAACAACATATGGTTTCCTTTGCTCTTTGGCGGCATGCACATCCCTCAGTATATCAATAGAGCGTCTAGGAGTTAAAATTCGAATAAGAGCTTCTTCCATTGCTGCCTACAGTAGTATTTTTAAGTATAATATCAGTATAAATGTTATACAAGTAACTAAAAGTATAGGCAGCACAATATGTAGATATGAAAGAAGATAGAAACCAACATGCACTGTTGAAGATATCCTTGTAAATGAAGCCAGCTTTTTGCCTTCAAGACTTGCTGCAACTGATTCACAGAGTTTCTCAGCTATCTCCTCAGCCTACAAGCAACATAGAATGCAAATCGTATTAGCTAGGTAAAGAACCCAAGAGATAACCATTAAGAAATACAAAGGAAAAAAGAAAAGAAAAAAAAAAATGCTGTTGTGTGTTGAGTAGAAACACATACCACATTCTTGGTCATTAGCCTATCCTTTAGAGCTTTCAAAGCTGGTTCTAAGTCTGACTTCTCCAAATTTGCCTTCCCTGCAATACTGCACATGGGGATATGTGAAAATATTCTAATTAGTCAGTTTAAAACCAAAGATGAAAATACAAGATAAAAATGTAAAAATTAAACAAGTTTTAATTTAATCCGTCAAGGACAGAAGGTGCAGAAGTTATTTAAAGCTAAATAACACAACTCTTACCGATACAACTTATATCAATTTCTCTATATCCTTGCCATTAAATAGCATCCATTAAGAATAAGTTGTAGAATTCCACAAGTAATTATTTTTTTACTAACATGATGACAGGACATAAGGAACTTAATCTAAGTTTGGTCTTATGTTTAACCTCAGTAAACATAAGGAAGGGAGGCCTGGAAATAGAACAACTTCCCTTGATTATTCAAAATGAAACCAGATTCTAATGCAAACAGCAAGAATAGGATTCCTCACATTTCTAAATTTTCTGGTAAGGTAATAGAAAACCTAATTGAATTACAATTTACAAAGTGAACTAAGAGGATTTCTCACCAACAAGGTTCCAATTAAAGAAAATTTACAGAAGATAATTTTATTCGCAACACAATATTGCAGCAGAACTAGCAACGCAGTACTGCACAAATCCATAGTAATATACCGTTATAAATCAATTTTGATGACTTCGGCATGAGAGAACAAACCCAATAGTAAAATAGCATACGTTAAACTACAGATCATTCCAGCGAGATATTCCAACAACTGAACAAAAAGGTAAACAATTACCCTAGGAAAGTAGAAAATATATAAAGAATAACAGGGTAATCTTACCTCTGGAACATGGATGAAAACCAACCCTTGTTTTTGGCATCAGGCTTTCTGTTCTTTCCCAAATTCTCCTCCTCCTCTTCCTCCTCACTTTCACTGCTTACCATCTCTTCTTTATCCATCATACTTTCACCTTGATCTGCAGCAACAAAATCTATGTTCCTGTCCGCATCCTCAGCAGAATGATCAGTAAAGTCCAGTTTAGTTTCCGTAGTTGCAGCATCATCCCAAACTCTATTTTTTTTTATGACTTTTTTGTTCGGCTCTGCCTTGGAGGCCTTGGCAGTAGTATCTGTTTTCTTCCCACCTTTGGTCCTAAGCTTCTGAAGCTTATGTACATCAAAAGCCCCAACATTGGAACTTCCATTCTGTCTACCATTCACATCACTACTCACGTTAGAATCTTTAGCAACAACAAAATTTCCATTGGAGTTCCCATTCTCCAACTTCCGTCCTTTGCCATCATCACCATCTATACCACCACCACCACTCTTCTTCTTATTCCCTCCCTCGAATCCCGACTTATTGTTCCCCTGAGCCTGCTTCTTAGCATTCCCAGCAACAGGATTTGGATTCGACCGCTTCAAATCTTCGGCACGGGCCAGAGCCTCCATCTTCAGCTGCCTAAAGTTCTCATCGAAATCGGGGTAAGCAGTCCTTTTGGGATCATAGACCTGCGAAAACTCACGCTTCACCATAGCAAGCAGATCCTCCACATACAAGAGGTGAAGGATCCGTTGGTACACAGCCACAAACACAAGGCCAAGTTCATTGTGGAAGGTCCACTTGAGGGTGTAGGAAGCACCAGGGGCATCATAATTGTATGATGCCGCACCGGATCGCTCCTCCAAAAGACAGGAACGAATCAAGGTGTCTATAGGGGAACCTTTCAGAGCGTTTCCAAGTTCTTTACAAGTCCAGAGGATTAACCCTCCTCTTGTAAAAATCAGTAACTGCTCTAACATCCTTGATTACTTTCAATTTTTCCTGTTGATCAATCAATAATAACAAATAATGAATAACAAGATGAAAAAAAAAAAAAAAAATATATATATATATATATATATATATATTTTTTTTTTTTCAGGTCCTGAAAAACCTAGAATCTAACTCCGGCGAAACAAATTCAGGGTAAGACATGATCTTGTTCCTTTTTGTTTGTTGTCGTGCTAATGATTATTACGTTGTACAAATCAAGAAAAAAAAATCGATTGAAAGAACAAAGAAAAACATGGCGGTGAGAGGAAGATACCTGATGTTTATCGGAGCTTGAAGAAACGCATTCTACGAGACGAAGCGAGAAAATTAAAAAAAATAAAAAACAAAACATAAATACTCTTTTGGTTCCTCATCGATGAATTATATATCCTTAATAAAAAAATTATTTCGTTTTAATAGCCAATTAAAAAAAATATTTATCTTCTTATTCCTACCATTTATTTGTATTACTAAGTTGTCTGATAATTAACGCTTATCAATTGGTAAGATTAACGTTATTTACTTAATTTTTATATATTTTGTCTTTAATAATTTATTTTGATAAAATACATTTTTTTTAAATATGTAATAGATTAAATTAGTATTTATAAGACTTTCCGTATTTTAATATAAACATGATTTTTTTTTCAAATTTGTTACAAAATTCTTAACTTAGTAGACAAAGATGATGATATGTTTTTATAAAATAATTTATTTATTAAATAGTTGTTATAAAAAAAAATGTCTTAATTTTTTAACTTAGTGAGAGTAAAAGAGACTAAAATTTTATTTTTATGTAATAACACTGTTGTATTTTTTTTAGAAATAGTGTGTAGAATATTTATACAAATAGCATGATTAGTACGAAGCCAATTTCTAACCTTCAATCTTTGCAAAGTTGACCTTCAATCGTTACTATATATATATATATATATATATATATATATATATATATATATATATATATATATATATATATATATATATATATTTATATATTTACATATTTGTATATTAATATATTTAAATATTCATGTATTTAGATATATATTTACAAGTTCTTTATTTTGATTTTTAATAAAATAGGGGAGAAAAATAAATTGATATAAGAAAAATTATGGAAATAATAATTTATTTAATAAGTTTGGAGTAAAAAATTAGAAAAATAAAAATAAATAATAAGATGATATAATGAAATTTATTTGAAGTGAAGTTTAAAATATTGTGGTTTAATGTAAAATTAAAACTGATACCTATAATTTTATTGATTAATAAAACTTTATTTAAAAATACGTAAGTATTTATCAAATAGGATGATTGAAGAAAAATTATTTGAATAGAAGTTTAAAATTAAAATTAAGAAATATTTGGAGTTGAAATTGAAATTAATATAAAAAAAAGAGAAAATTAATTAAATTTGGTAAGTTTGTAGTATTTAATTATAATATTTAAAAAAATATTTGAAATAAATATTTTGAAAAAATATAATTTAGAAAAGGTATTAAAACAATTTAATATAAATAAAAATTATATAATTTGAGTAAATAAAATTTGAGTTAGAATAAGGAGATAATTTAGATACTAAATTAATGACATGTGAATAAATAAATTATAAAATTACAATGGAATAGTTATTTAATTATTTATTGTAATGATATATTATAAAATTTATAATATAATTAATTATGGGAACTTGATCTTATAGAGAGTTTTGATGATTTCTAGTGTGCCAATAAAAACATTTTCTCTAGTAACATTGTTTACTGATACCTATTTCAATTTTAATTAGTGTGAATTTTGGACGACTTTTAAAACCTTTTTATTGTTACTAAATTGGGGTAAAGTTGTAGGATAACCAATATCTAAGTTCCCAATATAAAACACCATACATTTTATTAATTACATCCAATTTGTATATCAGATTGATGTATAGGTCAAAATAATAATGGAACTAGAATATAATGAGATTATATATATATATATATATATATATATATATATATATATATATATATAAATACGTATATAAATATTTAAATATAATATATATAGATAGATATATAAATATATATACAATCAAATTTTAGTAAGGATTGAAGGAGAAATTTACAAGAGTTAGAATTGGATTTGAGACCGAATTCTAACCATTAAAAATAATTATGCTTATGTAAATATTTTACTCGTGTTATGTAAAGAAAACACAACTAATGAATGTAAATTATAAAGTAAATTGATTGTTTTTATATGCCATAGTATCGTAATTATGCATAATTATAACTTATGAATTAAAATTTATATATAAAAAAAATCAAATCATATTTTCTTTCTCCCCAAATCAGATTTTGGTATTTAATATGATAAATGCTTTAATATGTTAAATAAGTTGGATCTGGGAATGTTTATAAAAGTAAATTATATACATTTTTAAATAACAAAATTATATTTAAATTTTATAAGAACTAAATTGATATAAAAAAAATATAAGATTTATTTTAATATGTAAGACATGTTATAAAGAAAAAATATTTATAAAAAGAGATCATTCTCTTCATTTACCATATCAATTAAAAAATTAGACATAAAAATTATGATTATAATAATTAAACAAATATATAAAATTTTAAAACGACTATTTAACAATTAACATATCAGACATTTTACAAGTATTAAAATGATAATTTATTTTATTTTTTTATTTTGGTATCCAATAATTTTATCAGACTTAATTACGTTTTAAATTTTTATAATAGTAATTCTAATTTCTATTCTCAAAATAAAAATAAATCTTCAAAATTATAAAAAAAGTATTATAATCCCTAAACAAAAATGGATTTACAGATATTGAAATGAATGAATTAAATTTAATTTTTAAAAATCACTTTTAATCCAAATTTAGATTGGAGATTAAAAATCATATTTTATTAAATTTAATTAAATCAATATTTTTTATTTATGTTTTAACTCTCATTTATTAGCATTTGTTCCTTCAGAACCCAAGTCAACAATGTACAATTTTTTTAAAAATGAAAAAAAATGGATGAAGATTAATAGATATAAGAATTTTAATGAGATTGATAGATATAAAATTTTCAATGGGATTTTTCATCTTTTTTGAGGTTTTACACTCAAGTAAGGAATGATGAAAGAAAATATGTATTTGAATACTAAGAAAAATAACATTATTTCCATCATATTGATTAATTTTTTCTTCCAAATAAAATAAGATTTGAAAATATATTTTACAAAACTTACTCTTAGACAAATGGCATGTAGAGAGATTAATAGATGCACAAATTAAAATAGATAACAAATTAAAAATTTATTTTAAGATGTCCAATATTTATTAATTCAATTTTAATTATCAAATTGAACAAAGATAAAGCGGAAGTGATATAATCAGAGAGATAAAATATCAACAAGATAGAGATAAAAAATAAGGGGTGTAAGAAGAGTAATGCAGTGAAAAAGAGATAAGGGAAAGAGAAGAACACACAGTGATTTATACTAGTTCGGGTATAGTCAATCCTACATCCAGTTATCAGTCAACTCTTAACACAAGAGTGACCACAGTTCACTATCTTTTAAATTCAGTTCACAAATTACAATCAACTCAGCAAAAAACAAACTAATTCAAAAGACAATCACTTCCTTAGAAATTCACTAAGGATGAACCCCTCGTACAATCTCACTAGGGATGAACACCTCCTCTAAACAAATTAAAGGATGAGCACACCTCCTTAGAATCCTACTAAGGATGAACACCTTCCTAGAATCTCACTAGGGATGAATACCTTCCGAGAATCTCACTAGGGATGAACACATCCTCTGAACAAATCAAAAGATGAAAACACCTCCCTGAACAAATCAAAAGGATGAACAGTTTCCACACAGAAAACAAAAAAAAAACACAACAGAATGACAGTGACTACTTAAACCTTAAATAAAGAATTTAACAATCAACAACTTAAGCCCACAAAGAATGAAGGTAATAAAATAAGAACAGTCACATCTGGGTAATGGAGACAACAAATTGTAGAAGTCTGTAGAATGTCAACCTCCAAGAACAAGTGTGATTAACAATGAAAGCACAATAGTAATGGAGAAGAGGGTTTTGGTAAAATATATCTCTATATCCAGTATTCTAAGACTCTATCTAGTCTTTAGGAAGCATCTTGGGCTTGCTTGAATCTTGAATAGAATCTTTATCAAATCATATCTTGGGTTTGCTTGAGTCTTGAATGTTGTTGACTTTAATCATCATCAAAATCATCTCTTGGGAATATAGGGACATGTTTTACATTCTCATCAATCTCTCTGTCATTGCTTTCACTTACATATGACAATTTTACATCCATATTAACACAATCACTTAATAAATAATGGATCAATCAAAAGATACAAATAAATTATAAAGACCAAAACAAAAAAAAATTATAAAGCATAAAAAAGAATTGAGTTAAAAAATTATTAAGTAACAAAAAGTAATAAAGACCAAAATTATTAAATCATATCTTGAATGTTGTTGACTTGAATCAGCATCAAAATCATCTTTTGGGAATGTAGGGACATGTTTCACATTGTCATCAATCTCCCCCTCATTACTTTCAATCTCTCCATTTTTAATGATGATCAAGGAAACACCTGAAATGAATTAAAATGTTTGACTCTATATAGCCAACTCAAGATTAGTACAATATAGTGTAGCACAGATTAACACAATATATTTAAACTCCCCCTAGATATGTTAATAACAAAGTTTCTCCTAACTCATATGAGAAAAACTTCTCTTAACTCCCCCTATTTAATTCAGAATTAGGAATGGATTTCATACAGACTTTAATTCATAAAAAAATCTCCCCATGTTTCATGGATAATCATAAAACAAAATTATTTCAAGAGAAAAAAAAAAATCTCCCCTGTTTCACTGATAAAAAATATTATAAGAGAAAAAAATCTCCCCCTGTTTCACACATATTAATATAATCAAAATCTCTCCCTATTTTATTGATAATTATGAAAAATATTCCAATAGAAATTGAGCACAAATTTGCACAGATTAACATATAAAACAAGGCAGAGAAGATAATGCATAACAAAATATCATAGAGAAGAACATCATATTAAGGAGAAAATATTTAGGATACCCAAGGCAAATGAAGAAAGAGAAAGATAGGGGAATGAAATGATTGCAGAGATAATGGAATGAAATGCAGTAATTTCTGAAATTGTAGTCTTCTTATTGAAGCAACTTTCAAATTCAAATTGAAATTCACTCATATTCCAAATTTCAAATTTTAAATTCAAATTCACTCAAATTCCAAGTTTCCAATTCCAATTTCAAATTTTAAACTTCAAATTTTGAATTTAAACTTCAAATTTCAAACTTTCAAATTTTAAACTTTCAAATTTCAAAATTTTAAATTTCAAAACTTTTAAATTTCAAACTTTCAGATTTCAAAACTTTCAATTTTCAAATTTTCAAATTTCAAATTTTAATAATTTCAAATTTTCATAAATTCAAATTTTCAAAAATCAAATTTCTAAGTTGGTTAACAATCGAATTTATGTGGCAGATAAGTGCAGATATTCAATGCAGATGCATGAGAAACAAGAATAAACTTATCTTTGTGATATTTTTCTATTCATCCATCTTGTTCCTATACACCCATTTAGCTCCAATAACCTTTATTGATTTCTTATCCTTGATAATCTCTGCAACATCAACATACAAATCTAGGTACCCTTTAATTATATTTTGGGTCCTTAAGAAGGTTAGTAGAATCACAAGTCTCTGCCAAATGACTAAGGATAAAAGAATATAACCATGATATAATAATCGATTTTCACAACACCTTCAGAATCAACATAATTGATTATAACAACAAGAAATTTTTTTCTGAAAATTCATAATCTATTAAATGTTTAAACTATCATCTAGACATTATAAATGTTTTGTATGTTGGTTTTCTTTGAAGAGGTCTAAATGAATTTTTTAAAGTTCTTAAAACTGGTTTCACATTTGTTTTCCTTGACTCTTTCACAAAAATAGTTTGATGAGGTTCTAAACTTTCTTTGGGTTTATAACCAAGTCCAGCTTTGCTAGAATTCCCTCTTTGATAACCTAATATAGAATCAAGATTTTCAGAAGATTTTGAAAACTTGCTTATTATTTTCTCTAACTTGAAAATCTCATTTTCCAAATGATTACAATTTTCACAAGGTTTAACAACTTCTTTATTTTTAGACAAAGTTTTAAATTTCTCATCATCTTTATTTAAGCACTCATTTTCTTTTTCAAGAATACCAACAGTATTTTCTAATGCATTAAACTTTTGTCTAAGTGCATTGTATTTCTTAGATAACTTGGTAAAACCTTCACACATATCTTGATATTCTTTAAACAACTCATCATATTCATTTAAGGATTTTGTACTGCTTACCTGTGATGAGTTTTCTTGTGATGAGGCTTCATCATCACTTTTTGCCATAAAGCAAATATTTGCTTCTTTTTCTTCATCACTGCTTTCGGAAGAACTCTCTTGTATTGTGGAAGAATCATTATCCTCCCAAGCAATATAAGTTTTGTGTTTGTTATTATAGATATCGTTCTTCTCTTTCTTCACATCTTTCTTTCTTTTCTTAAGTTCCGGACAGTCTAGTTTGATATGGTCAGGTTTTCCACATTCATAGCAATGGTATTTATTTGTTTTCTCCTTTCTTTGTTATCTATTTTTCCTGTTTTTCATAAAGCGAGAAAATTGTTTAACAAAAAGAGACATATCAGAATCTGAAAACTTACCTTCATTTTTGTTTTCATCTTGTGAAGATTTTTCTGTTTTTAGAGTTATCGTCTTGGTTTAATTTTGTTCACCGTTCTTTAACCTTTATAGCTTCATCTCATATTCTTGCAGTTTTTCAAATAGAGTAGCAATATTCATTTCTGTGAGATCCTTTGATTCTGTAATAGCAGTGATCTTTGGTTGTCAATTCTTGTCTAAGGATTTCAAGATCTTTGTGTTCAACTCCTCATTGTCAAAACTCTTTCCTAATGCTTTCAAGTGATTTACTATATGTGTGAAGCGTGTCTGGAAATCCATGATGTTTTCATTCTGCTGCATTTGAAACAATTCATACTATTGGATGAGTGTGTTCTTACGTGCTCTCTTTACATCATTTATTCCTTCATGTGTTACTTTAAAAATGTTCCATATTTCTTTTGTCGTCTTGCATTGTGAGACCTTGAAAAATTCATTACGAGTTAAGGCAGAAACAATAGCATATCGGGCTCTTACATCATAATGGGCACGCTTTTTTTCATTCAGCGTCCATTGGTCAAAAGTCTTTAGAACAACTCCAAATTCCGTTGTTCTCATCGGAATGTAGGGACTATTGAGTACAACATCTCAAACGTTGTAATCTAGTGTTTGTAAGAATATTTTCATTCTCGTTTTCCAAAACTGATAGTCTTCTCCTTCAAATAGTGGTGGTCTGTTTATTGAAGTTTCTTCCTTGTAAACTTGATTATGCATAGACATCTTGACAGATTGTTTAGAAATATCTTGTCTAACCAAGTTCTGATACCACTTGTTAGACAAATGACATCTAGAGGGGGTGAATAGATGCACAAATTAAAATAGATGTCAAATTAAAAATTTATTTTAAGATGTTCAATATTTATTAATTCAATTTTAATTATCAAATTGAACAAAGATAAAGCGGAAGCGATATAAGCAGAGAGATGAAATATCAACAAGATAGAGAAAGATAGAGGTAAAAATAAGGGGTGTAAGGAGAGGAATGCAGTGAAAAAAGAGATAAGGGAAAGAGAAGAACACATAGTGTTTTATACTGGTTCGGGTATAGTCAACCCTACATCCAGTTCTCAGTCAACTCTTAACACAAGAGTGACCCCAATTCACTATCTTTTAAATTCAGTTCACAAATTACAATAAACTCAACAAAAAGCAAATTAATTAAAAGACAATCACCTTCTTAGAAACTCACTAAGGATGAACACCTCCCTAGAATTCCACTAGGGATGAACACCTCCTCTGAACAAATCAAATGATGAATACACCTCCTTAGAATCTCACTAAGGATGAACACCTTCCTAGAATCTTACTAGGGATGAACACCTCCTCTGAACAAATCAAAGGATGAAAACACCTTCCTAAACAAATCAAAGGGATGAACAATTTCCACACAGAAAACCAAAAAAAAAAAAATACAACAGAATGGCAGTGACTACTTAAACCCTAAATAGGGAATTTAACAATCAACCACTTAAGCTCACAAAGGATAAAGGTAATACAATAAGAACAGTCACACCTAGGTAATGGAAACAACAAATTGTAGAAGCCTGTAGAATGTCAACCTCCAAGAACAAGTGTGATTAACAATGAAAGCACAGTAGGCAATGAAGAAGAGGGTTTTGGTAAAATATATCTCCATATCCATTATTCTAAAACTCTATCTAGTCTTTAGAAATCATCTTTGGTTTGTTTGAATCTTGAATAGAATCTTTATCAAATCATATATTGGGCTTGATTGAGTCTTGAATGTTGTTGACTTGAATCATCATCAAAATCATCTCTATGTAGGGACTTGTTTCACATTCCCATGAATCTCTCTGTCATTGTTTTCACTTACATATGCCAATTTTACATCAATATTAACACAATCACTTAATAAATAATGGATCAATCAAAAGATACAAATAAATTATAAAGACCAAAAACAAAAAAAATTATAAAAAATAAAAAAGAATTGAGTTAAAAAATTATTAAGGAACAAAAAGTAATAAAGAAAGGAAATATAGTTTTACTGAATTGTTGATGTGTCACAAAATAGATAGTTCATCACTTACAAATTTTATGAAGGGCAAGAATGGGAGGAAAAAAATTAAAATCACAAAATTTGTTGATTTATAAGGATTAAAATAATTATTTAAATAAAAAATAATATTTTAGTTAGTCTTTGATTGTCTATTTAAATAATTTAATCCATTTAATATTTATTTATATTCATATGCATATTTATATTTGGGTAAATCTTTTTATTTTTAAAATATTTTTTAAATAAATAACTAAATATGAAAAATAAAATATAAAAGTATTTATGTATATTACACTTGGAAATAAAATAACTAAATAACTTTTTAATAAAAGTTAAAATAGATTTGTAATTTATCTGTTACAATATTACACTAAATTTCATTATTTATTTCTTCTCTTGATAGATTTCATTTATAATGATTTAATCCAAACAATATAAATAAAAGAGTGAACAATATATTTTATAATTATTATAAATCCATATAAAAAAAAGTCAAGAATAACTAAATAAGAACAAATATTATCTTATAATCACATATTTTATATGTATATATATGGTGCCTCATAATATGTTCGTTTTTTTTTTCTAGTATAAATTATTATTATATTATCCCTAATTCATGATATGTTTTCTATTTTTCTAAGTGATAGTATCTCTTCTTGTACTTAATAAAACATCCTCTTATTTAACAAAAATAAAATTTTAGAGGAAACGTATTATAAAACTTATACAAATTAATAATTTTATTAAATTTTTATTCCAAAAATATTTATAAAAGGATTTTTACCATAAACATATTCAGATTAACTTACATATAAGTTAACAAAAATAAAATTTGAAGAAACAATAGAATAAAACTTGAAAAATCTTATGTTTTTTCTCCAAAAAGTATTATCCAGTTAAATTAAAACTGCAAATTAACTTTTATCCCACTGTGAGAGATCAACACTCTAAAGTTCCATTTAGTTTATGAGGAAAGTTCTACAAAATTATGATAAAAAAAAAACTATGAAAACACATAAAATGAAGACTTTATTTTTTTCTAATTACAGATAAAAGTCAGTGTTCATAATTTGTCAGAACGTCACAGGCTGCCACTCAACGGTGGCAGCCCAATCCAAAGAGTGGAAGAGGACAAGAAAGCGTCTAATAACATTCTTGTGCGTGTCAATAAGGCTGTGAAGGTTGCTATAGCGAGATCGAGAAAGAGAGACGAGACGATGAGATGCATAAGAACAAAAATATGAGGCCCGAAATCGTTAGCCTTACATTCTCTTAGGTGCGTGTGTACAAGGCCAGCCCAGGCTTTGGCTTACCTTATCCTATCCTTACTCTCTTTGTTTTTCTATCTCTCCCTCAGCTCACCTTTTTCCTTGTGTCCCCCCAACTACTCTTTCTCTTCGTTCTTACTTCCCCAACCATCTCTCTTTTCTTCCCCACCTATGTCCCTAAAACTTTCTTAGCTCATTCATTTTCTCACTATCAATCTTCTTCTTCCATTCAAACTGCAGTGTTTAATTTTCTTGAAGCATCTAACTCCTATTTTCGTATTTACTATTATTTTTATCACTACATAATAATATTTTTTTTTCCTCTCATTTTGCTTGTTGATAAATGCTTGCTGTTTTCTTTGTTTTAAAATAAAGAAAATTCAAGAGCTGAAGGACGGAAATTCTATTTCGTCGCAGTTCACATGCAGAGATATTAATAGTATATTCGATGAATTCAACTATTGTTTCTTAGTAATTTCCGTCAAGAGATGCCAGCGCTAGTCAAGTTATAAATTCCGTGTAGTTATCAATTGATCAACTGGTTTTGGTTCAAGTGCAATGGCTCCCAAAACTGGAAAAACTAAACCGCACAAGGTCAAGGGAGAGAAGAAGAAAAAGGAAGAGAAAGGTTAATTCGTAATCTACCTCTTCTCTATGCGGTTATGCTTGTTACTCACAAATACAACTGAATCATTTTTCCGTGGTTTTGAATTGTAACGGAAAGTTTTTGTGTGGTTGTCCAGTTTTAACGAGTGCAGCATATGATTTATTTATTTACTTTTTTCTTTATGCTGTTGCATTACCATTTACGTGTTAAGAAAATTGAAACTCACACGCTTCGTTTTGTGGTCAAATGCATTCATTACTTATCTTAATCCCATTGGTTCGTGAAATTCTTCGCCTTATCCTTTGGAAATTGCTCCTAATTTAAATTACATTACCCTCTGCAGTGTTGCCAACCGTCATTGAAATTACAGTCGAAACACCGGACGAATCGCAGGTTACTCTCAAGGTACTGATACAGAATAATTTTTTTTTTTTTACTGGTAATTAATCATTTATTTTTTCAAAATAAATAATTATTTATTTTTAAATGTTAAAACAATGTAAACTATTTGTTTTCAAAAGTTTTTTTTATCCTATTTGAGTGTCAATTCAATAAAACTTTACAAGTTGAAATACTTCTTCCTTACACTTCATCGATCTCTTGACAGTGATTATGTTTATTTTTTCGATATATATATATATATATATATATATATATATATATATATATATATATATATATATATATATATATTTGTATTTGACCTCATAAATGATGTTTTAAAAATATTAAAATCTGATATTGACCAATTTAATGTGTCTTGGACTTTTCAGTATTTGCAAATTTAATTTAAAAACTTTGCAATATTTTGGAAAGTTATAACTTAACCATTTAATTTTCTAAAAAAAAATTGTAAATAACTTTCAAAAGATGAAGTATTTTTTCATGTTTAATATGACGACTAGAAGAGATAAATGTTGTGTGTTTACATTTAAATTATTTAAAAAATATATTTGTATATCTTAATTTTTAAGCAACATTTTTACATAACATCAAAATTATTTCATATAATATATATATATATATATATATATATATATATAATATTGTTAATTTATTTTTTAATAACAACTTCTTGCATTTGTTGCGAGACAGGGCATATCCACGGATAGGATCCTAGACGTAAGAAAGCTTTTGGCTGTACATATCGAGACTTGCCATTTGACCCATTTTTCCTTATCTCACGAGGTAAATTTTTTCTGTAATGGTTTAATATGCTTTTAATTTTATTTTATTTTTAAATGTCAATATTAATTGTTTTAAATTGCTGATTTTATAAACATTTTTTTATTCACACTTTACAAAAATTTATTCAGTAAAAAATAATTTATTCTACAAAATTAATTAAAAACTGTTTAAGAATAAAAAAATAAAATAAAATAACCTATGTTTAGCTTTTTAGGCCTGCGTTTATTTCATTGTAATTATGGTAAATCACTTATAAACAAATTCAAATGCTGTCTAGTTAAAAAAATAACTGTTTTCATGCTATTGAAAACAGAGAAAAATGATATCTAATATTTTTTTATTTTTATGTTGCCATCCATTTATGAATTGATGTGTATGGAACATTTTTAGTTTTTTATTTAAATATATCTAATTTTCCTAAAAAATATTTGCATTTGATTATTTTTATTCGGTTCTTCAATCTGATACATTATTTTTGTAACATTTACTTATATTAAATTAGATAAATTTTTTCTAAAAAATAAATTTAGGTATATTTTAGTTCAAAATTAAGATCAAACATGCAGGAGTAGGACGTGTAGACATTAATGGTGCCTTACCACTTTCCACTTTGCAAATAACCAGTCAAGGCAGTGGTGGTGGTGGGTGGGCAGTTTTTGTCCCTCTTTGCATACATTCCTCGTGCTTATACAAGTTGTTTGGTGTGTGGTACAGTATATATATATATATATTATAAAAACATATATTTTTATAATTGATTTTACTAAATTTTTAATTAAATTAAAATAATTTTAATATTCAATAAAATATTTAGTTATATGATTTTTTATTTAAAATTAATTTCATAATTTTTCTATAAAAAATAATTATCACAAACTTAAAAGGAGATATAATTCTCTTACACTACCATATCTTTCTATTTATCCACCTAATTTATTCAAAATAATTTGTAAAAAAATATTTTTAAAAAAACTGAATATAAAAATACATAGACATGATACTCTCCATCATATACACGCCCACTCATCAGTTTTTATAGACAAATAAATATTTATAGATTAATAAGAATTTGATTTTCATAAATTTTTAAATTTATTTATTAACTGTTGTATTAAAATACTTTATTTTATTTTTAAATTATCAAAATTATAAAAAATATTTTTTATTTTATTTTTCTCTATTTATTAATATAAACGTTTTTATCACGAACTAAATTCATTATTATAAAAAAATTTTAAATCATTCTCTAACTTTTGTTAATATTTTTTCTTTAATACTTTTTATGCTTATCTATATTATTTTTTTATTGAAAATAATTTTTTAAAATATAATTATTAAATTAGTTTTTTTTTCAAATTATTTAAATAAAAATAAAAAACTAATTCACACAATTATTAAATCGTTATATATATATATATATATATATATATATATATATTAAATAAGATATGGATTTAAACATTATAAAAATATTAATTATTGATATAGGATTTTTTTTCAATTATTTTTCTTTTTTATTACAGGAAACTACATTTATCGGGAGTGTGAATATAGAATAATATTTTTATTATATAATAAGAAAGTATTATTTAGGAAGTATTCTATCGAGTCCAAATATTTTTCGAAAAGTATTTAAAAAAAAATTGAATGATTTTTATCATCTAATAAAAAAATATTAAATATCATAATTAGATTTACTTGTACAAAAGTTATTTATAAATCATGCATATTATAATGTGATTATTTAACAATTTTATACTGAAATATCTTTAAATCAAAAGAGAAATTTATGTAATTTTAAAAAAATAGTAGTATATTTTACTCAACTTTTTCCATGAAAAATATGTAACTATAAAACTCATAAATTAATAATATAAAAAAAATGCGATTCAATTATTGAAGATGCTAATTAACATTACTGATAATATTTAATTAATAATAAACGAATATCTTATTTTATTTAAATAATAGAAATTTGTAATTTACCAAATTACCGTTATTGAGAGAATCTAGTTCCTTATTTGAACACGCGCGAATTCATTTGACCCCGCCACTGCAGTTCTCTTCGAAGAAAATAAAATAAATAATAATAACGGCTAACGGAATAAGTTGAACAGGTGCGGGGCGCGAGACTGAAAGACACGGTGGAAATCGTTTCCCTGAAACCCTGCCATCTAACCATCGTCCAAGGTAGGAAGAACACTAAACTTGAATCCTCCGTAGAAGAGTATCACTGCCCACTCACAGTTATGCGTTTCTTTTATCAGAAGACTACACAGAAGAGCTCGCCATCGCGCACATTCGGCGACTCCTTGACATTGTGGCTTGCGCCACCTCCTTTGCCGCCTCCACCTCAAAACCCCCTGCTGGCAAGTCTAAAGACCCCACCGATTTGGGTTCAGAAAATGGATTGGAAACAAGCCCGAAACCCAAACTCGTGGATCCGAATTCGGACTTGGGCAATGCCAAAACCGACAAAGTGGACGGTGACATCTCCATGTGTCCACCTCCCAGACTCGGACAGTTCTACGATTTCTTTTCGTTTTCGCACCTTACGCCACCATTTCAATGTTAGTCATATACATAGTTTTAATTCAATTGCTGTGGAAATCTATGTTGAGTTTAATTTTAAAGCTTTTAGTGTAATTTTTTTTCTTTCCTCTGTAAACGTGACTTTAGAACTAGTTGTTTTGAGTGATAGTATATATTATATGCATATTTAAATTCAATCCATTTATGTTTTTGGTTACTTTCCTTTGCTTTGGTGAAATCATCTATTTATGAGAAAACAATAGGGTAAAATTTGTAACTTCTAACTCTAAGCATGCAGTTGGATTATTATTTTCTTTATGTATTTTGTTTTAGTGATGAATGATCTTTTGCTCAACAAACTAGAAACATGCTGTTGTCCCAAGCTGCAAGCTTCAACAACTTTACTAACGTGTATATTTTGTGTTAAATACTGCTTCCTCTTGGATGGATTTGTTACACAACAATTAGATACATGAATAATGGTTTGTGTATGTGGATTTTAGTTAAGTTCGATATTATTCGAATTAGTTAAGCATTATGAATGCTTGATGGTAGATTGAACCGGAAACCTTGTTTAATGGATGTTATTTTGGTTTTTATGCAGACATACGGAGATCAAATAGACCTTTCCTTGAGGATAAAACAGAAGATGATTTCTTTCAGATTGATGTGAGATTTATTGTTTTGCTTATTTTTGCATCCTGTTTTCTAAAATTTTTTAACCCAAAAGGAATTTCCACATCCACTGTTGGTGAATGTGATATACCTTGGGAAGGAAGAGAGATAAATTAATAGTAGATGTGATAGGTAATGTTAAAAGGAGGAGATAGGAGAGGGACCTGTAAGGCTAGTGTAAATCTGAGTTGTGACAAAATCAAGGTTGATGCCATACATCGTTTTGCTCCTTTCTCTTGAATAAGTTGTAGCAAATAATCTATCTTTGATGTGACATTGTTGTGCATTTAACATATGCAGGTTAGGTTTTGTAGTGGAAAACCAACTACAATTGTTGCTTCTAGAATGGGATTCTATCCTGCTGGAAAACGTCCACTTGTGAGTCATACAATGGTGGGTCTCCTTCAGCAGATAAGCAGGGTGTTTGATGCTGTAAGTTCGAACGCATTGATGTTTCTTTACCATTGCTGCTTTAAACGATTCCAGAACATTTTTTCTCATACTAACTGTTTATAAAAGGTCAGATACTGTCAACAAGATAAATAACTGAACAACGAACTAAATATTTGTTAAACTTCAGGTTTTGGCCTAATTCAAAACTAAAAAAACTGTCTTAAAAGGTGAAGTTTGCACCCTCGGGGATGTGGGACTAAACCACCACCATTGAGATTGAAATTTAGGCAACCTGAAAAGAGGCTGCACTATGGTGGATTACCAACAATAATATTCACCATCATAACCTTTTCTTAACTAAAAACTATAATGCTACGGTTTATAACAAAAAAAGGGTAAATAAGTATAAATGTTGCTGTTTTTAGAAGAAATATGTTTGACCTTTTCCTAGTTAAATTTAAAAATCACGGTGAAATGAACTTCTAATTTAAAAGAACTTGATTTATAGCATAGATTTTTTTTTTTTTTTTTTTTTGCGAAACAATATAATGTTAAAAATACTCATCCAAAATAATATATTCTTTATGTTTATTTTTAATATATTCGTTTCCTAACTTTTTTTTGTGTGTGCGCAAACCATCCAAGTTAAAGAATGGGAAAGGTTATAGTGAAATAGTGTGCATTTTTGTTTTGTTTAAAGTATCGCGTTGCTAAGAGGCTCCTCACAAGGCAAAGGTATGGGAGACGGTGTTTCCAGATTCAAACCCATGACCAAGGCACAAGTTTACTGCTATGCAGGACTCATCCTTCAATATATAATGTTGCATATATTTGCCATTACATTTTTACATCGAGTTGATATTGCTTTGTGGAATTGGGCCAAATATTTTTTTTATTGAAAATAATAAATAATAATTCTTCGTGCAGGCCTACAAGGCACTTATGAAGGCATTTACAGACCACAATAAAGTAAGTACTTCTCATAATAACTTTTCGCATTACTTTGCTAACTGTACCACATGATTTTACAATTACAGTGGTGTCATTTCAGTTTGGCAATCTTCCTTATGGTTTTCGTGCAAACACATGGGTTGTTCCTCCAGTTGTTTCTGACAATCCATCAGTCTTTCCGCCACTTCCCATGGAAGATGAAACCTGGGGAGGAAGTGGGGGTGGACAAGGCAGAGATGGTAGTCACGAGAATAGACAGTGGGCCAGAGATTTTGCAATTCTAGCTGCAATGCCATGTCAAACTGCAGAGGAGAGACAAATTCGAGATAGGAAAGCTTTTCTACTTCATAGTTTATTCGTCGATGTATCAGTCTTCAAAGCAGTTTCTGCAATAAAGAATTTAGTGGATATAAAGCAATCTTCTAGTAATTCATCTTTGCCAACTTCCTATGAAGAGAGAATTGGAGATTTAACTATTACAGTGACAAGAGATGTATCCGATGCAAGTTTGAAGTTGGACTGCAAAAATGATGGAAATCGAGTTCTTGGACTGTCTGAGGAAGAATTAGCTCAGAGAAACCTTCTCAAAGGCATAACTGCTGATGAGAGTGCAACTGTTCATGTAAGTTAACTAAGTCTAATGAACCTATTATAGCAGTCAGTGGATTTTGCTTTTGATATTGTGCTTGCCTTTTGTTGTAGGATACTCCAACTTTAGGTGCGGTACTTGTAAAACATTGTGGCTACACAGCTGTGGTAAAGGCCTCAGCTGACAGAGATTTGGAGGAGAGTCCTAATTCCTTGGAAATTGATATTGAGGAGCAGCCTGAAGGAGGCGCAAACGCATTGAATATTAACAGGTAATTTATTCTCTAGCAGTAGCTTAACCTATTTTAGTAATTGAGAATCATGATTAGTTCTTAGGGTATCTCCAATGGCTGAAAACTATTTGGATTTCTTAGTATATTCAAAGTTGTGTTGGTGCTCCCTGCAGTGCCACATTACTCATAAGAAATCAATATAACATTTTGGTTCCAATAGTAAAAAACTCAATAAACTTCAACTCTTTTTTAAGGGGAAGAAACCCTTCATGTCACATAGACCTATTCCAATGGTAAATTTCTTCAAGAAACGGTTTCTTAAGCATCGGGAATGGGAAAAAATGACCACCGGAGATGCTCTTAATTCAAACTTTGTTCTTGCATTACTTTCTAATAAGCTTTTGCATCATAAAAATTATAAAATCCATCATCAATAAGTGCGAAAACTTGTTGCATTTGCAACATATATTGCAGTAGTGCCAATCTGATATAGTAATTGTTTTGGCTAATTAGCTTTAGCTTGAGGGTGTTTTCTGTTTTTTGTCTTCTGGGGTAAATTTGGTTTTATAAGCTTCTGATACAATTTTCTTTTCAAAATTATCTCAGCTTAAGGATGCTGTTGCATAAGTCATCTTCACCCCAATCATCTAATGCAATTCAACGAATCCAGGGCACAGATATTGAATATTCACGTTCAACTCAGTCATTGGTAAGGAAAGTCCTAGAGGAAAGTTTACTGAAATTGAACGAAGAAACCACTAGACACAGTAAGTCTATCAGATGGGAGCTTGGGGCATGTTGGGTACAACACATACAAAATCAAGCTACTGGGAAAACTGAGCCAAAAAAGGCAGAAGAGGGTAAAGTTGAACAGGCTGTTAAAGGTCTTGGGAAGCAAGGTGGACTACTAAAGGAATTAAAGAAAAAGATTGATAACAAAATGTCCAAAGTTGAAGTAGGAAAGGATATTTCCCCATGTAATAGCGATAACATAAACAAGCCAGAAGCCACTAAACAGGAATTAGAGAGACAAGATGAAGAAAAGGAAACTATATGGAGAAAGCTGCTTTCTGATGCTGCATATACACGCCTTAAAGAATCTAAAACTGATCTTCATTTGAAGGTTCATCTCTGCTTTTTGACACAAATGATGTGTGTAATTGTAATGTTGTTCTCAATTGGAACATGTAATTTTATGATTAATAGTTAGCCATGTGCTCATTATTCTATGTTGTTTATTTATCAATATACGTTGAATCGATACCATCTTTGCAGTCACCTGATGAATTGATCGAAATGGCACATAAATATTATGTTGATACTGCACTTCCAAAGCTGGTGGGTTTCTTAACATTGAACTTATTTATATTTAAACTGAGTTATTTTGATATGTGTTTAGTTATTGTTACTTCAAATTCATAGGTGGCAGATTTTGGGTCCCTTGAACTCTCTCCTGTTGATGGAAGGACGTTGACTGATTTCATGCATACCAGGGGCTTGCAAATGTCTTCCTTAGGCCGAGTGGTAATATTTTATATTTTAGGAGAATGTTAACAAGTGTCCTAGGGCATTGGTTAAGGAATCAAAAGTGGAAAGTTTCTATAGGAAATTGAAATATTTACTGCTACAAATGCACCCCGACCTTCATTTTCCAATTAAAAAACAAACAATTTATTGATTCCTAACCAGTTCCCTTAATATACTAGTGAATAGTACTTTAATTTTTAATTATTTATCTTTTTCTACACCCTTCCTTACTAGGGTGATTCGGTTCAAATCAATTGAATCCAATTATATATGTAAATATACAAAATTTTGTTTTGAGAGAAAGAAAAATACATTATTTTTGTCCAAAATTCACACAGTTCTATCATTAAAAGAGATAAATAACAATTTTGTATTATAATTGACTTATGTGATCTAAATAATAAAAACAATTATATTCTCATATAATAAAGCTAAATATATAATAATTAATGATAAGAAAGTACATCTTTGGTTTGGTTCGGGTTCATTATTCCCGAATCTAATTAATTGGTTTGATTTTGTATTGTTGAGTTGGTCTGGTTGATCTGAAGGGATGAACACCCGTAAAAACAACAATGCAATGTGTGCTCTGTCTCACATATGCAAGTGTTATGAAGTCTAAATTGAATTTTGTAAAATATACAAAAGGTGCAAAATTGTTTCATTGTGTCTAAAACAGAACACACAGCTGTATTTATACTTACCTTGTTGATACAAAAAGAATCAAACATAAATGCTAGTACAGTCAAATCCCTAACTATTAGCCACTCATATCAACATGTTTTGTTTTAATGTTAACATTAACACGTGTCTTTTAGCATTAGGAAACTTCATTATTAGTCCAATACTATTTTTTAATCAAATTCTGTCTGCCAGGTTGAGCTTGCAGATAAACTTCCACATGTGCAATCTCTATGTATACATGAGATGGTTGTTCGAGCCTATAAGCATATCTTGCAAGCAGTTGTTGCAGCAGTTGATAATGTTTCTGAGTTGGCTTCATCTATAGCATCATGCCTAAATATTTTGTTGGGAACACCATCATCTGAAACTAGTGATGACGATATTATTACTAGTTACGAACTGAAATGGAGATGGGTGGAAAACTTCCTTTTGAAGAGGTTTGGATGGCAATGGAAGGATGAAAATGGTCAAGATTTAAGAAAGTTTGCGATTCTTCGGGGACTCTGCCATAAGGTAAAATAAAAGGCCCAGTCTGTAATACATTGATGTTGATCTCTTTATGCCATTGTTATTTCAATTAAGAAAATCCTCTAACAGGTGGGGCTTGAGCTGGTTCCTAGGGACTATGATATAGATTCATCATGTCCTTTTAGAAAGACGGATATTGTAAGCATGGTCCCCATATATAAGGTGAAATACACAACAACTTGACTGCGGAAACTAATACTATTTTTCTAAAGCCCTAATGACTAAATTACAACTTTAATTATTTTCTCAGCATGTAGCTTGCTCATCTGCTGATGGCCGCACACTTTTGGAATCGTCTAAGACTTCCTTGGATAAAGGTAAACTGGAGGATGCCGTCAATTATGGCACAAAGGTATGAATAAATTCTCCCATCTTAGAGTATGGTTTGTTCCTAAAGCCAACAACTAAATGTACCAACATTTTGCATTGAATCTTGAAGGCACTCTCAAAGTTAGTGTCGGTATGTGGGCCTTACCATAGAATGACAGCAGGAGCATATAGTCTTTTGGCTGTTGTGCTGTACCATACTGGAGATTTCAATCAGGTTTGTTTTTTTATAGATTTAAGTGCTCTATGTTCATTTATCAATACTTTACATGCATTATATAATACTAAAAAACTATATTTTGTTTGGAGCAGTTGGGTTTTAAGCAAATAGTAAATCTGTGTATGGTGGACCACCTTTTAACAAACCTGAAACATCATTAAAGGAGGCATTAATTCCAATTTCCCAAATTGTCTGCTTGATGAATCAGTTAAATTTTCTATTTTTTTTCCCATTTAACATTTTTATTTTGACTAGGAGGATAAGTTTTCCTCTTAAATTTTTTGCCTTGTCTTAGTTATAAAAAAAATACCATTATATCTAAAATATAACATTTTTCCTTGTCAATAAAAAAAAGTGAAATATGAAGAACTAAATTTATCTAATTGTAAAG
Source organism: Sphenostylis stenocarpa (assembly GCA_963425845.1). Classification (NCBI taxonomy): domain Eukaryota; kingdom Viridiplantae; phylum Streptophyta; class Magnoliopsida; order Fabales; family Fabaceae; genus Sphenostylis; species Sphenostylis stenocarpa. Next base: position 59,709,929 of record OY731406.1, read on the forward strand.
GACATCATTATTTAAATTTATCCTAATTTTAAACCCTTGAATTGTAAATATTTTGGCTTTAGCTTAAAATACAGTTCTTCAAGACTTACATCAAAAAGTTTTAAAAACGTTTTGCAAACTATGTGTTTCACTAATTGCTATATCTTGCATTTTTTTATTTTTTTTAAAGTTATTTTGGTTAGTTTTGTTAGAACATGTCATTAGTGAATAAAAAAATCAACTTCAGGTCCGTGTGACATAGACACGTAATTTTTAAGAAACAATTTTGAACAAGAGGCCAAGTTAATTCCATTTTGTATCATTGTAATAACTTTAGCTGTTCTTTTTGTCAGGCCACTATCTATCAACAAAAGGCACTAGATATTAACGAAAGAGAGCTTGGACTGGACCATCCTGATACGATGAAAAGTTATGGAGATCTTGCCGTTTTCTATTATCGACTCCAACATACAGAGTTGGCTTTAAAGTATGCTTTCTCTTACATCATATTCGGAGGATAAAATTGTTTGATTGTTTTAATGGAAATTGCTTTCATGGTTCTTCATGTGAGAATCTGGTGTCCCGACCCTTTCTACTTCTGATGATAAAAATTGTGTTACAATTAATAAGATGACGAGGCTTTGATGGTTATAGCTTGTTTTAGTGGTTATACAGATATCATAATTAATTGCAACACAAATGTAAATTAACATGAGTAAAAAGCAACAAAAGCTTTATCATTGGAATAAATTGCATTTAGGCAAACATTCTGGAAAAGTAAGTCAACAGAACTGGACCAAGTCCCCTTTGTTTTATTGTCTCATGAAAGAATATTAAGAAAATACCAATATAGGCGTTGTATAGTGGTAATCATCTTAGATCATTATAGGGCTGTATTAAGGTAAAAGCATACTAATTGGGTCTCATCCATTAAGAATTTGTTGACTGACACATACTATACTGTTCAGATTTAGTAATATTTTAACTTTTTCTAGCTAATATCACATAAGAAAACTTCTGTGAATAATTACATTGATTTTTTTTATCTTATTTGCATCTAGGTATGTTAATCGTGCTTTGTATCTTCTGCACTTGACATGCGGACCTTCACATCCAAACACTGCTGCCACCTACATTAACGTGGCTATGATGGAAGAAGGATTGGGGAATGTCCATGTTGCTCTCAGATACCTTCACGAGGCTTTAAAATGCAACAAAAGATTACTTGGAGCTGATCATATTCAGGTTCTCTCGTATACCTTGCATGACCCTTACAGGTTGCTATTGCATGAGACTATAGGTTCTTAAGCTTTTCGACTATCATCAAGGAAAAAAAGAAAATCTAAATAAATTCATTTGGTGATGAAACAAGATTCTAAGCTTATAACTTACCTATCCATTTGTCATTATTCGTCATGACAGTTCAAATTTATATTCAACTCAATAATTAATTATTTGGAAAAAAACACTGTTTCAATATTCCGCTTGACCGACCTCTTAGGCTGATTGAACTATACCTGGTTGGAATATTGAGTCAGTTACCCATGCATTATTTCAAGGTTTAAACCTCTTCGGATCAGTGTGAACCTGTCAAAATTATAAGACTGAAAAAACCTAGTGGCGGCGGTGGTTTTACATAACCGACCAGGATTCTGACATCTGGTCATTCTTTTTGCGGGGCCTTCATAGGCTAAATCATTCAGTACTAGTAGTAGCAGCAAGATAGCTATACAACTACCACTACCAATACAATCAAACATTTATATTCCATTCCATCATTCTATATTATTTTTCAAATTTCATCTTAAAAACCGATTATAAATGAACGAACTAATCTAATAGATATATAAATTACACTTCAAAAATTAAGATAGACGATCCGATACCTACCAATCCCCTCCCTTCATTGATTCTTTTCAAACCATGTCAGTCTACTGAAATAAACAATTACTGAGATGAGTTATAGGTACTGATACGAAATTAAATTTCATCTTAAATCCTATTGACAATAAGTAAAATTTGCTAATAAATATATATACGCCGGACTTCAAGAATTTAGAGAAGCTTCTCAATTGGATCTTAAATTTGTCTCAATTCTTAAGATATATATATATATATATATATATATATATATATATATATATATATATATATATATATATATATATATATATCTTTGTTGGACAATTTCACTTCAAATGAAATCTACCAGTATTTAACATTTGCTCGCCAAACTTCAAAGAGCTGATGTCATATATATTTTATCTTTTAAATCAGTCATTTGTATGGTTGGACTTAGATGATAGAAACATATTGCTTTGGTGGTTTTTGAAGAATTTCATTTCAAAATTTTAATTTCAATGTGCTGTCACTATTTGAGCTAAATAACTTTCTAAAACTATTTATCAACATTTCAACTGTTGTCGTCACCTAATCATATATAGGGTAACCTAGTGCGAATTTTCTATTCAGTTCCTACAGTGACAAAATTGTTTCTTAGTGACCCTAAAAAAATACCAATAAAGCATGGTAGTAAAACATTTTAAACTATGTGGATTACATGTTTACAATAATAGGGAATTATTTAAAAATTTTATAAAATCTATTTAGTCTCAGACCTATTGTTTGACTTAACATATTTGTTTACTGGTAGTAACGTAATATAGTGTTTGTAAGAATAAGTGAGATTGTGTTGGAATCATTTTAAGCAGGGGCATATTATTGAAAATATCAAACGAGGAAATTTGTCAAATATAGTGGTTTTCATTCTATGAAATGCAATTTCGTATCAGTACTAGTTATGCTATGTAAGTCTACAAGCTAAATATTAAGTTCACTGAAGACACTTGTTCATGCTCATTTACTTCACATATATGCATCAGATCAGGGTAGTTAACATTTTTAACTTGTTTCACAATTTTTTCATTTATTCAGACGGCTGCAAGCTACCATGCGATAGCTATTGCTCTTTCTTTGATGGAAGCATACTCTCTAAGTGTTCAGCACGAACAGACCACCCTTCAGATCCTGCAAGCTAAACTTGGTGCTGAGGATCTAAGGACACAGGTACTCTTATATGTGCTTTTTGATGATGATAGGTTAAATTACATAAATAGTAATCATTGTTCCTGATGCAAATATCTGAATTTATTTCAGGATGCAGCTGCATGGCTAGAATACTTTGAGTCAAAGGCTCTAGAGCAACAGGAGGCTGCACGGAATGGTACACCTAAGCCAGATGCCTCAATCTCCAGTAAAGGTCATTTAAGGTAGTCATTACAATTAGAACAAGTTCCACTTATGTCAGTCTATCTGGTTCAATTTATGCATTTTGATTGAATTGTCTGTATATCAATGCGGATCTGTGGTTGTCCTCTACTAGCTATTTTATTTTCATAAAATCACCAAATGGAATGTGTTTAGATTTCCTGTTGAGTATGCACAATCTAACCTGACCCATGGAGGTAGCATGGAACATGGAGGATGCATTGAAATAGGTGCACTGATATAGGTTTAACATGGAACAGGAGCAAAATGACGGTTTAAGTATGAAGGGGTTGATAGAATCATCTCTTGAGCAAGGGCATTCGACTGTAGTAATAGTGTCCAAGTTGCTAGGGTGGAACTCAAATTGGCTCAAGATTTTCAATGGCCAACCCAATAAGAAACGGATGCCCATAATCCAAAATTAGTAGTATTCAAACCCTACAATACTCAGAATATTTAATGAGAAGAAACGAGAATTATGCCACCACACCACTAAGGGTTAGCAATCAATCCAAGACATCAATATGTCTAGCAAAGAGAAGAGTAGTAGATTTGTGATTTTGGCCAAATATGAGCAGATAAACGATTGAGATTACATTGATGGAATATGAAGATGGAACCAAGGAAGAGAAAGAGGTAGTAGAGTATATGGAATCTCAATGGCTAGTACTGTGAGTTTGTTCTGTTGAAGGGATTGACTAAATCTTAGAACATGAAACTAAGAGGTATACCAGAAGTTATGTTGCTGATTGGCAGAGGAGCATGACACAACTTTGTATCTAGTAAATTGGTTCAAGGGTTGAGGTTAGTTGCTAATTCAAGAACGCCTTATTGTGTACAATTAGGAGATGGTAACCCAACGATGTTGCAAGAACATAAGTCATAGTAGATGACTTCAATATCATCTTAGAGAGTATACTTTCTGCCTAATTTAACCCTACAAAACAAACTTATAACATGAGATTTACATCCATTTATATATTTTAATTTAGTCATATCTTTAGTCAGTTTGGGATCTCGACCAATAAGATTGCAATTAGGAAACTACACTTTGAGTGATTTCTTTTTGGTTGATTTAGTGGGAGTAGATACAATCTTGGGAGTGGCTTGGCTGGAAACTTTGGAGAAATTAAGTTGAATTGAGAACTCTCAATATGTCTTTTGTTTATCAAGGGGAAAATGTTATGACACAGGGAGGCCCAAGTTGTCTAAAACAGTAATCACACCTAGAGCATGGATGAAAATAGATACTAAAGGAGCTGGATAAGGGGGTGGAAATAATAGAGCTGGAGATGATGCTTAAGTTGTGGGGGGGAGAAAAATTGATAGCAGAACAAAAAGTTCAGCTGCAGGAAGCCTTGACAGAGTTTGCTAATGTTTTTCCTGATTCTAAGAGATGACCTACTTCTCTTCCTCATGATGATTCGAACTTCCATCTGCCTTGTTTACATGTTTATCCCTCATTTTCCTCATCCTCACAAAACAGTTTTCAAACTTTTTTTCTAATCTAGCTAATCTTTCACCCGAATTTTCTACTTTTGATTCCGTACCTTTTGCTTTGACCAAAATGATAGAGCACTGAAATAGATTTCGACACTCTAATTGAGCAGAAATTTACGGCAAAAGCTGTCCCATAGCTGTAACAACTCCTACAGAGAAAATCTCTATCCACAGAACTACCAAATACATCCTCTATCCTACAGTTCATCTTTTATATGAATACCATAATAAAACTTAATAACTTCCTACCATTAGACCATATATAAAATAACTGCCCCTAAAATACGTAGCTAAAACCTAATAAAAATATACACAATTGATAGTATGTAACTGGTCCTAATTTTTTCCAAAAACTGTCATAGCTGCCCCTAACAACTACTGTTTAAATATAGTCCAGCACCAATTTTGATTTTTATTAAATTCTTTCAAGCTCCTATTAAAGTTTATGGCCATAAAAATGCCTTCTATCAGTGTGTCAGACCTCTTGGACTACATAACACCGGATGCAGATCAGAAAGCGCGGGAAGCACAGAAAAAGGCTCGTGCAAAGGTAACACATATCTTCTTTTGACCCAGGATATACCTGTGAATACTCTCACATTTCTTTATTACTTAGTACTTGTAAAATTAATTTCATATCTCTTAGTGAAACAAACTAAATTATCATCTATTTTACAGTTAAAGGGAAAACCAGGCCAAAACTGGGAAACAGCTTCAGATGAAAATCAGAAGGATGAAGACATGTCTAAAGGTTATTCGATTACAGAGACTACTAGTGATAAAGAAAATAAATCTGAATCGCAAATTAAAGACAATGGGATTGATATAGTTGAGTCCAGTCACATAGACCTAACCATGCTCAATGAAAGTAATAACCTGGCACAGGATGACAGCTCAGATGAAGGATGGCAGGAAGCTGTTCCAAAAGGTCGTTCACTCACTGGACGCAAGTCATCTTCATCTAGGAGGCCCACCCTAGCAAAACTAAACACTAACTTCATGAATGCTTCTCAGTCAAGATATCGAGGCAAGCCTACTAATTTCTCATCTCCAAGAACAAATTTAAATGAGACCGCTGTCGCCCCATCCCCTTTGGTTCCAAAAAAGTTTGTTAAGAGTGCAAGCTTCAGTCCAAAGCTGAATAGTGGTAATGTCCCGGATGGTGGAACGGAGAAGTTAGCAGACTCTAAGTCAGCTCCAGCCAGCCCTGCCCCAAGTGATCAAATTCCTAAACCAGCTCCTTCTAGCACTGGTGTTGGTGCTCAGTCAGCAGTTAAACTTTATTCCTACAAAGAAGTAGCCTTAGCCCCGCCAGGGACAATTGTGAAGGCCGTGGCTGAACAGCCACCAAAAGGAAATCCTATCCAACAAAATTCTGAGGTGAGTGCCATGATAGTTGCAACAAAGGAGACAGGAAATATTGTGGCAACAAATGATGTGGAAGATGGTGCTCAGAAATCAATTGATGAGAAACAGCAAAACGATGTCCATGAAGATCAAAAAGAAAGGGAAACCACTGTGGTGAACGATAATACAGAAACCGTAAATAGAACGGCCGAAGACGGAGTTGCAGTTAAAATCCAGGACGCTAGCATTGTCTCCGGAATACAGAAGGAAACTGAAGTTGGAAACATCACAGTTGTCGAGGTTGAGAATTCTGGTTGCTTTGATAATATAAACAACAGTGCCTCTAAATGTGAATCAGAGATACAAGTGCAAGAAAGTTGTCAAGCAACTTCCCAGAATTTAAATCCCCTAACCATTTTAGTTGAAGACGAAAAACAGTTACTTGAAAATGATGCATGTGAGTTGATAGATACTGGCAACGAGGGAGATGAGAAACTTGAATCATCTAGCCACAATGTAGTCTGTAAGTCACTACCATCAGAAGGAGAAAAGCAAGAAACCGAAACAGGAAAGGAACCAACCAAGAAACTTTCTGCAGCTGCACCACCCTTTAATCCATCCACAATTCCAGTTTTTGGCTCTGTTCCCGTTCCGGGTTTCAAAGATCATGGAGGTATTTTGCCCCCACCAGTAAATATTGCTCCTTTGCTTCCAGTCAGTCCCCGCAGATCTCCGCATCAGTCAGCTACGGCTAGAGTTCCATATGGTCCACGAATATCTGGTGGCTATAACAGATATGGGAACCGTGTTCCGCGGAATAAAACTGTATTCCTCTCAGGTGAACCTTCCCCTGATGGTAACCCCAATAGTCCTCCTAGAATAATGAATCCACATGCCACAGAGTTTGTACCTGCCCAACATTGGGTATCTAATGGTTATGTTGTCCCTCCTAACGGATATATGGCTTCTCCAAATGGCATTCCAGGGTCTCCTAATAGTTTTCCCCCAGTGTCTCACAATGGTACGCCAGTGTCACCAAGTGGATATCCTGCTTCTCTAAACGGTATCCAAGTGAATCAAAATGGGTTTGCACCATCTCCAACCATTTCAACTGATTCATCACAAGTTGTGTATGTTGAAACTGATCTTGAAAACAAAAGTCAAACTCCGGATGAGGAAAATAAAGATGCTTTTTCAACAGATGGGTGTTCTGAGAATAATCTTGTTGAGCAAAATCCTCAAGAACTATCTGCCAGCAATGAAAATTCTAATCCTAAAGTAGAAGAAAGGCAGGCAGATCTCAGCCCACCATCTGCTTTTAGTACCGCAGATAAAGTAACCAAAAAGGAGGCAGTAGATCAGACAACGCAAAACAAGTGTTGGGGAGACTACAGTGACAGTGAAGCTGATATGATTGAGGTCTCAAGTTAAGGAGTGATAAGGTTTTCTTAGTAAAATGATAAAAAAAAATTAAAAAAAAAAACTGTTTCCTCCTTGGTAGGGTTTCATGCTTGTTTAGATACCAAAAAGTGACGCAAGGGATTGACTGGACTGAGGAGGTTTTCGAGGCAGAACTGATTATTTACGAGGATGTGCGAAAGGCCTCGCATAGCTTGCTACATACTTCTTTATGGTGGTTCAAGTTTATAACGTGTTTCGTGAAGGTCACCATGATAACGGAGGGGGATGGCTTTCTTCCGCAGCTAATTGGCAATGTCTTAAGTTGTTTTAATATTCCTGCTACATTGCGTATTCAAAATGGAATTCTAGCTTTGAGTTCAAAATACTCTTACGGCTGATTACTAGGTTGCAATCTCAAGGCAACAAGGCCTTATTTGATAGGCCTGTGTTTTTCGAGTTGTAGAAGCATCCTCAGCAGATCTTACGAAGTTGTTGATAATTTTATTTTTAAATGGTAATCATGTTTGGCGCTAAAAATTCTGGGTTTGATAATGGAGAGATGATTTCCTACAAATAAATGCCTTTTTTCATAAATTCAAGGGTGAAATTATTTAACTGTGTAGAATCTGTATCAATCATTTCTAGCATTTCTGATAAGGTATACAAAGGAAAAGAAATACAAATGTCTAGCATTTCCGATAGGGTACATACATAAAAGAAAAGAAATACAAATGTCTAGCATTTCCGATAGGGTACATAAAAGAAAAGAAATACAAATGTGAAAGGGAATCAATCAAAACCTAAAAAACCACTGTTTCTAACACAACAGAATGATAACATTAATATATACATCAACTGGTGGTGGCTCATACTTAGCTAGCCATTTCTGGAAGAATGATAATGATAATGAAATAGGAAAACATGAAGAAAAGATAATAATGATGAGAGCTAGGTTTGGAAATAGACTAAAATGGGCATGTGGGCGACCCCCATCGAAATTCCATCACAAGCAGTGTGGCTTGAGTGTGTGCAAGCGCCCCAAGAAGAACAAAAACATGAAAAATCTGATGACTATGACCTGCAATATCGAATGCCCCAGGCTTCCATCGCTCTGGAATTCTAGTAACATAGAACACAGCTCCAGTGGCATACAGAATGGCCATTAGAAGCTCGTATCCGAGTGCAATAACAACATGTGGGTGGCCCCAATGGTTTGCCAGAGCGTGAACTGCGGGAATGACACCTGAAAATCCCATGGAAAGAAACAGATATGCCCTGAAGGGTCGTAAGTGAGGGGAAGAGAGTGAAGGGGCAAGAAGGGTAACGATGGCCAACACTCCAAACACAGATATTGAGGTCAAATAGAATGTCCTTATGTATGGATCGCAGAAGAAGACATAGTAAATTGGAGCATAGAAGGAGCACACTATCATGAGAGAAATCCCTGCATAATCTAGACGCCAGAAAAACAGGTTGAAGCGCTTTGAGTGGCACGCCAGAAGATGGGAAAGACTACTGAAAGCCAAGCATCCCATTCCTCCAGCTAAGAAAACAAACCATGGCCATCTAGGAATCGTTTCTATGCCATCCTCTCCCAGAATCATGGATGGCACCAATATGTGTCTCAAATGCGAATCCTAAAAAAAAATCACCAACAAAACCAATTCATGCTAAAACTACACTAAAACATAAATTTGTAACAATATTTTATATTGACTTTAATTTAAAAAGAAAATAATATATTACTATTATTGTTTTTAATTAAATAAGTTTAGATTGATTTTTCACCAATTTTTATTTTTATCAATTTTTCTCTAATTAAGTGGCTTACTTATTCGACCACAGGCCCATCCAATTTTCAAATATAGAAAAAAAAATATTATTTTTCATTAATCCTTGTGGAAACAGACTTACAATAAATTAAATTACTTAATATAATTCTTACAATCAAAATAATTATCAAAAATAAAATTATAATAGAATATATAACAGTATAAAAAAAATTAAAGAAACAGTTGCCAATTATTAAAAGTAAAATAATAAGGAAACATATAAAATAATTATAAAAAAATTATATTTATTAATAGTTATAGATTTTTGTTGTTCAAAGCAAAAAAAAATATATATTAAAACTTTCCTAAAAATACCATGCAAATGGAACGCATGCATAATGTCGCCTTTTTTAAAAGCTCACATGTAGTTTCCAAAATCAGGAATCATAACAACAACCCTAATTTAAAAATATTTTTTTTAAAATTTAGATTAAAATAATATTTTTATAATAAATTTCGTTATCTAACTAAAGAAATAAAAACAAATAATATTTTTATATTATAATAAAGTTCGTCCTCTAACTAAAGAAATAAAAACAAACGAACCAGGAATCCCGCGGAGGCCGGAATAGAACCGTTGAATTCCTTTCTGACGATGAACAGCTCCATCGCCGGTGCACTACAAAACGACGCAGCATCATATCACTGCATTCATTCATCTCCATTCTCTTCTCTCAAAAAAAAAACAAACATCAAATCATACCTGAAGATACTCGAGAGACAACTTCCGAGAACTGCCAACGACGCAAATATAAGAAACCCAACCAAATGCCTACAAAGAAAAAACCACGTTGTGTTAGCAGAAGAAAGCGAATGAAGGAACAAAAGAGAATAACATAGATACGTAAACAAACGGATAAAATTCCTCACGTCCAAACGTTGAGGGTTTCGTTGTGCCACATGAAGACACTCAACAAGGCGTCCTTGACGGACCATTCCGACCGGTAATGGTCCAAGATGAACTCGTTGTCTTGCAGGTACGGCGGCAACTCCTCGAACCTCACCAATCGCCTTCCCATTTTCTTGATGTTCTCTCTCCGCCGGTACCGTTCCTCCGCTCGCCGGAAAATGCCCCAAAGTTTCTTTCCCCGGCGAGAGAGTCGCCGGCTCTTTGTTTTCTGTCTCACCCCTCACACCTTTATCCCTTTTGTGGATCCCTCCTTCTATTTATGCGCAAACTCTAAGAAGTGTGAACCAGTTTTTTTTACTTAAAAAATGATTGGTTGTGGACGTGTAGCAAGAAAATTGAAGGCAAATTGATGGATTGAAGGTAAATTGTAAATGTGTTTTTCGTTTGGGGCTTCAAGTCTAAGACTCGTTATGATTTTTGATTAAGGAAAGAGGATTCACGTTTTGTGAGAAGGTGAAGAATGTGGTTTTTGTGAGCCAAGAAATGTTATCAAGCAGAGTTAAATTACAGAGCTGGTTTCAAAAGCATGACGAAAACCAAATATTTCTTTTCATGTGACCCAAAAACTCACTTCTTTCTTACTTTTTCTTTGTGTCTATTTAAATTGAATTCTAATTTTAAGAAGAATAAAAACACAATTTCTATTATAAGTGAGTAAAGAAAACTAAAAAAAATATATAAGCATATTAAAATTTCACTATTCTTTTGTTAGTACAATTATTTTTAACTCTATTATACTAGATTTTTTTATTTGAAAGATTGTTATGATTGATTCAAAAATAGAACAAGTTTTTCACGAAATAACTATTATAAGTATTTAATATAATTAAAATATTTTGTTTAAATTTCATATAATATTAAATATTATGTTAAGTTTACTTAATTTTATATCATGTTAAGTGATGTATATATTAATATTTATGGTTTTAATCCAAAAGAATTGATTTCATACAAAATATATCTTTTTTTCTAATGTTTATGATTAGAATGGTCATGTTCTTCTACGTCACAATGTGTATCATAAAATTAAAAAATTAATAAAATAATTAATAATATATGAAAATTAAATAAAAAATAATTATACTAAATACAAATATTTCATAATTATTATATAAAAAATATATTTTATCCTTTATTTAATGAGTTGACGCAGTTTTAATGTATTTCCATGGCTTCAAAGAGATTGTGATTATAACCCAATGACTTTGTGATAATGTAATGATAATTTGTTCACTTTGCGATAATGTAATGATAATTTGTTCAATAATTTTTGAAATTCGTTTTAGGGTTCATTCAACACATTCACGATGTTATCACATTGATTTAACAACTTTGCCATATTAGGATTATAATTCAACAGCTTACAGGAGATTATGATTTTATAAAATTATTTTTATAATTGATTTAACTTCAAGAGATTAGGATCATAATTCAACCATGCTTACTATTGCTATTATAGTTAGGAATATTGTTCTGTTTTCTCCTCTTTGTTATTTTTGTTAGTTTTTTTATCCTTGTAAATATAGGCTTATAAAAAACTTCTCTTTGTACTCGATACTTGTAAGGTTAATCAATAAAGAGTTATGCAAAGTTTTTCTTTCTTAATTTAAACCATAAACATTAATATGATGATTTTGATTGGGCAACTTGTAGCATCATCCGCCGATCTATCACATGTTACTTCATTTTTATGGTGATTGTTTAATCTCATGGAAGTCTAAAAAGCAAAATACAGTTTCAAGAAGTTCTACTGAAGCTGAATATCGGGCTCTAGCCACTGTCGCATGTGAACTACAATGACTTAAGTACATAGTTGATGATCTTTCTCTCAATATTCATTTGTCCATCTCCACCTACTGTGACAACCAATCAATCATATTCAATTAGCTACAAATTCATCTTTTCATGAACGGACAAAACATATAGAGGTGGATTGTCATTTCATCCGCTCCAAAATCATTGAAAGTCTTATTGTTCTTTCTCATATTCCTTCCAAACATCAACTTGTTGACACTTTTACCAAATCTCTATATCTCACACCTTTTGCTAAAAACATCTTCAAGCTGGGCTTAATCAACATATACCACCCAACTTGAGGGGTATTACAGTTAGAAATATTGTTACATTTTTTCTATTTTTCTGTTTTCTCTTCTTTGTTATTTTTATTAGTTTTTTATCCTTCTCTTGTAAATATAGGCTTATAAAAAGCTTCTCTATGTACTGATACTCTCAGGTTAAATAAAGAATTATGCAAAGTTTTTTTTTTCTTAATTCAAGCCATAAACACTAATAATTGGCTCAATGAATTTATAAGGTATAATTAACTTTTATTTAACAACTTTATACTGATTACGATCATAATTCAACCATATTGTCACTATTGACTCGATGAATTCACTATATGTAACTATAGTTTATTTAACAACTTTATAAACTCATTTATATAATTGATGTAACAAATTATCAATATTATGACATTGACTTAAAAAATTTATGACATTAAAATCATAATTCAACAATTTCACGAGATTCTGACGACGCGTGTAATTGTAGTTTGTTCAACAACTTAATAAAATTATTTTTATAATTGAATTAACTTTACAACATTAAGATTATAATTTAACAACTTCACGATGTTATGACTATGACTTAATGACTTCACGTGGTATAATTGTAGTTTATTAATAACTTTGTCAGATTATTTGTATAATTGATATAACAAATTTTCAATATTGCGGTAACGATTTAAAAATTTGATAACTTTAGCATCATAATTTAACAACTTTACAAGACTTCGACTATAACTCAATAACTTCCCAAGGATATGATTGTAATTTGCCGAACAACTTTATAAGATTATAAATCAACAATTTCACAATTAGAACTATGTCTTTAATAACTTCACCAAATTAAAATATAATTTATTTAATAATTTCATGATATTATAAAAATAATTAATTAAATGAATTCACGGTATCATAATCATCATTTAACTATTTTAAAATGTCACAATCATTATGATAATATATATTAACAAATAAGTTTATTGAATGACAAATTATTTTTATTTATAATTTTTAAAATATGTCAAGTTTTAATTAATAATTGTATTCAATAAATTTTATTTTTAAAGAAATACTATTTAAAATATTATTTAATAAAATTATTTTACATATTAACCATGTTAAAAATAGATTATTATTATTATTATTATTATAATTATGAAAAGTCTTCTTCCTTTCTTTCTTTTTTATCTCTCTTACCATAACACTATTACAAAAGAATAAATTTTACAAAGAATTTTAACTGGATTATAATATAATCAATGTAATAAACTTTTATACAAAGATTAATCGAAAATCATTTCAAAAACAAAATCATCCATCGATGAAAAGTGAGAATTATTTCCAGCACCATTTTCTTTTTTAAACACAATTATAATATTTATTCACTCTCATCTCAATCTTTAAGAAAAATCTTTAGCAATTCTTCGATTAAAGAGGATCACATGAGTGGAGAGTTGTTTTAAATTTAAGAAAAAATTATTCATCAAGTTATTATTCTTTAAGATAAAATATATTAATTATTTTAATATTTTATAAAATATCTTTACATCTACCAACAGATAAAACTCATTTAACATTAAACATCAATCTAACAAATTATCTTAATTCATGATTCATCAACTAAAAATTACAAAGTTATCCTTCATTAATAGCAATCATCACCAATTGTAGCATTGTACTGTCAATAGAAAAAATTGGACTGTTAAATTATAACTGTTTTGAGCTAAGAAACCGTTAAATAATAAAAAATTTCAAATATATAACCTTAATTAGAGATAAAAAAAAATTACATATTTTTATTTTATTATTTTTATTTTATCCGGTGTCAAACAATTTATTATAATTTATTATAAAATTAACTATATTTTTGGATGAAAAATTTTAAAGTTATATTCATCAACTACCAATTTCTATCACCTTTAATCATATCACATTATTAACTAAAATAATTAATTTTGAACAAAAAATTTAATTATTTATTTATAAAAAAAATTATTCAAAAAAATATATTAATTTAATTTTTATATAAAATATTAATTAATAAATAAATATTATAATATAAATTTATATATATATATATATATATATATATATATAATTATTGGTTGATTTCGTTTAAAAAATTATACATTTATTTTTACAAACGACGCAAAGATGAACTATTTAAGACGCTCAATAAAAGATCGTTTAAATAAGGATTATGATACATTAGAAATATATTTTTTTTCTCAAACATTTATTTAATAATTATTTTAAAATTTTATATTATTATTTATCTATTTTATTTTATTTTATCTTTTTATTAATCAATAGAAAAATATTTTTTAAAAATTAGGTATAAAAAATATATTTTTCCTTTAAATAATGTCCTTGTTAACAGGTGTAGAATCTGTATTTTCTGAGGGTCACAATCACTTACATTTCACTTGTCTCATTCACATAACTATTTCCGTGACTTATCATGTATTTTTTTTTATTACATTTAATTATTTCATCCACCTTAGGTTATTAATATTAAAAAAAAACATTTTGACATAAAAATTTCCAAATTATTAAAGACATGTTCCTTAAATAATATACAAATATATAAGGATGAAAAAAAAAGTACAACAACGCTACTTATTACATTTTCTAAAGGAAAAAAAAAATACTCAATCTATTATTGGATTTGAGCATCTGATTTTTACCCAAACTCTCCTCATGTTAGTGTATAATAAATCTCTACAGCCTAAGTTTTAATATTTATAAAATTAGACATTTAGTTTTTATAGATAAATTTATAATTAAACATAGACCTAATTTCAATGAAAAGTATACCATAAAAATTCCGTGTAAATTTAATTCACATTTCAAAATGCGTGTAAATTTAATTTACATTTCAAAATGCAGCATGAAATGCAGTGTAATATTTAATTAATAGTTTTTTCTTTCTAAATTTTTTTGACTTAATATTCTATGAAGATTTTTTTTCTTTCAGCTATTAGTGATGTCAAAACTTAACATCAATCTCCATAATGTTTCACTTAAAAGTTTGATTTGATGGAGCTAACATTAAAAAAGTTATACGAAGTAAACATAAAATTTAAATATAATTTAATTTGAGTCGATTTAATTTAAGTGATTTTTGTATTTTTTTTAATCATAATCTTAAAAAGAGTTGACAGGAAGGTAAGATGTGAGAAAAAGGAAAGAAAACAAGAGTAAATAATAATAATAAATGAAAAAAAAATATCTAAGCTTTCATGTGAATGTAAACAATTTCATGGTCTTAAAAGTTATGCCCAAAGCGTCTTCAAACAGATAAAGTACTAAAGTATCCTGCATGCATAATCTGAAGATGAAAAGTTAATCGTAAAAATCCAAATGTCCTCCGATGCTTTTTAACATTAATTTAAGGATTTGGAAGTAAAACCAAGTTGTATCTACTAATCCAATCAGTTAAAGCAGATCTTCACTAACATTGTGAGATGATCTTTCTCCATATATTAGGAAAATTGATGCTGCAATCCTTCAAAATTTAGAATAATACTTCAAATTTCAATCAAACACAATTTTCATACTGGTCATTATTCAACACTCACGTATAGTATCTCAGCAATATCAATTTACATGTTTTAATACCGTATTACTAGGATGAAAATTGGGGTGACATTGCTGTGAGCCTGTCACAATCTTGAAACAATAAATTGTCATTTTCCTCTACAACAATGAAACAGAACAGAATGTTTGAGATATTCTATTCCCATCATTTCTTACACCTAGAAACCTTCATCTGACCATCCCTTTTCACATTTCTGTCCACATTACAACAGTGATGGCTATACTTAATAGTTTGCCATGTCATACAGCTGTTACCAGCGTAATGCATGCATTTGAAGTTCGCTTACGTTTAGAACCCCAACAGAGATCTAGCTTGCCAATTTTCTTTTTCGTCCCTAGAAAGCCTTGACAATTTGCTGCACCACAGTTGCATTTAACCTCTGGACCAAACTGCACAAATCTACAAAGCCAATAATAAACCAGATATAACATTAAAACTCTGTTGTTGGAAGTTTCAGTGAAGAGATCCAACAGAGTAAACAAAACTACCTGATAGATAGCCATTAGTTAGTAATGTTACTCATTTAGTTAGGTTAGTTAGTCACAGAAATACAAGTATAATGTTAGAAAGAAGAATGGGCCTGCAGCTAATTCACGACCACTACTGGCTAAAACCATTCTATCATATATGGCCCTATTTTTCACTTGCGTACCATTGATGGGTAAAAAACACATTGGTCTCCTCTCTCCAAGCAATTCTTCCAACCAAGAGCACCAAATTGTATTTCTGGCAGCTAACCCGCACACCGAAACATTATTCTCCAATATGTACCATTGATTTTTTCTTTTGCCTTTACACTTAAGTCAACACCCCTTACGAAACTCAAACAGACATGAAGGTACATTAGTATTTATTAAAAACTTATTGATTTAACTTTTAGAAGAGGCAAGAATATAAATAAAACATTAACAAAAATAGTGTCTCATTTTTTATATATCCTATCGTAGAAAAAATATAAGTTAGTTTAAAATGGTAAAAGCATCAACTTACTTTGTTATTTAACCCATTTTATTAGAATCTCTCTTGGTGTGTATGCAGTGTTCTCGTGTCCAATAATTTAATAGTGTTAGTGTCATGTAAATCCAATGTTCATGCCATAGTTTGTACTTAGGGGTGCTTAATGGACAATCAATACAACCAAAAATATGAATAAAATAATAATATTATTATATTAATATAATGAGTTGTTTAATTGTCACATAAATATTTCTCTTGCACTTATAAACTCGCATCCTTTATGATGTGTTCTTTTCATGTGTGGAAGGATGTATGTTTTGTTTTCTATTCTTTCTTTCATGTAATTTCATTTTTACATTAGTTGGCTCTCTCTCTCTCTCTCTCTCTCTCTCTCTATATATATATATATATATATATATATATATATATATAGGGTTTTCTATTAATTTACATTCTATATCATTTTTACATTAGTTGACTGTAGTAGCAATTTGAAAAGAGATTAAGTTATTATCAGAATTATTAAAAGAGATATTTCCCATTTTTATTAATATTTTTGAAAAATAGAAAATTAGGATGAAGAATATTATAATTATTAGAATCATTATATTCTACATGAAGAATAACTGCTACAACTACTACTATCATAATCATCATCACCCTCATTATCACCATTACCAACTTCGGTGATAGTGATAATTGTAACAATCATTGCAGTATGATAAATATGATAGTGATGACAGGAACCATGAATAATTTTAATGAAAATAGCTATGATATTAATGAACTAATAACCATCTTGAAAAAACAAAGCCTAATAGTTGAAATTTTTTAAATCTTTAGTGAATATACAAATTTTATCTTAAGTATTTTAATGTAGGTTGTCCCTTTTAATTTAACCTTCAAAATTAGTCATTAACCTAGCAAGGCATTCTCATTATATTAAAGGGGAAGAAGATGGACAAGAGTCGATCAACCATATTTGGACTTGGAAATAATTTCTAATTCACATCCACTCAAATGATATGACTGATCAAGGAGCATCAATTTATTAAAAAGAAACTTTTAATTCACATTCGTTCGAATGATACGGCTCGTTAAGAAGTATCAATTTGCTAACAAGAAACTGATGGATGAGATTGAGACAGGAATATGGCAGCAATTTACTACAATGTGCTCACTACATTTATAACACACGGGACTAGTAGCAAATTAGATAGCACTAGTATTGTTAGCATTATTATCAAACACGCAGGTTGAATCACTAGCTTAAACCAATTTGTGAGTCAAGTAAGTGGTTACAAATTAACTCGTGTAAATCTATTTTTGAGTAAACTCGTGCTGCCTCGGGATACACTCAGGTAGAATTGCAAGTTTAGAATTGAGTCAATGAGTTAAAGTGACCTAGATGCACTACCTTGAAAGGAACAATTTTGGGCGTCGTTTCGTCACCTCTCTAAACCCAGGTGGTGCACAAGTGGGATTTCTTCTTGTCCCATTTCATTTCGCCGTTGTTGATTCCCACACACATTCTCACCAAACTCGCATCCTCCACACAAAGTGTTCTTGTATGTTCTCCTTCGCCAACGACGTGTTCTACTCTATTCTCCTCCACGCTACACGTTCTACATTGTTCGACACATTCTACTCCATTCTCCTCCACTCGTGGCAGAAACTCTTCCACTCTGTTTTTCTCCACATTTCATGCTCTCTGTTTCGGTTTTCTTTATTATGTTTTGGTGTTCTGTTTCATATTGATGCTCTATTTTGTTTTCATGCTATTTTGTGTTTTTACATTGCATTTCTTTCTTATGTGCTTCTCATTTTTGCACTTTGTTGCCATTTTAGGCATTTCAAATTTTAGTTATTAATTGTTTTTTCTATTTATGCATGTCTCTACTAATCTTCACATTGTTTGTCTTCAATAACATCATGTTTTTATCTCATCATCAATTTCTAGTTGACAAATTGATGCTTCTTGATCCACCAATATCAATTTGAGAGGATATTAATGGGATTAGCTAAATCCCTAATTTATTTATTTCCTTATTGATTCCACTATAATTTCTCAACAATATTTACTAACAAATTTGTACAGATTTGAACAGTTGATTTACTTGTTTTAATTCATTCATTGACAAATTTGGACACCTATAAACTAGTCATGTCTTAGGAAAAGTTTCTTTGTATAGCTGTAGGCAAAGTTGCCTTGTATAACACTAAATATTCTCTCAATGATAATAGAGTCAAATTTGATATATGCTACTTATTAGATATGAAAAGATACCCAATTGAACTTTATAAATCCAACTTACAAGATGAGACTCGTACCTTATGTTTATATTGTAATAGTATGGTATCTCTAGTCTATATAAGGTTTCATCACACCCCCCTTCATCTCAAAGGAGATTTTCATCACATCCCGTCACATAAAAGATAAGTGATCTAGTCCAATATCAATCCGATAACAAGTTATTTAGTTTAATAACATTCATCGAATAATGTCTCAATATTATTAGAGTTGACTGTAATATTATATTAAAAATGGAGAGATACCTATAAGATGAGATTTGTACCTCACTTGTATATTGTAATGTTATCATACCTATAAGGGTGTATTGAAGAAAAATCTCTCAATATGAGAGGAAATGTTATAAGAGTTATATTCTTTTATATGATTACCTTATGTCCAATAGGTAAACACCCATCTAATGTTACTCCATCACAAAAACTCAACAATAATGTCAGAGTCGGTGGCTCATCTAACGAATGACTCAATCGATTACAAAAATGGGTAGATGGTAGATGAGTTGGAGGGGAGAGTGTTTCAATGTGTAAGGAGAAGAGGGAGTATTGAAATTTAAGTGAGTTAGAGTCCACATTGAGTTGAAGTGATGAAGTTGAATAACATACAAGTGAGAAGGACCAAAAACCTACAATCTTAAGGTTTTTTTAAGTGAGAAAGACCACAAACCTAAAATCTTAAGATTTTTTTGTTTAAGATAAAATCATATTCTCTTATGGTTACCCTTGTCCAGAGGTGACCATCGGCCTAATATTACCCGCCTGGCAAAAACCCAATACTACCATATATCAATCTACTACTATAGAATTGATATGTCTATCAAGCATAAGTAAAAGGTAGAAAATTAACCTGTAATCATATGTTAAAGGCTCTCCTGCTTCTATTGAACGAGCAGCAAATACACCCACACGTGTTTCACCATCGACTTGCCTAAAAGAAACCACATGAATTTAGACCTAAATGTAAAAGGGATGTTGCCACTGAATAGCTACAATACATATTCCAAGCTGAGAATAAGATGCAAAATTAAGAACATGGGTACATGAAAAGAAAAATACATTCATACGTGAGCATTAACAAACACATGTAGAAAAACATGGAACATAGAATTCACTTGCGAAAATTGATAGCCTCATTTCTCTTCGTACTTCCTCTAAAAGCCTAAAACAACTATTTGTCTTGATTTTATAGGTTGCCAACCTATTAATTTAAGTTGAACGTGCACCAAGATGCCAAACCCCCCATGCTGCATCTAATACACTTTGTTCAACCTGCCTCCTTCATAAAATATACTTTGTGCCTCTTATGCAAACAAACTTTAAAAAAAAAAAAAAAATCTGATTAAGTGGAACAGTTGAATCAATTAGGCCCGAGTTTTGGTTAAGACTTATGCGAATATTATTTTTCCAATTTACAGTTTGTGAAGCAAACTAGTCATAATGGTCTTAATGAATAACCAATATATCTTTAATCATCATTTAGGATATAGTAGCACAGCTTGATAGAAAACCAATTGATCAACTAACAAATCATTATACAGAACACAAATCACACACCAAATAGCAATATACAAGCTATCCTAAAGAGAGTGCTCTGTCTACAAAAATAAAAAATAACACAAAGTGCAATGAAGAGAACGGAAATGGTAATTGTGTTTCTCAATGTATCACAAGAAAAGTACCCCCTCGAATCCTTTTTATAGACCTAATTAACTAATCATTAGGATTTAAGAAATTAGTAGTTTTCCAAAATTTAGTCGTTTTCCAAAATTATTCCTAACATTCACGAGATATGCTACTTTTTTCCTAATATAATCTCACATTGTTAATATATATTTATTATTGCTTTAATTTTTACCAGCTATTCATGTGAATAATCAAAGTAAATTTTCCAAAATGCTCTCTATATACAAGACAAAATTGCACTCCCAAAGAGTCTAATACATTAATGTACTTAACTAATTATTAATTAAAATAAAATGACTCAAAATTTTGGATATTTTTATGAAAAAATAATTAAGGTGGAGGATGTTCCAGATTGGTTCACTCAAAAAAGGACCAAATTAAACATCTAATTTGGTTCTTATGACCGAACGGAATAATTCTATTTATAAATACATCAGGACTCACAAGAGCTTATGGAATATTGCAGAATTAAAAAGAAACCAATAACCTAAGAAATGCATCCCAAGTCCTTTTGTCAGCATATTAACAAAGAAGATACAGGATTGACAACATAAAATTATCTATACCAGCCACTGTTTAAGCAATTAAAATGAAAACCAGCAATTCAGTATCTTATATAAAACATGCATAAGAAGCATATATCTTATTTGAGTACACAAGTTGTTAGCACACTGTTATAATGGAGTATTACCTTTTCAAATGTTAGCATATCTTGTGCTAAGACTGCAGTTTTCTAATAATATTCAGTCTGCCTATAAAAATACTTACTTGATACATCAGGGATACGGCAGTTCACACAAGTTTTTAATAGTAATTTGGTCCACTAGGAAACCACATATCTGTTTATGAATCTCTGAAGAGGGAATGCATGGATGAGTACGATGGTATTTGACACTACTAACCACTTTTCCAAAACACAGTTGGGATCACAGCTATGGTTCAAGAAGCGTGAAATATTTCCTTTGAAAGTTGCATCGATTGTGAAGTCTTTCCGAATCTCACACATGTAAAAATTCTGTACACCCCTGTATTTCATGTCCCAGAGCCTCTTCTCACATAAAGCATCGTCAATTACTGCAGCAAAAAATATTTCCAGTTAAATTGTTTAAAGGCATAGTTTAAGGATACAAACTAAACTGCAGAATAGAAGATCATGTGCTTTTAAAACATTCCTGAATAGATGAAATTTTATATTTCCTGAAGGACATACTCGATTATGGTTTCTAAAGGGGAGACAGACTATGTTTGACTGTATGAAAACTATAAGCCATGTAGAAATATGAACTACCTTCTCCAATATACTCCACTATAAATCCACCTTTATCAATTGTTTCAGCGGCCTCCACTCCCCATCCACAAAGTTCAGTCTGAAAAAACAAAAGCATGTGTAATAATTGGTAGCAATATTTATTAATCCTTAACCCAATAAAAGGGAAAACCACAAAAAAATACAAATAAGCTTCAAAGTAAAAATATACTTTGTCCATCTTGAAGTAGAATAATTTCACACCTTGACTATCTTGATCTTTTTCTCCTTGCGAAATGGACGATTATTGCAATTTTCTGAGCAGCGACATGCTTTAGAACAGCTTATGCATTGAACCCTGATGAATGATATGCAATAATTAATGCATGAACCCTGCTGATGAAATCTTACTAGACAAGGATATTAGCATTACATGTTTACAACCAGTTACAATGACATGTCACATAATGCGTAGCGTGATATTTAGTGCATAACTGTAGGTGTCCAACACTACAAACAATTCAACTCACGAAGGGAAGGTGATCACAATTTTATAGTCCAGACAAATAAATTTCTCAGTATAATTTGCTAACTCAATAGGATTAGCCGGCATAAATATTTCTAACCATCATGTCTGGAATCACCATATTTTCAACAGTAAAAAATCATTTCTTTGTAGAACAAGCAGTAGAAAAATAACTCATTGTCAACTAAAATTAAAAGACCTAAACTATCTACTACATCTACGAGAAGTTTCATCCAAAAGAAAAACACTCCGATACATGTACCTGCACACACAATTATCAGAACATGAAGAACTGCAACTGGTACACCCTGCACCATCATCCACATTACTACGTTTCTTCTTTACTAAGTATATATCTGACATTAGTCCAGGCTAGCAACATGATGAGCAGTGCAGTAATTAACTAAAAGTGATTATACCAAAAGTAATAATCAAGTTCTTTTACTGCACAAATTTTAATTTTATTAACTATAACACGAGAAAACAAGTAGGATACTGCGTCTTATGTGTACATATGGTGGTGGCTGCTCCATCTTACTGTCCATGTCTTTCCACGTGGAATCAATCTTAAACTCCTCGCTGATAAATGGAAGAGGTAAGCGACAGAATACTTCCTGGAAAAACGTAAATAGAAATTTTCAGATATTAACAATATTACAAAATTCCTATGCAAATAGCTGGTTGACTCATTCAAAAACATACACAAAGTCAGCATAAATATTGAGCAATCAAAGTCATTAAAATTGAAATACATAATCCTTCAGTATTTTTTATTACTTAATTTAATAACATAGAATCTTTTATTTCTTAAACAAGCTATATATTATTCATCTTACATCCAAACTATATCACAACAGAACATGATATATACTTAAGTGCAATTGATGTAAAATATTTTTCACAAGCCTTACCGAAATGTCACTTGTTGAAGCATCAGGCTGCTCATCCAACAAATACAACATTCCTGTCAGCCAGCCTAATCAATGAAAAATACCAATAAAAAAATAAAACTTTGAAGAGAAATATCTAAATCAAGTGAGGTATACTCTCCAAATACATTAATCCAAAGAGAAGCAGTAAAACCTTAAAAAGCATATAGCACATGTGACGACTACGTCAATTGAAACATCAAGAAAGTTTATGTACTGTGGAGTACCATTGGAACCGTATGCAATACATAATAATCAAGGTGAGAGATTTAAAAAAGAAAGACATGACAAGGTAAAGAAAGAAACACAAATTTATATTCTAAGCATAAGAAATAACTGAATAAGAATATGGGCGGGAATTAAACAAGGAGATACTGCAGTATAATTAATAAGCAGAAACAGTAAAAGATTCTGGTGAAAAGAAAAAATTGACCTTCCTATCCAGACGCCAATCAGAAGGATGCCTCCAGCAAACAGCTTGCCCAGGATAATCTTTTAGCTGCAACACTGCATCTGGCCATGGTGCACATTTACTATGGAATGCCATTTTACAACGTACACACCTCAATTGCTTTTTTTGCTTGCAAATGAAGCACACCTGCTCATTGAAGGAATTAATTAGAAAATGGCAAGAAAGGAAGATAAAAAAAAAAAAAAAAAAAAGGAAAGAGACTGTGGACGTGGTTCAGTCAACGGTTAATCAATAAATATTCATTAAGCTCTTGTTAAATGATAATTATTCATAATTTGACCCTGTACTCGTGGAAGAGTCTAGCACAGATCAAAATTTGAGAACTTGTGATAAATCTCCCCTTTCACATGGTTTCATACCACCCCAAGTTCATCAGAAGACACTATAGTCTAACTTTCACTCCGTGTGTTAAATATCAGCTAAATGATACATTAAATATCCAATTAATCTTCTACAAATTTCATTAATCACAAGAAACCACAATTCACAAGGTAATGCACAAATATACTGATACCGGCAGTGCCCATAAATCAAAAATTGTGTAGGAAACATGTAAACCCATAAGTCAAAACAAATCATTGTATTAAGGAAATAAGGGTTAATATCAGTAGGAAAGAGACCAATGTAGCATTCACCAAAAACCTACATGCTGTGGACACTTGAATTTTTTCAGACTGGTAGCCCCAACAGATTCTTTTGCACATTCGGGATGATAGCGTGCGTCGCATCCGCGAACAGTACACAATAGCTCCTCCCCAGGGTAGATAAAATGGCGGCAAAAACAACATTCACCCTAAACCCACACAACGAAAAATAAATCAAACCCTTCAATCAGTTACAAGAACAATTAATCATTAATTTAAAAGATAGTAAAAAAAGTACCATCTTGGGAGCACCAACAAGAAAAGGATGAGAGAAGGGATCTTTGAGGCGATCCTGGAAGGCTTTGTCAGAGGCGGGCTTCTTGACCCTATCCAGGGAGCCACGGGTGCGCTTCAAAACCCGAGGCTCGAAGGCAGGCTCTGAACAGAAGCCATTAGGAAGGGTTTTGACGGGAGCATCTGCGACATCAGAGGTGCAGTGAGTGAGTGTGAGAGTCGAAGACAAAGACAGATTCCCTAAATCTGGCATCGCCGAAATGCTTATGAGAAACCTGCCGACAGAGGCACAGCGAGTGAAGGAGGGAAGATGCAGAGAGAGAATGCCAAAATGAAGAAGATGAAGAACAAATGGGCGGGAAAGTGTAATTTTCAGAGGGTGCAGTGAAAGTACCGAACGACGCATCTCACAAATTCTATATTTACAATTATGCCACATCCTACCTTGCACCCCACGGTTACGAGGGGACCGCTAAATTTGAATTTTTGTCACAAGGGACAAAAGAGTCAATCCAGTGTCTTATATTAAGTATTGTGTTTTATTTAATGTATGTTTTTTTATTAGTTTAATTATCTCAAATATAAAATAAAAATTATTATTTTTAGTTTTTTTTATCTCAAATATTAATGATGATAGATAATAATTAGTTGTGCTATATTTTTATATTACACTTTAATTATATTGTTTGTAATATATTATTTTATTATGATATTATATTACTATTTTTTGTATTACACTGTTTTTTTTAATTATTATATTAATTATGTAATGAAAGATATTTGTATCTTATTTTAAATTTGAATAAAAAAATTAAGATATAATTCAAGATTATTGGTAAAATATACAATATGAAAAATATAATTAATGTGATTACTTTATCAAATAAAATTTTAAAAAATATAATCTGAAATTTACTATGAATAGTCAAGTAGATCTTTAATGTGTCAATATTACAAATTTAGTTATTTAAAGGACAAACAAAATCTGAAATTAGGCATTATAAGGAATGAAAAAATTGATTTATATTGTGTAAAAAAAATTGTTCAAACTTAATGACAAAAAGAATCTTTAATTCAAAAGAAAACATACATGTTTGAAAAGACACTCATTTAACAATTATAATAATATTTATTATTTGATTATTATATTATTATATCAGAATTTCATAATTATCAATATATAATGATCCTTAATTTAATATCAAATTGGCCCATAAAATTATAACTTAATAACAAAATTATCCCACAAAATTTAATAAATGACAATTTGTTACACCTTGGAATATTAAAGGTCTAAGATAATAATGTAGTACATAGTTAAGGATTTAATTATCATTTACTTCAACTTTTTATAAATTATTTAAGTTAACAATTTTCAACTAGATGCATAACCCAAAGTTTCTTTCATCAATAACAAAAGTTATTTATAATAGGTTGATCATTTAGCATTAATGATAGATGTGTTATAATATTAAGTAAATGTGTGTTTTATCTAATCTAATATTAAGTATTATAATTAATCTAGTGACAATTATAAGACTATAAATGAAAGTAAATGAATAAGTTAAATATGATTTAATGTCATAATTAATTAAATAAATATGACTTAATTGATTAATACAATATTTAATTAAATGTGTTTTAATTTTTTTTATGGAGATTAAGAATATAAAAATATCACTAAATAGACTGTAATATTAATTAAGTTTCCGCTCCAAGTTAAATCAACCATCTACAATAAACCTTAAATATATTAAAACACAAAGGAAATAAAAAATGGAAATAAACTAGTGAGACTAACAAAACCTATTTAATAAACAAACAGTAATTTATACTTATCTCTAAAATGATTTCATGGCAACACAAAGAATAAAATTATCATATTTTCCTTAATACTTTAATCTTTTGAAAGTATTTAAAATCAAATTGTTATCATAAATTATTCATCTTTCAAAATCAATATATACTGTAAGTTTCTACTGTGGAGAGCTACATTGTAGAAAAAGTTATTAAGTTTTGGTTTGGTACGTGTCAAAATCAAAACTAATAAGAATTTCTAAGATAAGACATGTTAGAAGATGTGAAGGTAAGGATATTAAAAAATAAAAAATGTCAGTTGAAAAGAAGTTAATCAAGCATGTTTGTACATTTTGAACATTAGTGATGAAACAACACCTTTGTGACATAAATACAACATATTCACAAATGAATAAAAAATGGGTATTTAATTAACATAATAATAATTTTCTTTCTTGGTTTAAGAAAATGATATATGTTGATGTTAATACTTCATATACACTTTTGATACTCACTCGTGGCATAATAGTGATGTCATTACATTTTGTGACTATTACATTAAGAATTATTGTTTTTACTCAAAATATAGATAATGATAAAAATAGAATACAAAATAGTGGGGTCACAATTAGTATATGTACTTTTTTAGTTTTAAAAACAAAAATCTTATTACAACATTTATGAATTATTTTGGGATCATATAAGAGATATGAAAAATTAACTATATTACATTAAGGGAGTCTATGTTAAAGTGTAAATGGGTTAATAGCAATATGAGTGTGCAATCAAATGATTTAGCGTTTACTCTGATTAACTTGAACAAAGTCAGTTATAAGGATGAATATTTTAATATGGCATATCAAGCGAGACAAATATATTATGTTAATAATCCATGTAATAAGAAATGGTCAAATGTTATTAAGAAGCATGCATGAAATTAACGAAAATGAGTCTCCAAATATGCATGAGACACTTTCGTTTTCAACTAAAACATTTGATGACCTTGTTGTTAGTGAAGTGAATGTCATGCATGCTATTTGAAGTTATCACAATGAAGGGATATGGAAAACATATTAACATAATAGTTGTTTTCCTATTACATTAATTATTTTGTTATAAATGTGCTATATTCATTTTATTGAAATTTATTAATATTTTTTTTTTCATGATTATGTTGAATTTGACGTCTATCAATGACAGGAGCGGAGGTAGATCCATCACCTAGTTGAAGGGGTTGACAAGGGCTATATTGTTAGGGAAAGGTTATAAAATTACGTGAATTCACATTTTGGTAAGGCATCAAACCCAAATTGTGTTAATTTTTTGAGCTATTTGAGATGATGGGGACATGACCATGAGCAAGAGCAATGATCCACTTGAAGGACTTGGAGGACCTATGATAAGGGCTAGAGCAAGGGAAACAAAGGAAATTATTTAACAAGTGTTGTCCATATTATTTGAATACAAGCTCACATTTCAAGAAAAATATCAAAGTTGTGAGTTGCATCATGGCCCAAATGAAGAAAGACTAATGCGTCACTTTGTTTCAGTCTTTAAATTTGTTTAAATAATGACCAAATCCTTTGTAAAATTGGCTAATCAAATTATGTTTTTGGTTAATAAATTAATGAGTTTTAGTTTTGTTTTGTTTCAAGCTGTAATAAGGACCCAATTGGAAACTTAGGTATCAGCCTTTTAGAATACCAAGAAGGTGCATAACTGATTAACTTTTGGTTGTCACAATTTCAGTTACAATTAGTCATTAAGTATTTTTCAATTATTAGGTTAATGGATCATTATTAGCATTTATTTGTCTCTATTGAGTAGTTGTTAGTAGATCATTATTAACATTTATTTGCCTCCATTAAGTAATTTTCAATTCCTAGGTTAATGAATTATTATTAGGATTTATTTTCCTTTATTGAATCTTTGTAACTCTGATGACAAAGTTTTTATATAAGATGAATCATTTTTATCAAAAATACAAATTGAGTTTTATTCAGAAATATTAGAGTTTAACTATTTTATTTTGATAAGAGTGAAGTTCTTTAGTAATTCAAAAACCCTTGGTTGTATTAAAGAACTTTCACATCCTTTGTGAGTTGCCTCCCTTGGTAAGAGTGATTCTTTCTTTCGATCTTTAACATTCACCTCTTGTTCTTTCTTTACCAAAATTCATAAAACTCAATTCTGTCCAGATTTATTTCATGGTCATAATTTTTGTTCTACTCGTCCAAATTGAGTATTTTTTTAGTCTAAATTAAAATACAAAACGAGAACTTTCACCTCATTTTTTAATCACCTCAATCAGAATTTTATAGCTTGAGATATCGAAGTTTCAAAATTCTCCCCAACCTTAAAACTTTCACCACTTTTTAATTCATCTTCTCACTAATTTCCTAAATTTTCTACAAGGTTCTAACCCTAAATATCTTAAGTCAACCCTTATACAAATGATATTCATATTATGAGACTCCTAGCTTGGCATCATGTTTTTATTATTCTATCTCGGGATGATGTTAACGAGACAAAGAAGAACCTCATGTGGCAGGATATTCAGGTATTTTTATATTTGTTGAACACTACATATATAATAATTGAATTTAACATTTGTTGGTAATTTGATAGCAAAATTTTGACATTCTTAACACTAAGGTGCTGAGGAAGAAGATTTTATCCTCCATTGCCACTAAATGGAAGGACTTAAAGACTCTTTTCACAGGAAAATATGTATTTGGAAAGTATTAAGATGAATCTCCCTACCTAAAATATTAGATTAATGAGGAGGATTGACTATAATTTTATGTCAGTCGATTGGAACCCTCTTGGTAAGTTAGTTGTTAGTAATTCTTACATTAATAATACTTAATGTGCTACTCTAATTTTATTTTTGGCATTGTAGGATAAAAAACTAGTTGCCTAGGAATAGCATAAGCTAAATGATGTGCCTATCTATTATCGTGGGGTAGGTATGCATTATTGGAATAACAACTCATGAAAGTTAGAACTGAGTCAACAAGACTTAAATATGTTAACCTTGCATCTTTATCCCCTCCCTCCACTATGAGATGTGAAAGACAACTCGCACAAGGTTTGATAGACAAACAAGTTATGAGTCTGCATGAGTCATTGTTGAGAGACTTATAAGTTTATATATATATATATATATATATATATATATATATATATATATATATATAATATCATTTATACTTGTTTCCTGACTTACCTATTATTGATTTGTTACAGGATAATTTAGTTGATTTAGGCAAGTAAGTCACTTAAGACTCATTTGTTCCCCATGATCGAGAAGATATATTGACAACGACCATAGAAAAACCAGACTCATTAATTGATTACTTTAAGCTAGAAATGTGATTTTAGTTCAAGTCAGAATATGCTCATCCTTAGCTTGCTCTTTATTGAAGTTGTCTCCCTCTTACTTAGCTTTAACGAAGGCCCAATGTATATCCTAATTGTACCATTAAAATTATATTACAAATTAAAGAAAATTAATCCTAATTACTAGCAATACAAAATAAATACATATTTTTTTAGAATAAAAGTATTATAACTTATTATTCTTCTATAATTATATATTTTTATTCATTTTGTTCGTCATTCATTCACTCGTTCACTCGTACAGGACACCATCCCTTATCTTAGACATGACATCCTTTTACTCTTCACACTTCTAATCTAAATTGCAAAATTTAAAAATATGGGTATAAATATTGTATAGTTATTATATAATAAATATATGTTTGTTTTAAAGAAATCCTTAAATTTAAGATATTTGTATTATGAGTTGATTGAGTAGATTTTTACTTCATATATTTTTACTTTGTTTATTTTATTTTAGGATATTTATTTATATTTTTTAGGATTACTTTTTCTGATAAGTACCCATGTACTGTTTCTTTTCAGAATTAACTCAAATAATTTCATAATTATTATTCTTTATTCCTATAATATACTTAAAGCGTTTAGTAACTTACTTAAACAACTTTTATGGTTGGATAAATATTACCCATTTGAAGCCAATGACACTAGCTAAGGGAGAAGTGTATTTCTATTTTTGCTTAAGCGAGCTTAGTTCTACTTAAACAAGATTATATGACAATTTTTTTCATTGCAAAACGTGTTGCAAATTTTTTTAAGAAAAGAGAGTTTATGACGACATATGTGACAAACTAATCATTGACGCATATTTTTCATGATCGGAACAAGTAAAAAAATCTATAATGACATTTTATAAGATAGATACAAGATTTGTATATTTGTAACTTCATAATATAGTGTCAGATTGTCATAATTTACTACATATTTTACCATCATAGAATAATTTCATGATTTTTTTTTGTGTGATATAGCTGATTATTTAAATTTTCAAAATAAATTTCGTAAAGGGTAAAAGAAATTAATGAAGTTTAAAAAAAAAAAAAACTTTAGAAAAATTTGTTTTGCACTTCACCTCCTAAAAAAAACTCTGTAATGGGTAATCTTTATATCAAACCACACGTTTTATGAACTCATATTTTTATGTTAAAAGTTCTAAATTATTATTTTTTTTCAAATAGAAAATACAATAGACAAAATATTAGAAGTTGGGATGAACTCTCCTAAATTTTTGTAAAGCTTTTAAAAAAAAGTTGATATTCTATGAAAATCCTTGAGATGATTTTTCTTCAAATGAAAACAAAAATAGAAGAGTTTTCAATATTATAAAAAGATGAAAAACAAAAAGTGAATTAGAAGCTATAAATCATAAGAACTGTCTTGAAAAACAAATACTTGGAGAAAAATTAGAAAAAGTGATTTTGTCACCTTGAAAGAGAAAGGTGCCATGACTGAGTACGAGAAAATGAGGTCACCAGATTTTCATCTTATTTTTAGAGGTTTTAAATAGTTTTCAATATAAGTTTGATTTTAAGTTTTACGTTAATTATGAATGAGAAAGTTAAATAATATATAAAAAAAAATAACCTATAATATAATGTCTTAAAATTGTGTATTGAGAGTAGTGTGAATTTTTATGTGGATTGAGTTTATTATCTTATTCATATATTTTCTTTTTAGAATCCCTTTCAAAAAGACCCTACCATAAATAATTTGCTAATTGGTGTTTGAATCACACGTAAGAGATGAAGAAGCAACAGGGTAATTAAGAAAATAACCACTATTACAATGTAATTTGTCCATTGGTGTCTGAATCACCAAAGGAAAAAATGTGAAGAAAAGGAAAGAAAAAAAAAAAAGAAGTTACATCCTGATTATGTGATAAATGGTCGTGTAATTAGTAGGTGAAATAAGCATATATCTTGCTTCTCATTACTTAAATTTGGGCTTGAGTTTATGGGCTTTGTAGGATCGATTTTTTCCCAATGGGCTCAGTTCCATTTTTTTTCTGAATCAAATAATTTTATTTTCTATTTTTAGCATTTATTTTAAAAATATATATAATTGTTCGGTCTTAATTCTAAGTTTTTTAGAAAAATAATTTTAGTGACAAACTAACGATGAATGTTAGATATTAGAATTCTATGTTTATATTTCTTCCCATAATATATTATACAATTATTTATTTATTTACATTGAAACTTAAGGGTATTACATGTTATAGTTAAAAATGGCTATTTCCTTTTATATTAATTGATTTTATATTAAAATCTTAGTATATTTCCTGTTAATCTCACAAGAAAACAATAAAAATTATATTTCATATTTAAAGAAATAAATTATAAAATAAACACCGTAATTTGTATTAAATTACTTTTTAATTAAACAAATTTGAAGATTGTGTGTAAGTCCATAACTAGTTAACATTGCAGTATGTGGAAAAAATAGTAGAGATGGTGCTGTAAGTTCGCCGATAAACATGCTTTTACGTACATTCAACATGTATGTTTATATCCACAAAATACCAAACCTCATATGAGTGGTCTTGCAGTGTTGCACATTTCTTCCACCTTTGTGCTTCTGCAACAATCAACTTGATTCTGATGTAAATTTCTTACTGCATACCACAATATTAATCAATTTTTATCAACTTGCTTCTCCAATTATTTCAATTCTTTTATGACAATCTTTTGAATAGTTTGAACTTTGTGATCCTCAATGATACTGAGCATTACAAAATTTAAAGACTATATTATTGCTTTTTTAGGGTATTATTCACTTTCACTCATGCATGATTTTTGTAATATATTACAAAACTTGTTTGTATTAATTTAGAGACATCATTCGAAGCTGTTAGAAGCAAAGAGCATGAAGAAGGCTTTGGGGTTGTCAAAATTTCTTGGTGATTTTAAGGTACTATAAATATATATATATATATATATATATATATATATATATATATATATATATATGCAATCAATTGTTTGACTAAACTTGTTTGTGAATTTATCTTATTATAAGGTGGTGGTGGTGAATTGCAGGGACTAGATGGAGCAATTGTTAAGGCAACAAACTATAAGCATGCATTACCAAAGGAAAAACACGTTCGTAGTACGTGATTATATACTAATAGTTTAATATATAGATGGTTATATCTATCATGTTTTATCTTGTGTAAATTGAAGTAATCTATTTGTTTAGCCTTTCCCACCATTAATTGATGTTTTCTTTTATGTTTTCAGCCATTTTTCTATCACTTTCTCCATCAAAACCTCGGAACGAGGTGATTTACTGTATTCATGGTGTGACCAAGCGTTTTAGCCAAACTAATAACTGGGCTGTATGTTCCTAACATGAACCATTTTTCATGTGGTTATTGGTTGCTAAAAATGGAAGCTTATTGCTCATTGAGTATTTGTTCAGGTTGCCATGAAAACACTTATAGTCATACATCGTGCCATGAGGGAACTCGATTCCACACTTTGGGAAGAGCTTGTACACTATAGACATGTAAGGGGTCACATGATTGACTTATCATACTTTCATGAAAAATCAGTCCCCAATGGTATACACATGCTTTCCTCATTCTGATTTTTCTTCTTCTTTTTTTTTCTTCATTTGTATATATGTCACTCTCTTAACTTCATCGTTTTGATCCAAAACCCTAGATTATTCTATTTGGATCCGTAGTTATGTCCTCTACTTAGAAGAGCGTCTAAAATGTTTTGCTCTTGTGAATTACGACGTTGCAACAAATAGTTCGGTGAGTTATTTTAAAGTGTTTATGAGAAATCTCAGATCCAACAGAAATATGATAATTATTTTTTTCGTAATCTGTGAAAATTTAGAAATATTCGCAAAAGCTTGACACCCAAGAGTTGTTGGAGCAATTGCCAGCCCTACAAAATCTTCTCTCTCGACTTCTTGATTGCAAGGTTATTTTATTACAAAACACTCTCTATCTAATCATGGTGTTTAATTTCTATTTGTTAGTTTTAATGACTCATTTTGGGAAAAAAATAAAAATCTTTCTATTCACTTTTGCAGCCAAGGGGTGTAGCTGCAAATAATCGCTTAATTCAATTTGCGCTTTCACTCGTGAGACAACATCATCGTCATCGTCATCATCTAGAATTGTGTTTCTTCATTTTAGGATCTTTTGATCATGTTTTCGTTTATGATCTTCTTCATTAGGTGGCTGGTGAAAGTGTCAAGTTATACGTTGCAATTACTATTAGAGTGGTCGAATTACTTGACAAGGTGAGAAAAGATCAATACTTTCGGAATGCGACTTTATTTTATTTTTAAATTGCCAATTTAAAATATTTATGGAAAATTGATTCTAGAATGTTTTCTAAAACACCAAAATCAAAACATTTTCAGAAAACTCATTCCGAAAAGCTTATGAAGAAGTGAATTCAGATCCTATTTTTCAATAAGGATAATATTATATTTTTAAACGAATATAGGAAGCATCAACTATATATATATAATCCCAATCAAACCTAATCCTTTTTTTTTATGACAGTTTTTCGAGATGTACAAGAACGATGCTATTAGGTCACTTCAAATTTACAAAAAATCAGTGACTCAGGTACTGCATTGTCAACCTTTTAATTTGATGCATCCTTAATAATCCTTAAAAAGTTTGTATATTATGTTGGTTGAAAATTTTCATTGTAGGCAGAAAGGTTATCTCAGTTCTTTGAAATTTGCAAAAGATTGGAGTTTGGAAGGGGAAAAAAATTCATCAATATTAAAATGGTATTATTTAAGAGGAGCTTCTGTGTCATGTATTTATACATTTACATGTAATATTTATTTCCCAGTGAAAGTATTTGGCATTTCTTTATTTTGCAGCCTCCTACTTCTTTTATTATTACCATGGAAGAATATATTAAGGAGGCTCCAAGTTCCTTAATGCTTGAATACAACATGGTATGATGCTACAGTTTGAATCAATTGAATTTTTGGATCAAAAGTAGTTTTATAAAAAAAATTAACATTTTTATTTTTTATATATACAGTTTTTTTTATAAAAAATATAATATTTTTCAAATTTTTTCTTCATTTTATATTATTGATACTAATTTTAAATAATAATAATTTTATTATATTTTCATCTTACTTTAACTATTATTCATCTTAATTTTTTTTAATATATTTTATATTTATGATAAAAATTGTGATAAAAATCTTTTATTATTATTATTATTTGTAAAAAATTGTTATTAATTAATAATGAATTTATTTTATATTTATTATATTATAAAAATATTAATTTTATTAAACTTGATTTGACATATATAGGTTCAACATTTAAATTCTAAATTCATCATTCCGATTTTAAAAGTACTGAAAAATGAATTTAGGGTAACATTTAGCTTCGAATATTGCTTGGAATATATTTTAATTTAACATTCTTATCAGGACGTGAAAAGGGAAGGAATTATTGAGCACAAAAATGCAGGTTCAGCGGGTGATTTTATGATGATAGAAAACAATGCTGATAAGTCAACAAATCCTTCTGCTGAAAATAACATGCCTACACCACCACAAGCTGCTGAACTTATGGTAAATGCTGTTTATAATTATATATACACAGGTCGCTTTATTATGGAACAAATTCTAAATCAAAATGTCTTGGTTTATTAGGGTTTGTATGACTTACTAACAGGAGCATCTGAATTTGATGAGAAATCTCTAGCAACAACAATTATCGCAACTGGTAGATTATATTCTCTTACTATATATATATAATTTAATGTGATGCAACAAAAACATCATTGTGAGCTATTTCCTTTGTGCATGTAAAATTGAACAGAAAACAATTTAAACTCCACCGATGATGAGAATGAGACCAATCCAGTACTAGGATGGGAGGTTGCTCTTTTTGCTGACTTAGAAAGTAATAAGGAGAATGTAGTAACTGACATTGAGGGAAAAGAGGTTAGTATCTTGTTAAACTTCACCTATTTCTGTCATTTGTCCATTATATTTAATGACTCGGTTCGTTTTTTAAAATTAATTGATTGAATTGGTAGTTTTAATTTATTGTTTATTTTTTAAAAAAATATTTATATATTAAATTAAAATAAAAAAATAATTATAAATAAAATATTATTTTTTTAAGTTTTATTTAATAACAAAACTAAAAAATAAAAATGTAACAAATATTTTTATAATTAAGACTGAATTTATATATATATAATTAGTAGGCAGATCTATTTTATTTCTTAAAATGAGATGAATTAGAGTTTATAATTTATTTTAATTATGACTGATTAGTTCCATAAGGTGAGATATAAAATAGACAAAAACAACTTATTAATTCATTTTATTATAATATATTAAAATAACTTTAATATTAAAAAATTTAATATTAAAATTTAAGTATGAATTAGAAGTCATTTGTTAGAATTGTGAAAGTTGAAAGTTGAAAGTTGAATAATTAATAAACAAGAAAGATTCATAACTTAATAGATTAAGATTTTGGATTAAGTATACATCGATTTCATTTTGAGTATTTTTTTATTGATAGTCTTCTCCTGAATATCAATATATAATTATTGGATACAAGAAATTATAATATGACATTGACTTTTGCTTACAATCTCAGTTACAATGATTTTTGTTTTGTTTTTCATTTAATTTTGAAAAAGAAGATTGGTGGAATGGAGTTGTGGAAACATTTTGACGAGAAAAATGGTGGTGACACTCAACAAAGTGTAACTCACGATACGAGCCAAGTAACGTGGAATCCTTTTGACTTTGAGGGTAGTCATAGTGACCAATTTAGCGTGGAAGTGGCGTTCCCAACCTCACAGAATGAATTTTGTGCATTTCCAAACATGTCATCCCCAATTCCAGCTGAAATGGTGGTGGACATGCCCTACCAACATTCGTTGCAGCAACAACATGAACCTTCTTATTCTTCAAATAAAAAATCGATCAATCCTTTCGATGAAACACAACCAACTCAAAGTACTTAGGATTATGATATTCTCCACTCACTCGTATGATTTGTACATTTGAAAATATGTAAGTCAAAACAACCATTAAAGTTTCAAATTTAGAGTAAACAACCATTTTTCCTTTTTGTTTACCCCTTGATGTGTGTATATATATATATATATGCATGATTGCATGTGTATGTGTAGCACCCAATAATTGTTTTGGGTATTCGTGATGCGGTTTGATTTAATTTTGTTCTAAAAAATCACTCCAATAAAATTTAAAATTTAAACGCGGTTTTGTTTTATTTGGTTTGGTTTTATTTAAAAAAATTTAACAAAACTAAACCAATCTTTTATAGTTTAATTTAATATTTTTGTGTGTTTTTTTATTATAAATTATTAAATATATTATCATAAAATATTATTCAATAAAAATATTTTATAAAATATTATGCATAATTAATTATGATATTTTTAATTTTATTTTTTTTATAATTTTTTGTATTTAATTTAAAAAATAATAATACATGTTTTATATTATAAAAACTAATCAACTCATCACACTAAAGGTTATTTTATATTTTATATTTTAATTTTAATCGTATACATTATAATTTAGGTTGATTTCAATTTGGGTTAATTTCTAAATATTAAACCAAAAATTGAATTGAAGCAATTGGTTTTAAATATTTTAATCCAATAAATAAATGGTTTTGATCGAATTTTAAATTTTATTTTTTTTTATCAAATTTTTATTTTAATTTTAAATTAATTCAACTTTGAACACCTAATTATTTTGATTATGTGTACTAATTTTGATATCAAATAAAAACATCTTTTCTACCTTTTTTATTCAATAAATATGTAAAGTATCATAAACAATTAATTTACTTACTGAAATATTATGTTTTCATGAATATTCATAATCTTCAATTAGAGGGAATTTAAATGAATGGTTTCATGAATAAACTTAGCATTTACGTCATTTATTCCATTCCTTGCATATATTTATAAGGGATAAGTATTTTTTTTAATTTGTTTTTAGTTCATTACGTTTAAATTTATTATGTCTTCAACTTTTGAAAATATGTTAACTTATTAGTTTTTTTTTATATATATTTAAATTAACATTTAGTCATGGCTTTTACCATCATAAATTCATAACTAAACCGATAAAACATTTAATTTAAATCATTTTTATATCTAAATTTAATATTTAGTAATATTTTTTATTGTTACAAAATTATAAAATGATTATTTACAATTTTTTAAACATTTGAGGACAAATTAATCAATTTTTAAAATATAAGGCCTAACACAAAATATAGGAATACATATTTAACCATATTAATTATTTTTTGAGACTAAATTGTACAAATAACCATTAATATTCTCTTAACATTAACATGACCATAGTAGATTGTTGAAACATTTTCATCACTAAATAAAATACCATTTTTGCAAATTAAATTATGAAAAAAGAAGAATGGGATGTGAATATCTAACTTTACATTCAGTAATTTTGTTATTTAAAATAAATGTTTGATATTGTAAAATGTATTATTTGTCACTCTAAATTATTATATTTATGATTATAATAAATTTTTGAAAGTAATTAATTAATAGATAATATTCCTAAAATTATTTAATAGACTTATAATTAAATATAAAATAATTTTACCGACGGATATTTATTAATCATTTATGAAATCGCGTATTATAATAAAAATATTATAATCCAATATTATAATAGCTTTTATAGAAAATCGCGTATTACTAATATTTTATGCATATATTATAATCCAATATATAGCACTTCCTTAAACTTAACTTAAATACAATTATTGATTGATACTTATTTATATAAAATATTAAATAATTAATTTTTCAAATACCATGATAAATTTTAAAACTAAAAAGGAAATTATATTATTGATTTTTTAAATAATAATTGATAAGGGAGAAAAAAATTTAAAATTTAAGTTCCATTTATACTAGATATAGTTACATGAATATAAAAATGTATCGTAACTTAAAACCGATTTTTAAAAGAAAATAAATATATATTTGTACTCAATTATTTATATGAAATACATAATCGAAATAGAATATAAATTTTTTCATATATAATAATAATAATAAAATCGTATATTCAGAGCAATTTAAAAAAAAATCCTAAAAAATCACTTGTCATTTAAAAAATTGAATATCTCATCATATTTAAAAAAAGAAAAAACTATTTGCATTCATTTAGATAATAATAATAATAATAATAATAATAATAATTTTTAATGTTATAATAGACATCTGCACAACAAACCTTGTAATAATGAATTAATGAAATAACTTACATAAGAATACAAATAAATTAATGAATTTTTGTCAAAAACAAACTTAGTAATAATTTATGATTTTTGTAGCCCCAAATCAAATTTCTGCAAGCATAATTAATGAATTAATGGAGTTAAAAATTAGAAGAAATTTTTTTTTTTTTGCAAAACTTAAACACTTACTACGAAAATTAAAATTAATACGTAGAACAAAGTAAGAAAGACAGCAAGGAAGCTTTCCGATGAGGTTTTCTGAAAGAGGAAGTGGATTGCGACTGCAGAGTGAAGGGCAACTTTTGCTTTTCATTCACACAATTTATAAACTGCCATTAAAAAGAATTGGGGTGTCATATCGACACACATCTTGAAAAATGAACCTAAAATAATGGCATGCGATTGCACATGATTTTACAATTTTTCACCACCCAGAACCTGAACATGATTCATCAGATACACTTCTTGTTTCTGGGATTCTGTCTCTTCAAGGTATGTGAAGATAAGGAGGAGAACTGGTGGTTCATAACATGTGTTTCTTTTTTTCTTCAGTTCAACAGAACTGCAACATCTCTCTGATGTAGCTTCATCACTTGTAAACATGTTTTAATTTGGTTAATTTTGGAACCCAGAAAGAAGAACACAGACACCCTCAACATCATTTCTGCATGAAAATAACAGTTTTCTCTTGCAGCATTTAAGTGAGATTATTGTGATGTTTTAATTTCACAGGCTCAGACCAATTTGTTAGCTTGCTGTTCTTTATCTCTCCTCAGTTTGAATCATCTGATGAGAGATTCCTGTCTTCAGCTTTATCTTGGGAGCTGTCCTACTTTCTATTCAGGTACCTCTTCTCTCTCTGGCACCTGTTTTCTTCTCCCATAGTAAATTTCATTTTCTTTATCTGATGTATGTGACTTTTCTCAGACATTCTGTCCCTTTCTCTGTTCTCTGTCGTCACAGTCTTGAGCTTTTTTATTTGAACTCAAATTATTCATAACAAAATTTCAAATTTTATATTCTAATCAAGGATATATTTGATTACCACCGTTGAGTTTATCTTTGATTAGATGGATTTTGGCTAATCTTCTTTTTAGTCCTTTTATATATTTTGTGATCATTATGATTGGACGATGACATGGCTTACCAAATTTTAATGGTCTTTGTAAAAATTGAAATCCTAGGTCAAGATCGAACTATCAAAATCTATAAACAAAAATGATGTTATAATTAATGAAAGAACACAAAAATCTCCCATAATTAGCGGCTACAACCCATAATACATAGAATGACTTATGGATGGATGGGTTTGGTTCAAGTAAAAGGGCCGTTTTTATTTTTTCTTCATTCCAATTTCAAAATCAGGTTTCTTCTTTAAAATAAAAACTTTTGTAATTTCAATTTCAAAATCAGGTTTCTTCTTTAAAATAAAAACTTTTGTAATTAGATCAAACATGTGAAGAATTTTCTTGAAATTTCATGTAGACGGTAGAAATAATGATATTATAAAATATAAATAAATAATGATATTATAAAATAATGAGAATATTCATTGATTGACATTATTAGAGTGATTAGAGTTGCATATTAATCCACTCATTACCCGAAAAGGAAATTGGCTTACATTTTACAAGTGTCGCATAACTTTTTTGTTCTGTTTCCATGAAACGTAAAATCCGGGTTCTTTTCTTCATTTCATACTTCCTTACTTTATCACTCAAATTACTTAACTACCCTGTTCAGTCGCAGTAGTCAATCTTTTATTATTTATATTTTGAAATATTTTTAGTTTTTTCGTAGAATGCCTCAACTTTTTTTCATAATAACTTTCTCTGTATCTTTCATATTACAATAATGTATGTGTTAGTATTATAATATCATATATATATATATATATATATATATATTTTTTTTTTAATTTATTAAGAAATCATATAAACTCTTCATTATCCTACCTCATTAATTTGATTTGAATCCATCTAACTTTCATTCATATATAATGTAAAAAAAAAAAAAAACTTGTTTTATGTATATAAACATTTCACATTATTTTTTGTGCTTTTTATTTTATCCGAACCTTCTTAATTATTTTTAAAAGTTAAAATTTATATATTTTAAAAATATTAGAAGATGTTCTTCATTTAGAAAAAAAGTTCGTACAAATGTTAAAAAATAAATATCTTTGTTTAAAAAGTTATTTTTTTTATTAATATTTCATCTCACTTATTTATCTTTTCTCAAGTAAATAAAATATAAAAATTAAAATTTATTATTTATAATCATTTTTCTGTATTGTTTTATTTATTTCAAACTTGATATATATTTATAAAAGCAAATTTTCGATCAATCAAATTTATAATCGATTATATATAGTAAATAATCATTCCAATTATAATTTATTATCAAAAGAAACAAGAAAAAAATAACATTTTATTAATTTTATTTGAGATGAAAATTTAAAAAATAATTGAAAAATGTTACACTATATAATACATGTTTCATACAAAATAAGAATGAATCTATTTAAATATAATTTACTAATTCAAATTTAAGGGATAAAAGAAAATTTTAAATTTTAGTACCGAAATATAGTTTTTTTACGTTCTTAATTCATTATGGAAAATCACTCTACAGGATCTTTAGATTATTGATTTTCACAATATAATATACATCAATACATGAATTATAGTAAGAGGACTAACTTTGATTCACGAGAATCTATTATTTAATCTTTTTATTCTCCAATCTCCTTTTCTCAATCTATCTTTTTATCTTTCATTATTTTCACACGCTTTTTTGATGATTTACAGTGAAAAAAACTTTATGACCAAAGACAAAACCTTTATTCCATTTTATTAACCAACGTCTATCAAATTGATTACCGTAAGTTAATATTTTATTTTATATTTATTTTATTCTAATTTCACATAATAACCAATAAATTCTCATATTTTATTAAATCACATTTGAGTCCTTCGTTATATTTCACATTAGTAAGATAATTGAATGAATTAATTAAATTAATTCTAACATGTTATACTTAAAAACAAGAATATTTTAATTTTATGTTTGTTATAATAATATTTTTATAATTTATTATTATATTTATTTTAAAACTTTAATCCAGTTTTATTTTTAAAAAATATATTGATGGAATGAAATATATACTTTGAAGCCACACGAAACCCATAAATATACCAAATCAACATCGTGTTCATGAAAGCATAAATCCATTATTACTTGTTATTCAAATACTCTTATTTTTTGCAACACAAAATCTCAAATATATCGCAATATGCCAATATTTAAAGAAAAGGTAAGGAAGAAGGTCAAAAGTTCCCAACTTTTGAATAAGGGCAGGAGTGGAATTGCCCTAATTGAATAAGGCTACGAAAGGAAACAAGAGGGGCAGAGGTTGCTTGCGCAAATGTAGCTAATTTGGTCTTCGGTGGCAAGCAACAAGGAAAAAAAGAAAAAGAAAAGAAAGTGAAAAGAAAAGGAAAAAAAAAAAAGGAAAGTTAAGGTGAGGAAGTGATTTGAGTTGAGGAAATGTGGTGGTTAAGCCGAAGCAAGCAGATTTATCTCATGTCTAAAACTGTACGCACACCCACCATTCATTTTCCTTATTTTCTTCTAAATTTATGGGACCATGTCATGTTTATCGGACAAAATTCCACTCACAGCTAGCACAGCTAGATATGCATTCTCAACAACACCATCCTTTTCAAACATAGACAATTCTGGCTTTCATGCAACCCTTTTCCGCTTGTTTTCTTTTTCTTTTTTATTTTTTTTGACAAAATACGCGCACCAGCACCCACTATTTGGTCCCTTCCCATTTTGTCTCCAAACACTGCTATAAAGTTTTAGTTTTTTCTTCACCTGTGCCATTTTTTGTCATATATATGTATATATATATTGATCATACCATTATATGATGGTGGTGGCAGCTACTGAAGCTGAGGCAGCTGAATATGGTGAGGATTGTAGCTGTCAGGGCCTACTGGATCGAAGAATACAGTCTTTGACACAAGAATCTTCTTCCTCAGGCAAATGGGTTTTCTTAGCTAACTGTCAAGGATGCCATAGTGGTAGCATAAACTGTTTCTGAACTCCAATTCTTGCCATCTCACTACATTTCTCTTCTTCATCTCCTGTTTTTGAGTTTTGATTTCTGATGCTGCTGATGGTGATATTGGCTAGACGGCTCAATCTGTTAGCTAGTGATAGCATTGTTATTATTTGTTTTCTGCTACCTTTTCCTTTTCATTGTTTGACCCATGAGTGGATATTGATTAATTCCAAAGAAAACACTAGTTCTATATTGATTTGCCACAGGTCTGGTTTATCATTATGATCTCAGGTCCTTGAGTGGTCTTTTGGGTTTTGGTAATTTTGTTTTCTGCATCTTGAAGCCAATCCTGGGAAAGAAAAAGTTTGGAACAAGATTTCAACATTGGGTTTCTACAGATGGTGAAGCAGCACCCAGTGCTGTAACTTTTGGGTCAGTGATCTTTTAATTTTGGGGGTCCCTTATATAGTACAGTACAGACCCTTCAAAATCCAGCCACTGTTTTATTACCGTTTC
This sequence comes from Sphenostylis stenocarpa, assembly GCA_963425845.1. Lineage (NCBI taxonomy): Eukaryota > Viridiplantae > Streptophyta > Magnoliopsida > Fabales > Fabaceae > Sphenostylis > Sphenostylis stenocarpa. Next base: position 59,753,894 of record OY731406.1, read on the forward strand.
AAATTTTATGTCAGTCTTTCGTTTCTGTCTCTTCTACACTATTTTCTTGTTTTCTCTTGGCAAATGAGCTTCATCATTAACTGTGACAGTAGAAGAACCTCTGTCTCATATTATATACAATAGTACTGTTTATTGTTTTTTCTTTAATCTATTCTCACATAAATTACTTCACTGATTAATAGATAAATAAAATAAATAGTGCTGTTTTTAGTATGAATTAAGTAGTTGAATCTAGTTCTTGTTCTTAATGGTTGATAATTTAATTGTAGTTAATAGTTTTAAAAAGCTTAATGTCAGACTTGTGTGTTTGAGATTTTAGTAGTGAAAATGATTTTGATATTATGCTGACGTGAAAAAATGGGTAAAGCTTAACTTTTTAACTCTATACTGTTCCTAATTTTAGGTTATAATTTCTTAGTTCATCATTAACTTAACGTGTAAATGGAGTCCACATTTTTCATATCTACTGTTATATTATTCTGAGACATAAGATTGAGTGAGTATAAAATGCAAAATGATGTAAATTTATGGAAATAATATTAGTAAGAATCATGGTAATAATATACCTATCTACATAATATAATAGAAATAACGGTAAATATATACATATCTTTATAATCTAATAAAAATAATGGTAATTTAGTTGTTGTATTGAGTTAAAACAAAATATTTAATATTTAATATGCAATTAAATATTTTATAATTTCCTATATCGATCATTTAAAGTGAAAATATCTTTGAAAATTTACAATTCATAATTGTTAAATGTAAAGATAACGATTATTTAACATCAATAACCCAAAATAATATTTAATAATATAACGTAGTTTATTTTGGATTTTCTCTCCCCTCACAAGCCTAAATTTAAGTTTATGGAATATTTTTTTTTTAAATTTACATTTGGATTTAAATTTAGAAAATAATTACGTACATCAGCTTTTAGCTTATACCAACTTTAGTTGCTACTAAACAATAAAATATTTTAATGCTAGTATTTTTCATATGTAATCAAATATTCATCAATTATTATTATAAATTAATGAAAGATATATATAATATAACGAATTCAGACAATTTTTTTATATTTGTCTTTCTGCATATTTATAGTACATGACCAAAATATTTATAATTCGGTTAAGTGGTCGTTAGTATCTACAATCTTGCACCAAAATCATAACTTATCTGTTGTTTCTGCATATGTTTTTAACTCAAAAATTGTTGAATTGGTAGACCTTTAGTTGTTAATATTATCAATAATTATTTTACTCATTGCATAAAAAAATCATAATCAAACTTATTATAAACAACTGAAGACATTGATTCACGTCCACTTCCCTATAACATTGTGATCATAGAGTATGAATTTGCACTATAGAAACTTTTCAATCTAAAAGCTATGATTGCCACAACCTAAATCTCAAGAAAACAAAGGACAGGGGAAACCATATTCAAGCCTACCAAAATTTCAAATTGCGTTCATATTAGTGTCTAGTGTATACATTTGTTGGTAACAATTCAACCTAGAGAATCTAATTCAATCTTCATCTAAGAACCTCCCCAAAAAAAAACAATCCTGTGTATACAAACCGTATGTACATGTAATGCAGTGAGTTGTCTAAGATGGCCAGTCTGTAGGTACTTCATCAAAGCCAGAAGTGCAACATTGCCTGTTCATAGAAATTTACTATCATTAGTTTTTATTTGAAATGTTAGGGATAAAGAGCACAAATAATTCAAAACTGCATCAAAAGCCAGTCCCAACCTATCCTACCCCATGATCCTCACATGTAAACTAATACCAAATGTACAGTGTATACCACAGAGAATCAAAGAAACACTCATTCTGACAATAGATCATTTCTTGTTCCTCTCAAAAAGTGAAGGAAAAAAAAAACAAGAGATTGTATATACCTCTTGGAGAGAAGCCAAAGACAGGTCGTCCTTAGGACTGGTTTTTTTGGTTTTCAAGCTTCTTATCTCTGATTGTATTGATTGGAGTTGACTTTGTATGTCCTTTAACAGCCTCAACTGCTCTTCACCATATTCATGAGTAATCTCTTGCTTTGCACTAACACTCTCCCTCTCAAGCCTCTCAATTCTCTGTATCAGCTTATGTAACTCAGCTTGAGAATTGCAATCCTCACCCATCACTTCTTTTTTATGGTCACTCACAGTCATCATAACTGTAGGAGAAGGAGTTTTGATTTCACGATGCACTTTAAGCATACCCTTTTTCTTTTCTGCTCCAAGTTTGACAAGTGATTCAATCGTTCCCTGAGACACAGGATCTGGTTTTGTTAATCTGTTCTCTGCACCCAAATTCAACCCTTTTCCATGCTTTTCACTAGTTTGTGGGACTTCATACACATCATGGACATTATGCAAGCCAGGAGAATCGTTAACAACTCCTCCATTATGTGAACTTTCACCTTGATTCACTTCGTCTGTGTTATTAGAGAGCAACCTCTCAATGCTTGCCTGTGATATAATTGAACAGGACCTTCCTCTTCTACTACTCAAATTTGCACTCTTTTCTCCTTCAGCACAATCCGAAATGACCCTCACTTGTTCATTCAACTCCTTTATCTGGTTCAAATAAGAATCAAGAGTTCCACTGCTACATGAAAAGTCAACTGACTTTCTTGTCAGATCCAAACTAGTTTGAGCTACTTCCTTGTCAGTACTCTCCTCCTCTACTATCTTAGGAATCACATCAAGAACTGGACTAGGTGATCTTTCCCTGGTAGCAGCTCTCAAGGAACTCAGAAACTGAATTGCGGGCATTGAATGTAGCCTTCTAACGGTGCTACTCTGCTCCCCATTTTCTCCGTTTCTTTTATCACTTTTATTCAGCATCAAATCCTCTGGGAACTCAAACTCATTAGCACTGAGTTCACACCCCAAGCTCATAAGTTTGTGTCTATAAGCCTGGACTTGAAATTCGAGAGACACAATTAGCATTTCCTTCTGATACATAAGTTCCTCAAAAGCCTCAAGAGAGGCCTCAGCATGGCCTATCTTCTCTTCTGCCACCCTCTTGTAGTGACCTGCCTCCATCTTCACCACAGCCTTCTCTCCCTGCAAACGCAGTATCATGTCCAGTGCTTCACTCGTTGCAGTAGCTGAAGCTTCTCTTTCCTCATCCAACTCAGCATATAGCTTTTCCAGAAGTTGCTGCTGGGCACGAAGTGTCTCCTTCATCGCTGTTACATCACTTTTACTTCGAGATATCACAGAACACGTTAAGCTTTCTGCCATTCTAAACCTTGCTTATTGAACCTATTACCAATTCCTGAACACACAACATAGAAATTCAATATCAGTACATAACAACCAACCTTCAATTCACAATCATTAAAGAATGATAGGGGGGAAAATATTGTTATTTTTTGTTCAATCAATGTAACTGAGGCATATTGTCATTCACAGACCGATTTCAATATTTTCAGATAAATCATGAAGTATTAACGGAAAGAGAAAATGTCGTGGCTAAAGGCATGTGAACACGAGCGTATGAATGAATGAATAAATAAATTAATTAATTAATAAATGCACAAAACCGACGAAAATAATGAAAGCGTATGAATGAATAAATGCACAAAACCGATGAAAATGAAGAAAACTAGTTTTGAAAGTCTAATACTCCATGTGCCGCATCTCAGAAACAGAACAGCGATACGAGCAATACATACGATGAAGAAGAAGATGAGGATCCATTAACAGATATACCATAACGAAGAATGAATCGATGATATAAAAAGCAACAACTTACCAGTAACCACTACAGAATCTCAACCCAACTGAAAATCAGGAATCAACAGTGAGAAAAAATAGAGTAAGCGCGAATGCGATGTTGTAGTGAAGGGGTGTTTGGTCGGAAACAAGAGGAAGGGAAATAAACTTGGAAAAATGAAAAAGATTGGTTTGCTTAGAAAAGGGGAGAACTAGAGTTTAAAACTGTACACGCTTTTCAAACAAGGAAAAAGACTTCAGACCAAATCGAGAATTTATCTACTTTCCTGAATGGGTAGAATTAGAATGGAACAAACAAGAAAATCACGCGAAGGAGCGTGAAGAAGCAATCTGCTGCAAAATTGGGTCAGAAATACCAAAGGGGCACTCACGCATCGTGTGCACAATCCACACAAAAAAAGTAAAAAAGCGAGCTTTTGTTATACGTGCACGAACTGCACTGAGTCAGGCGCACAGAAAACACGAGGAAAAGGACACAGTGTGGCTTTCGGTTTCCAGTTACGCGCACAAGACAAAATCACGGTTTGTTAACGTTTTCGTGTTTGTTGGTTTCAATGCCAACACATTCATTTATTTATTTTTTTTTTGGTGTTTTTAATCTCACGAGTGATTAAACATTTCTCATTTCCTTGTTTTAGGTGGTAATGGGTTTGATTCTTTCCCACGAACCTTCGAGTGCTGCTTGCCATAGTTGCTGCTCTCTCTCTGTTTTATACTTAGTTTGATTGTGAATGGAAAAGAAAAGAAAAAAATAGGAGGAAAAACAAAAGAAGAAGAAGAAAGAAATAGATACAAATAGAAATTATTTAATAAAAAAATGTTTAAGAAGAAAAAATTAAATATAAATATTTATTATGAAAAAAAAGAAAAAGAAAAAGTAAACGAAAATTAAAATATTTATTATTATTATTTATTATAATCAATATTTTATTTATTTTTCTCTCATATTTTTTAATACTATGTATAGATAATTAATAGGATACATTATTATCCATGGCATTTTATTTTTATGTATTATTTAATTTAGTTTTTAAATTTTAAAAATTTTGAATTTAGTCTTTTATGATTTTAAAGTGGTTTAAAAATCAAATTATTATTACTATTATTATTATTATTATTATTAAATAGGTTTAATAGAATATATCAATCTAAAACATCCTCTTAACCAGTCATGTTAAACAAACAAAATTTGTGTTTCAATTTTGAATTGGATATTTTTATTTTTCATTCCTCTTAAATGAATAGCTAATTAAAGACTTTGAGTAGTTATATTTTATAAAATACTAATATTTAAAAAAATAAAAGTAATATTATTTTAATATAATATATAGGTTGATTATAATTTACATATCAAATTATTATTATACCTAGAGTTAAATTAACTTCATTAATATATATTTTTAATGGATAAAATTAATCCTCAATTTGAGTTTGACCCAAATTTAAAAATCATAAACTTCTTTCTTAAATAATAATTTTTCTCGTCTCCACCACGTGTTAGAGTAATGTTTTGATTTTTATTTATTAGCTTACGTAGGTTAAGATATTGTCGATTAACAAAATATTTATTTTAGACCCAAATATGTTTTATTATTAAGATTTATGAAATTATTTTATCATGAAACATAATTTTAAGAATTAATTTAACAATAAGTCATAGACTATTTTATCTTCGAATCATATATATTCAATTTTTTTATTATCTAAAATATTAAAAAAAAAAACTGAAAGGATAATCGACGGACGGGAATTGCGGAGTTGCACAAGGCATCGTTTCTATTGGCTACAGGGAAAGACAGCACGACGCCGTTCGCCGACCACCTGATTTAATAGAATTGGTTGTCAAATAAAAATGAAGTCAACTCCTACACTTGCAGAGATTAGAACCTTCCTTCTATTCAGCACTTGCAGATATTAGAACCTTCCTTCTATTCAGCTTTAATAACATTATTATGGTAGTGATGTAGTGGTGGATATTTATTATTCATATTATATTACAGAGTATATAATATATTATTAATAAATAATAAATAAATATAAAATGAGGAAAGAAGATAAAAATAAATAATAAATTATTTTTTTGGTAAAATAAAAATAGTGATGAGTGAAAATGAATATGATAAAAAGTAAAAAAAATTTGAAGAAATTAGTTTGGTGTGACTATTATTTATTTTTTGTGAGAACTTATCTTTGTGTTCGCTATGTTGCGTTGTTATAATTTTGAATAATAATAATAAATAATATTTGGTAGTTTTAGTTTTAGGTGAATAATAATAAATAATATTTGGTATTTTTAGTTTTGAAACAAAAAATTAAAACGTGTTAACAAAAAATAATTTAATTTAAATATGTAAACAAAATAAAAATTAATTTGAATAGAGTTATTGGAAATATTTTTTAAATTAATTTCTATTCGACTAACTAATTTGTTTCATCAAAAGTATCTCAAACTAAAAAAAAAGTGTCATTCAATAATATTAGGAAAATATGACAGAGCTGTATTATTGTATTGTCTTCATAAGTTTCAAAATTGTGATTATTGAAATGTTAACCTTTTTCAATTTTTAAAAATATATATAATTTATGATATTTTTTATATCAACTTGATGTTTTTTTCTTTACTTCTTTATATATAATATTTATTTGAAAATTTTTCATTGAACTTAATATTTATCAATTATCTCGTTTAACTTATTTCTTATAAAATATTGATAATCACTTTAGTTGTGTCATAATGCAATCTAGTATTTTTGTATGTATCTTTTGTGTGTACATAGTCAATGTAGAAAAAAACTTTGTTCCAAATTTTTTTTGTCATACCAATCAATCATATGAATAATTCTTTTCATAATTCAAGTTTCACTAAATATAGAGTTATTCATACTTAAATTAGATGTGTAGTTGGTTAATAATTTAAATTAAATGATCAATTAGACGTGTAATTGATTAATATGTTTATCATATTATCAATATTTTTGTGGGATGCTATGTGAAGTGTAAGTTATTCAGTCTTTTATTTGATAGTCAATATTTCCACTAGATGTTTTGTTGAAAATGAGCTAGTCAAATTTTCATAAATTGGTTAATGTTGTATAAAATGATAAACTCTTGTTAGTTAAGTCGGTGAGTTTCGACTTATTAATAATATGTATAGTGAGTCAATATTTTATTAGAGTACGTAGAGTTTTAACTTGTTGGTCAACATATTAGTAAACGATTTGCTAGTGATCATTTGGTCATGTTTGAACTAGTTGTGTATAAGATACTTCATTGAAGTAAATTTCTGTAGTATACTTAAAAACTTAATGGTTTTGTTACAATCAAAATCTAAGTAAACTTTTTGTTACTTTTTATGTGATCTAATTGATTTATCAAACCTTTTAAATATTTCTTAAAAGAGATTGAATGTAGGCTTTGAGTTAGGGTAAATTAACATAGAACCTTATTATTACCTGCTTCTAAGTTATTGGTTTACTTACAACCTTTGAATAATGGTGAACTAGTATAAAAGCATTGTTATTATATGCTTCTAACTCATCGGTTTGCTTATTTCATTCATTGCATATATTCATTTAAATAAATAACACTATTAAAACTATTGCAAAATTATTTTAAAATTCTTTATTATATTCAAATGGTTTCTTCATTGTCCTACTAAAATAATGATATAGAACAATTTTATCTTACATTTTAATACTATCTGATAACACCTTACTATTTGTGATTAGATAACTTGACAAATCAACTAATAAAAAATGATTTTTAAAATTCTATTCAAACCAATTTGTTCTATATAAAACAATAGCAACTCAAGAACAAATTGAAAATTAAAAAATAAAATAAATAGGATAATAGAATATGCTACTTTCATGATGAAAGATATGTGCTAAGTTAATTAGCACTAGAGTCATCGAAAAATTAAAATAATATAATATGTGAAAGGAAAAATATTTCTAAAGAACTTAGGATGAGAATTCAAACTTTTCTTCAATTTAAAATTCAAATATTTGATATAAATAGATAAAAAAAGCCTTATACGCTAAGGATAGAAAATAAAAGGATATAATTATGCTTTATTTAAGTGGTAATAAAACATTTATAAAAATAATTTAAAAAAAAATATTACCATAAAATCTTACATGGTTTAATCTACAAATTTTTTTATGGTCTTATCCTTCAATTTTAACACTTCAGTATTGTGAAACCTATTAATAACTTTATAATAAAAACATAACGTGTTTTTTAACTCTAGAAAAAAAGGAAGTTAAAGAAGTAGCTAAAAATGTCTTTACCTACTTCTTCTAAGTTAGAAGTGGTAGATTTTATTAGTTATTTGAACCTATGTTTTTTTTTCATATTATTATATTTAATATGTTTCTAAAATATTTTAAAAATAATATAAATAAAAAAATATTGTTGTTAATTCGACGGTTAATAAATTAAAAAAAATTGGTTTCTCATTCAATTCAATTCAATTAATGATGATAACTAAATTTTTGGATCATTAAATTATTATTTTTTCTAATCGTGTTTTTATAGGTTCTCGTAGATAAAAACTAATATATATGTTCCATATATAAATTAATTAATTTATCTTAAAGAATTTTTTCATATTAAATATTTTCGACAGACATTTGTAACATATATATACTCTTGGGTATAAGCTTACTCAAATATTGATAAAAAAGCATAATTATATTTCGGTTCTTATTTTTAAAAATTTTAGTCCCTTGCTTTCTTTTATGTAATTTTGATTTGATCTCTATATTTTATTAAAATCATTTTATGCAATTTTAGTTGTTATATTTAACTAAATCCAAAATTTTAGTCCTTAATTTTTCTTTTAAAAATTTGGATTTTTTTAATTATCACTATTCATTAATTAATTTCATTTTCAGTTTTTTAAACATTTACTATTACACTCAATTATGTTTGATATGATAATTTGAATAACTAAATTAATAGTCACTTTAAATAATTAAAATGTTAATTTTATTTTCAATAATTGTATTATTCTTAGATAATACCATTCTTAAATAATTTGAAAATAATTTATAATATAAATTAATAATATCATAATCTATATAAAAATAAGAAAAAATTAACTTGGTAGCATAAAAATCATTCTTTATAAATTTAATTTGATAGAATAATAAAAAAAAAACTATGAATCACTAAATAAAAATAATGAAAATGAATAAGGAACAAAATTGTGGAAATAAAATTAAGAAATAAAAATAAAATTTTAATGTAATTTTGATCTTTAAATTTTGGCTTTGAAGTTTTCATACAATTTTGATTTCTATATTTAGCTAAATCCGAAATTTTAGTCCGAAAGAAAAATATAATTTGATAGTATACAGATTTTTCTTTATAAATTTAATTTGATAGCATAATCAACTGTTTTTAAAACAAATATAAATATAATTATGAATTACTAAAATTTAAAGGATCAAAATTATGAAAAAAGTAAAGAACAAAATTGTAAATTTTGTGAAATATAAAGATTAAAATGGTGGAGATTAAGATCTAAATTTTATTTTGTATGTAATTTTGACCTTTGTATTGTAAATTTTATTTTATTTTTTCTTTCTTCTCATTTATTTCTTGTTACTCTATTTTTCTTTATCTCATGCTTATTTTCTTTTTTCTCTTTTGTTCTTTTATTTTTTTCACTCATCTTATTCTTCTAATTAAAAATAGTAAATTAAAATTTGATATAATAATTTTTTATTAATAAAAAAATATTTAAATTATCCTAAAATATTATAATTTAATATATTATATTTAAAAAATATTATATTATAAATTTGAGGTATTATAAATTGTTATGTTATAATCATTAAAAAAATGATTATTTTTTAAAGTAATTTTTAATAAATATATTTTTAAAATTATACTAATCTTCATAACTCAACCTAATTATAATTAAATTAAATTATTAAATAAAATATATATTTAACTCATAAATATTTAATATATTTTAATTCGTTAAATAATTAAATTATTACAATAAAATAATTTACAATTAATTATGTTATTATAAATAAAATTATTTTTTGTCATCATAATTTTAAATAACTAGTTGATATTTTTTAGTTTTGATATTGATTTTAAAAAAATTATATATATAATTTTTATTTACAACGAGAAACATGATATATATTTTCTTAATAGTAATAAGATGATCATTTGTAATATCTCAAATTTATAATATAATATTTTTAAAATATAATATATTATATTATAATAATTTTAAAATATAATATATTTTATTATAATATTTTTTTTGATAATTTTAATATTTTTATTTTTGAAAAATATGATAAAACTTATTTTATCAAATTTTAATTTAATATATTTAATTATAGAAATAAGAGAAGTGATAGAATAACAAAATAGAGAAAAAAAAGAGTTAGAGAAAAAAAAGAATATAAAAAATAAATAAGGAGACAAAAAAAAGTAAAAAACGTAAACGAGAAAAAATTAGTAAAATACTTGAATACAGGAGTTTATTTTTCATTATTGAATTTTGTGTTTGAACATTAACCATGTTGGTAAATAAATTTATATAAATTCTATTTAAGTACTTTTTTTTAAATATATTATTTAAGAAATTGATTTAGTAATCTCAACTTATTAAAAAAATATTTCATAATTTAAAGATAATAAGAAAAATTAATTTGATAACATAAAAAATAATTATTTATAAATTTAATTTGATAGTATTATATAATTTTTAAAAATAAAAAATAAATATAACTATGAATAACTAAAATTTAAAGGATTTAAATTATTAAAAAAATGTAAATTTTATAATAAAGATTAAAATAGCGAAAAATTAGATTAAAAAGTAAAATGGATCAATGCAATGAATAATATATTAAAAAAAGTTACTATGTAAGTTTATTTATTTATTTAATTACAGTTTTTACTGTTTATATTCAAGATTTAATAATAATTTCATTTTTAACATAATACATTTTTTTCTTTTCTAATTTATTTCTCTTATTTATTTATTTTTCTTTGTTATCTTCTAGTGTTTATTTTTCTGTTATTACAGATAAAATTATTAAGTTAATTATTTACTGTCATAACAAATAAAATTATTTATTTTTATAATAATTTTAAATAATTGGTTGATATTATTTTAGTTTTATTATTAATTTTAAAACATTTACTCTAAGTTTTAATTAGAAGATTAACCACAAGATCAGAGGAGAAAAATAAGATAAATAATTGAGAAAAAAATTAATAAAAAAAGAGAAGAAAAAAAAACATATATAGATAAACATTAAAGAGACTTATTTAATTAAATAAATTGATAAAAATTTATTTAAATAAATTTTATTTTAAAATGTATTATTAAGATTGAATTAACTAAAATTGCATATCTTATGAGATATACTTAAGAAATCAAAATTAAAATTAAGAGTCCAAAACGGGTTATAAAATATCGTGGGTAGAGTCAATGGGAGGCTCCATAAATAACCAACAAATTAATCAGGTTTTGTGAGGGAGTGAGAAAACCTCTTTGAAATCTGACACTACTAAAGTTCCACAAATTCGCAGGTGAGGTACTACCCTTCGCTCTCTTTTACCAATTCTTTACTTGCTTCAAATAAATTGCTCCATCGACTTGTTTGTTGCCTTTATTTTCTCAACCGAATTTTGCTTTCTTCGTGAAGCTTCCTATTATACTGAAATTAAAAGTATTAAATGTCGTCATTATTGTTCATTTTTTCAATTTTTTTCAGTTTTGTGGACTGTAATTGCGTTATCAAAGAGAAACACCTGAAAAGTAATAAATGGTATGTGCATCACTTTTCTCTGCCGTTTTAATTATAATCATTCTTCACTGTGTTGAATGTACTTAGAGGAATTTCGCGATGAAATATAACTTTCAAATTGAAAGTTAATGATTGTGTTTGCATGTTTGTTTTCAAGTAATATGCGGGTAATTGTACAAATTGTTCTTTTATCTTTGTTTTTAGGTTGTGAAAAATGATAAAAGAGTAAAGGAATTGGTAAAAACAGTAGTCTTTGCTGTGCTTTCATGAGAAAGGAAATAAGAGACTAACGTGAATGTTATTCTGTATACTTACCCTCTCTTTCCCCTACAGTGTGTTAGTGTAGAGCCTTTTGGTAAATATTAGCTGTGATGTTAGGGCTTTAGAGATCATGAAGATTTTTATAACTTGTTTGATTTTTGTTCCTTCAAAACTGCACATTTTGTTACTGAGGTTGAATCATGCTATATGATGGTTATTGTTGTTTGTGTCTGGAAAAGAATAGGTTATTCCCTGTTTTCTTTCAATTTCATTATCAATTTCTGTCGGCCTTAGCCAGGTGTGCTTTAGTATCATTCAATTATAAAACAGATACTCTGAGCTATGATAAGCCATCGGTCCTATAATGTTAAATGCTATTCTCACTCATAGCGTAGATGGGGATTTGTTGGGTAATTATTGTTGGACATCTGTTATGCAATATGAGGAATTTTTAGTGATCTCAAACTAAAGTACTGTTTATTGTCAGGATATGTACATTCGGGTTAAACGTAGTAAGACAACCTACTTCATCCGGTGCAAGGCATCTGATAAAATTCTTGACATAAAGCAGAAGTTGCAAGAACTTGTTGATCAGCCAGCTAATAATCAACGGTTAATTCTACCTGATACAAGGGAAGTGTTAGAAGACTCTAAGACTCTGGCAGATCAAAAGGTAATGTAGCATTACATTTTCTGTGAAGTATACCTTTTATGTATTCTTTTTAATGTTTGTATATGTGTTAGGCTATATATAATTCCTGATTATTTTTACATGTCAATTCTTAATATATAGCTGGCCAAAATGTTCTGTTTTCTCTCGAATCACTTGCACTTGCATCTCAAATATTTTGACAATTTCCTATATTTTTTTCGCAATTCAGGTTGAAAATGATGCTGTTGTAGCACTGACCTTGAAAAAAGGTAATGCATATTTCTTCCTTTGCTTATTGTGTTAAGAGTTCTATTACATGTGTCCTTGTTGTTTTCTGAAAGATCCTTAAATTTGGATTTATAGATACGTTTATACAGGTCATCCTAGGCTTTAGTTGTATTAAAATTTAGATGTACTATAGGAAAATATAAGTTTAGCAAGAGGTGCGTCAATCCTAACTTAGTGGACAAAATTAGTGACCTTACAAGTCACATGGTTTAAGCGTCTTGTTTTCATCATACAAAAACAGAAATCAGGGGCCAGTGTAAATGTTAAATTGGCTCTAATTACAAATGAATTTTTTGCTTTAAAAATGTTTAGTGAAAAGGCATTAAAAAAATAAACTCATGTAGCACAGATGAGAATGTTATGTTGGATAAGTGGACATGTTAGGATTAAAAATGAATGCATTAGAAAGAAAGTTGAGATAGCATCTGCTGCAGAAAAAATGGTAGAATCCCAACTGAGGTGGTTTGGGCATGTATGCAGAAGTCGAGTAGAAGCCCCCAGTTTCGATGGTAGCCTTAGCCCTATTACTAGTGGTAAATTGAGGCTGAAAAAAGATCAGGCAAAACAATTAAGAAGAATTTAGATTTCAATGTTTTGTAGTAAAACGTTGTTGTACCATTTGATCCATGTAGCTGACCTCATGTAGTGGGAAAAGGCTTGTTCGTTGTATCGTGAATTGTTGCACCATTGTTCATTCCTTTCAATGCTTCAATGGGACTTTTAATTTGGCAATGGCTTCCCTTTATCTACTGTGGAAGGGTCTGACACCAGTGACCCATAGCTCTTTTCGATATTTTTTGTTTTACCAAATAGAGTACTATTCAAATGCATTCTTCTGTTTAACTTTTATTATTAATATTAATATTATTATTATTATTATTATTATCTAGTCATGGTTCCAAGTTATGAATTTGGAATTGTCGTGATAAGAGAAGATATTATTTGTTATTGTAATTATTACTGTTCATATATGGTAGGGATACGAGAAGTTATTACTAATTATTATTATTATTATTATTATTATTATTATTATTATTATTATTATTTCTAGGGTGATAGAGTTCTATACCTCGTATAGTTGTTTCAAACAACAAAATGAGAATCAAAGTTTCAGTTTTCTTCACTTAAATCTTTTTGAAGTTGGTACTAGAGTTTCTAATATTGGGAGCTCTCCTCAGCATTCAAACTCTACCTGCCTTAGTTGCAGTTTCACTTTTTCTGGTTTGTGTTGCTCAAAAGTGCACCCACCTTACGTTTGGGGGTTGCTTAAAGTAGTCCCAAGTAAGCTTGCCACTATGTTGACCACCTTCACCGTTGTCATTGAAGTTACTGTTTTGAGCAGCAAACACACTAGGAGATTGACCATCGTTAGACAGACCTGTTCCTAGAGTCACATTGCTGAAAGGTCATCCGTGCACTCTCATGTGTGACATCTTTTGTCTGAGCGCGAAGTTCACATGCTACTATTTGCCAGCGGGTGTAGGCATGTCTATCCACCATTAAGCCCATTGTTTGTGTAGCCAGAATCCCGTTGAGGAGGTGGTTCTCAATATGCTCTTGTTTGGTCCTTTTGCCTCCAATTGAAGTGCCTCTTTGTCCATAGGCATTGTTAAGACACTATTCACATCTCCTTTTTCTGTTGGTTCTTTTTTTTTTTTTCTTACTCAACATCTTCTAGCATGGCTACTAGTGTATCTCCTTTTTTTCCCATTAAGCAATGCTAATCTTCTGCATTTGCCTCTCACGTGTTTTTCAGTTTATTGCCACAAGGAGGACAATTGGATCTGTTTGGGAACAAGGAGGGTTATATTACCTTAAAAACGTGGGAACCAAGGGTAGTTTCAATAAAGAAATTACTACCTCCTGCCTTTAGTTCTGAAATACTTCCAATTCCTCTCAAATTTGGCTTTTCCATAGTCATCTTAGACATTTGTCAATTTATGTCCTCAGGTCTATGTCTCCTTCTCTATTTTCATAAGAGTCTGTTGAGTCTTTTAAGTATGATACATGTCAGTTTATAAAAGCACCATTGGATCACATATTCTCCTTGTAATACCAAAAGTTTTACCTTTTTATTTTATTCATTTTGATGGATGGGGCATGCGTCAAGTTCTAACATATATGGTGTTAAATTATTTGTTACTTTTATTGATGATTGCACAAAATCACATGAATCTTTCTCATGGAAGAAAATTTTGAAGTTTTTCCTTTATTTGTGAAGTTTTTCTCATGAATTTGGGAATCGATTTCTAAAATATATGCAAATAAAAAATGGTTAAATTCCTTTCTGAAAATGGTATTGTTCATGAACTCACATGTGTGGATACACCATAATAAAATGAATTTATTGAAAGAAAAAATAGGCATCTACTTGTAATGATTAGTGTCCTTTTGCAAATGTTTGTACCTTACTCCTATTTGGGGGAGCCTATACTTGTTGTTTCCTACCTCATTAGTAGATTATCCTCTTGTGTTCTAGATGACCTTATTCTTGTTAAATTTCTATCATCTTTCTTTCCATCTATTCCCTTTTTGTTCTATCTTCAAATTTGTGTTTTTTGTTATGTTGCGTTTGATCATGTTCATAGTCAATTTTGTGAGAAATTAGATCTTAGAGTTGTTAAGTGCATATTCATTGGATATATTTATGATAGAAAGGGATATTGTTGTTATTAACCTCTGAGTCAAAAAACTTATTCTTCTATGGAGGCCTCCTTTTTCAAACATTCTTATGTGTGGATCCCTAAAAGTCAGGTCTTTTGACTCTCTTGAGTTGTTCTTTGTCCCTTTGGTGTAGGAACCTTCATCCATTCATCCTGATGTTACCCTTGGTACATCTTGCAAGGATGCTCTTGAGGCTACTCTTGATGAGTACATTTTTGTTAGTCAAGATCAATACCAAATATTAGTCGTCCAAAAAACCTCTTCCATATTCATTATCAGTGGAGACAAAAGGAACCTAACATGGTCCATGAACAACTACAATCGTTTGAGTCGGAGGTAAGTGTTCATACTTGTAAAGCTTTTGAAAGAAAGACACCCCATCCTTGGTTGGGAGACTTACTCATGCTATGATTTCCTTGGGATATTGGTAGTGTCATTGTGACCATACCTTGTTTATCAAACATTCCATATTACTCTTTTCTTGGTCTATGTGGATGGCATGATTGTTGCAGGAGATGATGAGAATGAAAAGTTCATCTTGAAAGAAAAGCTTGTTTCTCAATTTTAATGAAAGATCTAGGAAAATTAGAGTACTTCTTGGGATAGAAGTTGCCTACATAGAAAAAAGGATCTTTATGTTCCGAAGAAAATATGTTATAGACCTTCTTAGAGAAGCATGTAAGATTGATTGCAAGGCCACTATGGCTGCTATAGAACAGAACCCTATAATTGGGAGTAATGAAGCTTGTTCTGCATTGAGTAAGGGTCAATATCAAATACTTGTAGGGAACCTTATTTACTTAGCTGACACTTGACCAAAAGTAATTTATGTTGTAAGTGTGGTCAACCAATTCATACATGATCCAAGAAAGTGACATTTAGAAATTGGGAATAGGATCCTTCAATATCTAAAGACAAGTCCACTAAGAGGATTCTTATTTAAAAAGAATGAAAATTTAAATAAGAATATGTATATTGATGCAAACTATGCTAGGTTTGTTACTAATTGGAGGTCCACCTTTGGATAATACATCTTCTTGGGTGGAAATCGAAGAAGTAAAACATAACATGTTATTGCAAGGTCCAATACTAAGGTTGAATTTCGTGTAATGGCACAAGTGATGTGTGAATTGTTATGGTTGAAAATTATTTTGAATGATGTAGTGAAATATGAAGAACCTATGACTCTTTGTGATAATGAATCATTAATATTGCTCACAATCCCATTGAGCATGATAGGACCAAGGACACAGAAATTGATATACATTGCATTAAAGAAAAACTGGATAATGACCTCATAATGGTTTCCTACATCCCATTAGAACTTCAACAAATAGATTTGTTTACAAAAGAACTTACCACAACGGTTTCATGATATCAATGCAACAACTCAAGGGGTGTGTTCAGTTAAGAGAAGATATCATTAGTAATTGTGATTATTGCTATTAAGATATTTTGTAGGGATACAAAGAGTTAGGGACTTGTTTGTTTACTGTTGTCAAAAATAAATTTCAATTTTTTAATTTTTAAAAACTAAAAAAAGTTTGTTTGATAATTGATATGTAAAATTAGTTTTTAAAAACGGTTTATTGTTTTTTTGTTTCTAAAAACTAAAAAAATGAAAACTGATGAAATGTGTTTATTTGATTTTAGTTTTCTTTTTTCTTAAATGGTATTTGTCCATTGATTACGCCACATCACTGCTTTCATTGTTACAAATTTGTTGAAGTAGTCTTTCAATTTCTGCGTGGCGAATTTTGACCATTGATTCCGGAGGACCAAATAATATATTATTAAAAAATATTAAATAAATATAAAAGGGTAAAAAAAGATGAAAGGGTGAGAGGATAAAATTGTAAATATATAATTAAATATATAAAATGATGATTAAGTTTGAGGGGCAAATTACAAATGACCAAAATTATATGAGAGTTTCAAAATTTTGGGGGGTCATGGCTCTTCTCAGTTCCCAAGAAGATCCGCTACTGGTCGTAATGGTTCTTCTCCTCCTTAACATAAAACAGCTTTCAAACAAGAGTTATCAAATAAGTTTATTTTCAATTTATTCTCTATAAAATAATTATTCAAATTTTTTTTTAAATTAAAAAGCAAAAATTAAATCAGAGATGTCTTTATTATTTGTAATTATTTTTGGGTGGTAGAGTTCTATGTAATGTATCCTCCTGTACTGTTTCAAACCAAGAAACGAGAATCAGAGTTTCTGTTTTCTTCCTCGTAAATCTTTTTCAAGTGAACTTCGAATACTAGAGTTGCTCTCATTCTGAAAATGGCAGTCACAATACGTTCTTGTCAATTTTAGTGATGGAACCATAGTCTCGGTTTTACTGTATTGTTATTCCCAACAGGATAAAGAAGCAATGAGTATAGGTTATTACCATGCTATGGCTGCTTGGAATTGCACGCATTATTTGTATATAACCTTGGAAAATTTGTTTCAGTTGGATTTTCCTGCTATTGTCAAGGTCAAAACTTCCTGTTTCAAATTTCACTAAAGCACATCATGTGCTTTTAACTGGAGTTTACTGAGGTTTGGAAACCAAAGAAAAATAATAATTTTTTTCCATCCAAACGTTAACCTGAGCTGCAGTTTCAAATGATGGATTGGACTGAATTGAAATTGTCTTGAAAGTGATAATTCACTATCCCCCTCTCCCGGTTTTCTGTGCATATTAGGAGTGTCTCTCTCTTTGTATATTTGAGGTGATCTTCACAATCATGCAACTGCACTTACGTGTGGCTTATTTTCTGTACCATATTTTGTGGTTGCAAATATTCCTGAATCATTCATTTTGACCGCCCTTGTTTGTTATAGAATCATTATGCATGTGCCTACACAACAACTTTGATTTTCAGTGACAACAAAATGAAGATTTATCTGTTGTTTCCAGATGATAATGAGTTTGAGGAGGTCAACATTGTCCAGCCCAACGATTTCTACCAAGCTCGGGATGCGGATGGTGCCAGTTGGTAAAGGCGTACTTCAGCAATGGCTAACTCAGATTACTGGTACCCTGCTCATGGAATCATTGATAAATATTCCTTTTAACATTTTAAATGAAATTCCCATGTTATTTGCTGATAGTATTGCTCCATTAATGTATCAGTTGGTATAATGAAATTCATAATGGCTCAGTAAACATTTCCCAAAGGATTGATCGATTGTAGGGTAATGATATACTTGTTTACATATTCCTGAATTTATTGCCTGAAGAGAATATGGCACTTTCTGAATCTTTTGAATCAAGTTTGTGGGGTTAAGGTCTAGATTGGTTTTATACCAATGTAAATGTAATGCTGAAGGCGTCAATCATTTGCATAGTATTGGCCATTGGGGGCAGGAACTTTCAGTTTTTATATTTGTCAAAACTTTGTATGTTAGTTCATAGACTTAAAAAAAAATATTCGTCTAGAGTTTTATGAATAGGGTCTAAATCAATTTTTTTATAACTGGGAAGGTTATTAACCAGGGAAGGCATTATAAGTTTTAAAATGCGTACGGTTTTTACGACGGTTTATCAAAATTAAATGATTATATAAATCTTTATAATTTTTTTGACAAAAATTCTGGTAAGCTAATTAATTTTTTTGAAACATCTTGTCATTGGAAAAATCGTACTTTAATTTTTTTTGGTAAATGTTTTATCAAATAACATAAAAAAAATGAATGAACAAATTAAAGTGAATGAAAAATGTGTTTTTTTTTAAATCTATTAAAATTATATATTTTAATGGGTAAATAAGTTGTTTAAAAATGATATGATATTATAAATCTTTCTTTTATATTATTTATCATAAATATTTGTTTTACCTTTTTCAAGGTAATTGACGATGAGTCTCTAACAATATTATTTTAATATATAATAGTTAAAATTAATTATTATTTTAAATTAATAAATTATTAAAAAAATAAATGATCATAATAAAAAATAAGGGTGTTTTTTTAGATTGAATAAATTAATTCTTTTATAATTTATATATTAAGTTATTATGTTTTAAATAAAAATTATTTTATTAATATAATTTAAAAATATATTTTTTTATTTTTATTTAAATATTTTTTAATTAATTATTTTGGTATAGATATATTAATATTTTTTTAATTAATTCAAAATTGGTCTGTTACTAATATAGGATTAGACTATACTAAAATTTATAGTTTATTTTAAAATATAAATACCATCAATTATTTTTATTTGACTAATAAGATTAAACTAGATTAGACTGAATCACCTCTTTTGACCGTTTTAATAAAAATATCTTACACTCTCTTACAAGTACAATGACTACCCACCCCTTCCCTTTCGTCCCAATAAAAGTAACCAATTCATTTGTAAAAGTAACACATTATGACCACTTTAATAGAAAACTCATATTTGTGTGAATTGATTTTGAGTAACTGAAAAAAAAAAACCAATGATCTACGTCTAATCTATTATAAGTTTTCATTGGCCATTTATAAGTTTTCTCGTAATTAATTTATATAAGTATAATTAAATCATACTAAACTAACCACAGGTTAATTAAATTGATAGTTCCATATTAGACTTGACATTTAATAAAACAATGTTTAATTTTTACATTTTTAGCCATTGGATGCAATATGATATTACTATACATTGTAAAACACAGATATTGTATTCTTCTAACTTGTTCTTCATCTATAATAGTTACAAGGAGTAACTTGTTTCTTCATCCATAACAAAGATGTATTCAACTCTTTTAGTTGATAATACAATATTTCTTATTTTTTTTGTAGTCTATGATACAAGATTTTTTGTAATGAAATAATATCATCCACGTGTACTTTTGCATGCATAGTTGCATATCAATAACTTACTAATCAGATAGTGTCTCATTTCTTAAAGCATAGATCAAGGTTAGTGGGTTAGACAAAATATGAGCACATAAGTAGACAATAAACATAATGCCAGCTCTAAATGTTGCAAGGTATAAGGGTGAATCAATCATTTGTATGCAGATTATTTTTCCCACTTTCTCAAACTCTTCATCTAGTCTTAGTGAGGTGGTTTGATGCTTTTGAGCATGTTTTGTTTCATCCAACTTAACTTTTTCAAAAGCTCCCTCACGTGCTTTCCTGTGGTGTGTATAAATGTAGTCTCTTTTTTGTTTAATTTGAACTTTGAAAAAAACTTTAACTCAACCAACAAACTCTTTTCAAACTCATTATGTATCAATTTAGAAACATTCTTCACAAAGAGATTATTAGTAACATAGAATAGTATATCATCGACATATATTTGAATTATAAAAAAATTAAATTAATGACCTTTGTAGAATGTAGTAGTATCTACTTCTCCTTTTATAAAATCATTTTAATATATTAAAAAAGAGCTTATTTTTTTATATCAAACTTAAGGAGCTTGCTTTAAGCAATAAATGACTTTGTTTAATTTAAAAATATGACTACTCTAATCAAGGTGTCAACCTAGCCCCACTAATTAGTTGATATACATACACAAAGAAAGACCTTGCAGATAATAATTTCTAAATGAAATGTAATAAGTATAACTCAATGAATATTTATAGTGATAAAAACTTTCTCACTTAGAAATGATTCTTTTCTTAGACAAACTTAGATTAATGTATTTTGTAAGACTATTTTACAAAATATTGAAACATTTTTATCTTAGCATGTGTAAAACTATGAAACCAACGTTTTTTATAATAATTTTCCCTAACATAATAATTGTTATGTTGATTATGTTATAACTAACACAACCAATTTGTATGAATTTTTTTTTATTACTTTGTTTACTTGAAAAATTTATTTATTACTTTGTTTACTAGCATACGTACTCCACATTTTCCACCAGACAAAATATTTAAATGAGAGAAAGAAATAAGGAGAGATTGATCACTTACATTACATACACTCATTTGAAAGATGTTGTGTAACTTCTTTTATTTATTGATATCATTGAATCTTAAGCATAAGGATTATGAAGTGAGAGCATTAACTATAATGTTGACGTAGAAGATCTATTAGTGATGGATCCAATGGTGAGGTCGTCCATTACAAGATCATTTAATGATAAAAGCAACTAATACCTAGTAGATTATTTGATAAGATCATTTGATGCTATGAGTATTTTGTCTTATGACTATGATGATTGATTCTTCATATTGTTTGATTTGGGATGATTAATTCTTTAATTGTCTACTATTTGATGATTACAACAAACCTGAAAATATAAATACACATAACCCTTTTCTCCCATTTTTTTCATGATCAAATGTAGTAGTTAGAATATCCAAGAAAAACATAAAAACGACAAAATCATAACATTTTATCATATTACATTAAGTTAGACAATACATAACATGACAACAACAAAACTTTTGCTAGTGTTGAAAATATCAATCACACATAGTTTATTTCTTAATTGATTAAATCCTTTTGTAGTAAGTGGTTTAGAATAGATATCATCAAGCTGATTATAATCATAATCTCTTTTCTAAACATGATCTTTAATGAAAGGATGATAAATTTAAATATATTTTGTGTGATAATGTTGCATGAAATTGTTTATTAAGTTGAAAACATTAGTGTTATCACATCTTAGAGGAATCTTATTTAATTTCACTCCATAGTTAGAAAGTTGTTGCTTAAACCATAAGGTTTGAGTGTAACTATTACTAACTTTTATGTATTCAACTTTGGCTAAAGAAAGAACATCATAAACTTTTTTATTGCTATATCATGATATTAAAAATACTTCCTAAAAGATCATGTGTTTTAATAGTACTTTTACCATCAAGCTTGCAATTAACAAAATTAGAATTAGAATAACTGATTAAATTAATAGTTTTTTTCAACTATTTAAGATCTTTTTAGTATGTAACAATAAAATATGATTATTTTTAGGTGATGATTGATAGGTAACACATATGCACACACACTAAGCATGGTATTAGCTAAAGGAGAGTTAAATATCAAGCCTTTTGTACATGATTGGGTCAAAAGACTTAATTTTTTCGTCTTTGTCGACATGGATATAAACTATTTTTTAGATTTTTCTATTTCAAATTTCTTTAGAAGATCATAAAAATATTTTGATTGGTTAACAAATGTACCATTTTTCATTTGTGTCACTCGTAAAGTGAGGAAGAAAGATAGTAGCCCCACATTAACAAATTGTTCACATAACTAATTGTTAGTTAATCAAAATAAGTGGCGCTCAACAAGAAGTTGCAAACTAACGATTTTGCAGATTGACAAATCAATTTGTAAATTCTATATATTATTATTTATGGGTCTTGGATGAATCTTTTACTGTGCTCTTTGTTCCCTGTTGTATAAATAGGACTTTGCTTAGTTTTAATTTTTATGTTATCTTCCATTTTTTAGTTTTACAAATTTAGTTTGCTCTCTAGTTCTTAGTTTAAACTTCTCAGTTTCTTATGTTGGGTAATCCAAGTGAGTTAAGTCCCATATTGAGTAAAAATGAAAAAATTGAGCAACATATAAGAAAATATGACTCATAACCTAATGCCTTAAGGTTTTGTGTTGAGAGTGATATCAATCCTTACATGGGTTGAACTCATGTCTCGTTGGTGTGTTTCTCCTCTGTGAAAACCCCTTGAAAGACCCAACAAGTTGGGTTATGGGTCATACATGTGAGACTTAGAATCACACTTGCACTACAAGAAAATTGCGTATTACCGACGAATATTTACCGATAGATTTGTAGCCGTCGAAAAATAATCATTACTGACGGATATAAAATATTTGTGGAAATAATAATTAGTTACCGACGGATTTGTAAAATAATAATTAGTTATCGACAAATATATTCATCGATAAATCCGTCGGTAAATCCGTCAATAAATTAACAATTAATTACAGACGGATATATCCGGTCAGTAAATTCATCTGCAGAATTAACAATTATTTACCGACGGATATTTCCAGTCGGTAAAATTATATAATATAATTTAATTATTCACCTAATTAAAAAATAAAATATTTTTTATTTAATAATTTAATTTAATCATAATTAGATTAATTTATAATAATTTATTAAATTAAATAATTTTTAAAAATAAATATTTAATTATATATAAATATATAAAAATATAAAATATATAAATATATAAATATATTTGTATATTACCGACGGATTTTTGGTCGTCGAATTCCATCGGTAATATTCATTTACCGACGGATTTTTGTTATTACCGACGGATTTTGACCGTCGGTAATTTTAATATTTCTTGTAGTGTTGGATTTCCAACAATCTCCCTCTCAAATATAAATTTTCCCATATTGGTAAATCCCCTCGAACTCGCTAGTGGTCCTTCCATGTAAGGCACCTAGCTCATTCTCGATTCACATGAGAGAAACACACCAATAAGACATGAACCCAGTCCACATAAAGATTGTCACCACTCTCAACCCAAAACCTTAAGACACTAGGTTATGAGTCATACTTCCTTATATATTACTCAACTTTCTCATTCTTACTCAATATGAGACTTAACTCAGACTTGGATTACCCAACATCCTATACATTGAAGAACATTTCGTAACCTAACATTTCAATTCAGTTTTTCAATTTATGCTCTTATAAAATTTGTCTTTTTTTTCTACTCTTTCTATTTCAATTCATATAATTTATCATTTCTACTATTTTATTATGACTTTCTAGATTTCGAGGATTAGTTTCCTAATCTAAATTGTTTATCATTGATTGAAATTTATTTTAGTTGTTTATAATTTAGTATAATCAATTGTAATGGAGATTGTTAGGTTGAATTTGATAATTACATCATAAATCAATTTTAGGTTTATGTAATTATTTTTCTTTGTTAAATCATGTCTCTATCTCAATTGAATGCATTGAATAAATTAGATCCAGTAATTTGAACAAAAAATGGTTAGAATTCATATAAATCTATCTTGCGGTTAAAATTTAGGTTTAGAATCCAATCATGATCAACTAGTCAAATGGAATATTAGAAAATTAACCATTATTATTACATTGTATTTACATTATTATATTATTTAGATAATAGACTCAAAATCAAGTAAAATTTCAAAACTTAAAATTTTTGCTATTGAAAATTAATCTAGAATAAGTCATTAATGTTTCTAGAGAATACAATATAAGTTTTCTCCTAATTATTTTATGTTTTCCTAACTCTTTTAGACAATAAATTGTCAATCAATCTTATAAGGTTCAATACCATTAAATGTGTCATTCTTTCTTATTTGTAGGTAGGATCCCTTCAGATAATTTGTTAGTAGACAAACTCAATTGAAAAAAAATTAGTGATTAAATATTGTTGCATTCGAAATAATTCATAATTTTTATGTTTGTATACGAATAACTTTCAACATATCTCACATTTCTTTAGCAATTGTGTACTAAGAAACATGAAAAAATTTAACATGATTCAAAGCAAAAGTTATAATCCTTTTATCCTTGAACCATGTTTCTATCTACGTTCATCCTACTGTTATTTTTTATTTTTTGCTTATCATTAATCCAAATATTAAAAACAGATGGATAATTGGTAATAACATTTTAAATGCTTGAATATTGATTTGAAGGAAAATTTTCATTTTATTTTTTGAGAACTAATCATTCACCTTGCTAATACACAAATAATCTATTAATAAATACATATTTAATAAAAGAAAGTTTATTCTTAACTATTAAAAACTTAAATACCTTTTAAGAATTTAATCTTTAAAGATTTTATAAAATTGAATGATTAATTATCTTTAAATAAACTAGAATAATTTAAATATTAATATTTATTATTAGTAGATACAAGTATAACCAAAATATACTTCATATTATTTTGAAATATTTGTTATATTACATAGTTTACAATTATTTTGTTTTTATTATTATATTTGAAGGTATTTTAACCATTACATGAATTAATTAACATAATAAGAGTGTATATATATATATATATATATATATATATATATATATATAAATTTTATTTTTAATTTGAGTTAAAATATTTTAATATATAATATATGATTAATGGTATGTAAAAAATAATATTTCATCTAAAAATAAGAGTGTATGGTCTTATGTCCACTATTATAACATCATTAGGATTAATTCTCATATTTAAATCTACTTTAGAGCTTTCATTTATTATGATTTTGTCCTTGAAAGGCGTTTCGATCAATTAAGAGAGAATCGTGTATATAAACAAACTATTCAGGGCCTCGACTCCTAATGTAAGACTTATAAATGTACTAAACATAGTCTCCTAATTGAGGACTAAGGAGCATAAATACAGCGAAGATTCGACTTTTAACCCCATAATAGACACCAATATTTCGTTTAGGAAAAAAGTGTTTTTGTTTTATATCTTTTCTAGATGTAACATGTAAAAATAAATATATAACAATTGAAAGTAAAATAAATGAATGTAATTAAAATAATTTATCTATAAATACAAATGATAGGATTTTAAAATTAATTAAAAATTAAAATAAAATCTCAATTTCACATTTTTTTCGCTGTAACTATTATTATTTTACAATTTTATCTTCAAGAAAATTTTTCAATATTTCCCATTGAATTCTAATAGATAGAAAATGTCAAAGTACACCATTTTATCATTTTTTTTACAATTTGTTTTAATATTTTTTTTTCAAGACACATTAATACTTTGTTAGAAATTGAATGAGCTAATAAAATTTGAGAAAATTGAAAGGTTTATTTGATGGTAAAATTTACAAAATTATGACAGTTGAATGATAAAATGTTTAATTAAGTTAAAATAAGATTGAAGTTAATATAAAAATGAGTAAAACAGAAACTTGAAGGTTAATTTTATAAAACAATGATAGTTACTTAAAATAAAATTAAAATTAATATAAAAATATGATTTAAACATGTCTAATTTTTTATTTTTTATTTATTGTTAATTTAGAGATAATCTCACCTGATCATTATAATTTAATACATTAGTTTAACAACTTTCATCTACTAACTTACTTTTGAACTATTAAATAGTTTAATAACTTTCATTTAACACACTTTATATACATATATTTATAAATCTTCAATTTAATTTAAAACAATGATAAATTTTCTAAACTTAAATAATTATTAGTAGATTTGATAATTATTGCTTAAATATTAAAAGTATATTTAGATATCTCGTACAGAAATTAATTTTTATAGATTTAAATTATTTGATATATGAACTAATTTGTTTAGAATTTATCTCATATAATTTTTTAATTATTTTATATTTAAAATAATTTAATTTATATAAAAAAAATCAAATCATTTGTTTGTTTTTAAATTAATCCAAAAATATAAAACTAATTAAAAGTAGTGGCGCGAAAACTTCTGGCCCAACTACATCGCCACCTTGGTTCGTAACTGAAACCGTTTTCTCGTATCGCCATTTAATTTATTATATATTTATTTTAAGTCTTCTTTTTGTTTTATTTTTTTTTATTTTACATTTTGACAATATTCATTTTATTTTTCTTAACAAAACTCTTTTTTGTAATACCAAAGAAATCACCAAAACCGTTTCCGTCAAAATTACAGAACACCACTATTCTCCGATGCCGACCGTTTTCCTCGGTCCATCTCCGGCGACCGGTTAACTCCTTTGACTTCGGCGGAATCGTAAGGCTCTGTATCCTTCCTTGGAGTAATCACTTTGTTTTTCTGTGTTTTGTGTTTCGAGTTGCATAGATACGTGAAATTTCTTGTAGTTGAGAAACTTTGTTCTGTTCAATTTCGGTTGTCCGATTTGCTCTATATGATTCTTTCGATTTTGATTGCTTTGTTTACCTTACTATGGCTTTTTGTTTCTGATGAAACTTCCCCCTGTTAATATCCTTTCTTTTCTCAATCTGTTGGAGGTTTAGTTCTCAAATTTTAGAATCGGATGAAAGTTTATGTGCTGAATATGATTCAATGAACTACCGTTGCGTATTGTCAATGCGAGATTCATCGCCTTCGCAATTAAACACTCAACGTGTTTTCTGAATGAAAGGTACGAAACCTGTCCGTCCATCCAGACATCTGTCATGATCCCTCTCACCCCTCTCAGAACCCTTTCTTTTTCTTTCTAAATTTTCCCGGAAAGTTTCTGTTTTCTCTCACTTGCTTGTATTTTCATCGATATTCGTCTATTTAAACCTGCAAAATATGCGGATGGTCAAAGAAATGAAATTATTATTTCTATTTTACACTTCTATATATATATATATATATATATATATATATATATATATATATATATATATATATATATATATATATTCTTTTTAACCTGCAAAATATGACGATCGAATTTTGTATTATTTTTATTTTTATCTTTGCAGGAAATCATGTATGAATTCTTCACTTTTTTTTATACGTATTGTATTAGGGAATCTAGTTAGTTTTGTAGGGATGGAAAATGATCGTCCCTGCACGTGGACATGCATGTCTTTGCCCATCACCCCAAGAAAATTACCATCTGGGACTCCTGCCTTCGATTAAATTAAGAAAATTATAATAATTGCTCGCAGCGTCCAACAGAAACAAGAGACGTAATTTTTAGGAAAATCATCATTAAAAAGTTAGTATAATATTACACTAGGGTCATGAATTGATTATTACTAAATCATGTGAATTATCCGGGGTGGTTCATCTTAGGCAATCCTACAAAGTTGGGTTAAGGAACATGTGTTTGTTTTTTAGGGAAAGAAGAGCTTATCTGATATGCAATATATTGTTTTGGTTCGGTAATCTAATGACAAGGGGTTGCTGAAGTGGAGGAGAAGAGGATAGTGCGTTTTTATGTGGACTAAACCCATTTGCCAGCACAACACACAAGACCATGGCAGTCTCGTGAGAGAAACAAAAGGGGAAAAAAATTTTATAGCCTGTACCATACCCTATGCACTTCCTCTCCCTCACCCTACACCGTCCATTATCTAGTCCACTCACCAGTATTCCCAATTTCCAAGGGGACCCCCCTTCCGCTGCAATATGAATCCTCCTTTTTGTGCAGTTAAACTATAACCAACGTCTAATGATAATAATAAACGTTAAATGCACGTCGAGGCAGTTTCAGCGAGTTTCTCTCACCCATTACCCCAAATGTTGTTTTCCCTCTCTGTGTTTTTCTTACGGTGTCCCGATCTGGTTGGATTTGGGCTTCATCTGATGAGAAAAGCATATCCACTTCCGTTTCTTGGGTTTGATTGTAAAATTGGTTTTCCTACAGATCTGTGTCTCTGTAAAGATGTGCGCTTTCTGCATTTATTTACTTATTTGTCCCTTTTCTTTTTTGACGCGTTAAATTCTTTTCCATTTGTGTCTGACTTTTAAGCTGGGTGCATTTGTGGCAGATTTACAGCACGGAAAAGGATCTCCTTTGTAGATAATTTGATGCGGTTCTTTTATTCCGTTGAACGCGGAACACATGATTGGCAAGGCTGCGGAATCTGGTTTGCCTGATTAAATTTTCAATCAATGTGGTCCAATAGGGATAGTTAGTTAGGGTGAATGGATGTATGTGAATCAGGACAAGCATCAGGGAAGAACAAAGCCTCGGGGAGACCAAGAGTAAGACCACCACCCTTGGTTCTGGCAGAAAAGAACAATGCGGCCACCACCAGGCGCTCATCAACAAGGGAAGTTAGTTCTAGATATAAGTCACCCACTCCTGGTAGCCCATCTAGTACTCGTAGATGCCCTTCACCAAACCTTACAAGAACGACGCCTGCATTAACCTCCCAGTTGTTTCCAAAGAGGTCTCTCTCCGCAGAAAGGAAGAGGCCTTCAACTCCTCCTTCCCCAACAACACGAAAACCTACTACCCCTACCAATGACTCGTCTGTTGATGGGAAATTGTCCAGAAGGCTATCAGGTAGCCGTTTGCCGGACAGTCTATGGCCTTCCACAATGCGAAGTCTCAGTGTTTCATTCCAGTCAGATACCATTTCCATACCTGTTAGCAAGAAAGAGAAGCCAGTTGCTAGTGCTTCTGACCGCACTCTGCGGCCGTCTTCAAATGTGGCGCACAAGCAGGCGGAAACTCCAACCGTAAGAAAGCATACGCCAGAGAGAAAGAGGAGTCCTCTTAAAGGAAAGAACGCTTCTGATCAGTCTGAGAATTCAAAGCCAGTTGATAGCTTGTCTTCTCGATTAATAGATCAACATCGTTGGCCGAGTAGGATAGGTGGGAAGGTACTCTCTAATGCATTAAATAAAAGTTTTGATTGTGCTGATATCAGAACGTTGAACACTTCAGTTCCGGGAACAGGTGTTTCTTCACCGAGAAGATTGTCTGTATCTGATGAATCATGTAAACCGTTGCAAAGGGCTTCTAGTGATGCTGTAAGGCTGTTATCACTTGTTGGAAGTGGCAGAATAGGAAGCGGGATGAGATCAGTTGATGAAGGCTCTCCACGGGAATTAAGACCTCACAAATCTGTTACTTCATCTCCAACTGATAAAGCAGGACTTGCATTTGCTGGAGTCAGATCTCAGTCCTTGTCAACTCCAGGATCACGAGTGCCCTCACCTAGTAGGACCTCAGTGCTATCCTCTTCTAGTTCGCGAGGTGTCAGTCCATCTAGGCCAACACCATCAACTCCTCCTTCTCGGGGGGTTAGTCCATCTCGAATTAGACCAACCAATTCATCCATTCAATCAAACAATTCAATTTCAGTGCTCAGCTTTATTGCTGATTTTAAAAAGGGGAAAAAGGGCGCATCCTACATAGAAGATGCTCACCAACTGCGTCTTCTCTACAATAGATACTTGCAATGGAGGTTTGCCAATGCAAGAGCTGAGGCTGTACTTTATATCCAAAATGCAATTGTGGAGGTATTGATAACTATCTTCTTCTTTGCATATGATGGCCTTTATCATATAATTGGCTAAATTTTCTCACGAAAATCCTTATTAAATGGTGCAGAAAACTCTATATAATGTATGGATTACTACTTTGTCCCTGTGGGAGTCTGTGATTAGGAAGAGGATCAATCTTCAGCAGCTGAAGATTGACCTTAAGCTGAATTCTGTTTTGAATGATCAGGTGATTTTTTTTTTCCTGAAATATATTAATTTTATGCCAACTTTTATCGTTGAGTCTACATTGTAGCTCTTTTATTTTTTACCTTTAAAGGATAATTTAGTTAGAGGCAACTACTAGCGAGATAAGTAATGAAAATATACAGAGCAGGAGATAGGCCATTATATTTAGAAGTTATTTGTCTTATACTTTCGAATTATAGGTTATTATTCATATTATAGTTTGTATTTTAAATAAATTTAAATTTTTATGAACTAAAAGCTTTTAGTTATGTTTGTTTAACTTGGACTTTTAGAAGGTGTATGAATAGAAAAATCTGAAATAGTTTGGGAGGGGTTATCTTTGTAATTAGATGTTGGTAGTGTACGATTCTGAGGTTCCCATTTTACTTGCTACGAGGGCGAGATGCTATTTTTCTCCATCTTTACTTGTTTCCAATTTCAAGACTTAGCCATGCATTTTAAAATGTGAGCCTTTTGACAATGCATGAAGCTGATGACCTATCTTGATGATTGGGCTGTACTTGAAAGTGACCATATTGATGCTCTAACCGGAGCCGTGGAAGATATGGGGGCCGGCACTCTTCGTCTTCCTGTAACTGGAGGAGCAATTGTATGTATCGTGGTAGAATGCTATTTTTTTTTCGTTTTAAACTGATGATGAGGCAATGACTTCATTGGTATGTTACACTTTTACAGGCAGATATTGAGCATTTGAAAGTTGCTATCTATCAAGCTGTTGACGTCATGCAAGCAATGGGATCTGCTATCTGTTCTTTGCTCTCACGGGTGAGTTAGCTGTTTTCTACAGGATTTATATAGCATATATTAACAGTGATGGGGATTTATGTAGCAAATTAACTTCATCAATTTCCATCATTGCCTAGCACGTGTGTATCAATCAACTATTGTTCTAGCCAATATGTATTTTTGCATTTAAACGTCTGTTATTTTCAATGGTTTCTATTTGCATATCTATTTATAAAATTAAGCGTTTGAATTCAATATTAAAGGGCGCAACTGTAAATATTTTATCATTATCCGATCACGAGGTCTATTCTTGGTTCTCACACCATTTCATTTTTGTCTGTGCCAGGTTGAGGGGATGAACAGTTTAATTTCTGAAGTTGCTGTCATAGTGGTGCAGGAAAAGACCATGCTTGATGAATGTGAAATGCTACTGGCTTCAGTAGCAGCTATGCAGGTAAGTCATGATATATGTTTTCTAGAACATGAATTATGCTCGGCAAATTTCTCATTCTTATATTGCATATGACCAATTAATTTACAAATAAATTTCATTTTTAAGCATCAGTTATGACTTTGTGCATTAAATGATTGAAATTTGATGTTTTTTACTCAATTTAGGGATTTAACTTTTAAATAATGCTCGATTTAAGAAACGTAATAATGGTACCATCAAATTAAGTAAAAACTGAGGCTAAGCTTGTATTAAATATTGGAAGGTATAGGGCTGAATCAGTTTGATATCAGATCAGTAAATCCTTATTACAGTGATAAATAGCAGAATGAAAGTTAAGTACACTGGGCCATTTGGGAGTGCTTAGTCTCTCCCACTTGTCATAATTAATTTCCTGATACCCTTATCTATTCTCCGTATATTCTCCCTCATCACCCAAAAATGCCCCAGTTGACCAGTACTGCCCGGGCAGTTATTTAGAATATCCCTCTTTCGCTATGATCAGGTGTGATTCTGTCCACTAAATTATTCAGCATCACTTTCTTTTGGGCTCCGCTACATCAACTATAGTACCTAGGTCTTGGGTCCGTATCATGTACTCTAGATCTATATGATGAAGACCTAGTTTGATTGTAAACCAGTGTCATTTCTGCTTTTCTTACTATTGCTAATGTTTTGAATCCATTTGGTGTCTTTGATTTTGTTCTTTCTGCGACATATTTTAAGGATAGTGAAAATTTAGATTATGGAGTTTTCTTGCTCTGAGTACACTCCGTACCTCATTCTTCACAAAATGTAAACATGCCCCAAAATACTGAAAAGATGTATTTTAATTAACATGCGTCACGGGTTTGATGGAGATGCCTTCGGGAAGATGGCCTGGCTGTAGTATATCTCTCCATTACCTCTCATTTTTATATCGATAAGATTTATATAGTTTGTCTTTGCTTCTTAAATTACTAAGAGAATGTTTGGTATATAGGAGAGAAATAAGTTGGTAGAGTGGAAGTAGATAAAAAATAAAGTGAAAACTAAAGGCATTTGGTTGAAGAGAAATAGAAAAGAGACGAAGGGAGGAATAGAGAGATGAGCAAAAATAAGTGAGAAATAGTAGAGTGAGTCCCAATTTTTTTTTTAAGTTTTTTCTGCTCTTTTTCTTTTTTTAAAAAGAAGGAAAGAATGTTATTATACAGGTAATCTTAACCAGGTTAGCACTACAAGGTTGTACCAATTGTATGCAGCAATCTTAATACAATTGAAAGAAAAAAAGAAATATAAAAGCGGGGAGATCAAACCAAAACCCGAGAATCTAAAATGTTGGAGACCACATCTATCTCTACAAAAATTAGAGACAATACAAAGAGACATTTCTTCTCACCAAATAAAACTTTAAGCTCTAAACCCATGAGTAGCTAAACTATCCGTATACACTATTTGCCTCCTAAAAATATGTGTAAATCTAAATTGTATATATTCTTAGTAGACTCTAAAATATTATTCCTTTACTTCTTCCAAAGAACTAGAGAACTATTATCAGGGTAGATTCGTCTGTAGTTTTCCAACCTTTTTAAATCGTGTGATAATCGATAGCCTGAATAACACTAAGAAGATGAACTCTGCTTGCGTAGAGTTCGCAAAACAGCCAATATTTATCCAGTGTTAAATTCATCTTCACCCATGCACAACTGTTTACTTTTAGTTTAACTGCAGTTCCTTAGTCAACTAAATCTTCGCCCATATTCAAGTCTTTTTTCAAGTCAACTAAATCCCTAAATTTTTTAAATTAGCAAATTTGTTCCTTTGTCTATTTTATTCAGTTCAAAATATTTAGAAATTGAATTCATTAAACTGTCTTTTGCCCTCACCAACTAAAACATTAAAATTCTACAAAAAAAAGAAACATAATTTCTCTTTAAACCAGAATCTCTCATCCTCAACAATTATTTCATATTCCAATTATATCAAAAACCCATAAACATTATAGGAAAAGAATATTTTGAGAATTTTAAACGAAAGAAAATCTACAAGAAGACCACATTTGCTTAATTTGAAAATAAAATAAGAATGATTTAATTGGGGTAAAAAAAATGATCATATATTAAGGATATGAAACTTATTTAAGCCTAAATAATAATATAATGCATTTCTTCATCATCATTATCACCTGTTATTATTAGTTTCTGATTAATTTGAGCAAAAGCAGGTTGAGGAAAGTAGCCTTAGGACGAATCTTATGCAAATCAAGCAAGCTTTGAAGAGAAGCAAGTAGCCAATTTCGTATACTTAAACAAGCACAAACCTGACCTGCTGCCAAGCTAACAAGTTATAACTTATCTCTTGCGGCTTCCTCCATGGTATCGGTATCTAATATCTTTCAGCTTCTTTTTACCTTTGTAAATTTTACAATAGTTTTTTTTTTTTTTTTTTTTTTCCGGTTAAATATGCTGGAATCGATAGTTTATTACCCCTTTTTTTATTTTTTTAAATTCCTTCTTTCTCCCCCGATACCAGAGGCCGTAGGTTTCCTCTTGTAATTTTGTATCAGGCAAAGGAAAAGGAAATGAAAAGCAATGGAGTAAATATCATCCAAATTTACGTTTAAGCTATTCTCACTTTTATCAACAGCTTTGTAATTCTATAGCACAAGTTTCTCAGCATGGATGAGGTTATATATCATACAAATTAGTTGACATATCTTTAGAACAATTGGTTGTAGATAATGAATAAATAAATTATGAAATTGTAATGTTCAATATTAAAAATTATTGAATTAAAAATGGTTTAACTATGTATTTTAATTTTTGATATTTTTTTATTTTTATAAAATTTTCAAAAAAAATCCATTTCTAATGGTTTTTTATTTTGTTTTTGTCTTTCTTCATATAACATATTGACTAAAATATAAATAAGAAATTATCAAAATTTAAGAATTTGTTATTAACAAACTGATTTAATTAAATGTCTATTAAAACTATGTCAATCAAATATAAATTGTCAAAAATTATATTTTTGAAAAAATTTTACTTTATTATGAAAATAAAATAGTTATAAAATATATGTTATAATTTATTATCTTATTACTATGTTTACATATAAGTTTAATACAAGTTGAAATATAAATATAAATAAAATAGGGAGCATGAGTATTACTTTATTAATAATAGGAAAAACATAATTTCTATTTTAAAATTAGAAAACATGAATGTTATAAAAGAAATCCTAATAGAGGTGAGTGTAATTTTCTCATAATTAAATTCCTTTATTTTTTTTGTTTATATTTTTTATTTTTATATTTAAAAAAATTATATAATTTTCATAAAAAAATCCAGTTTATTTTTTAAGAAAATAAACAAGATTAATATTTTATTAGAAAAAAGCCTCATTTATTAAAAATATAAGAGGTAGATATTTATTTAAAAACTAGACAGAGAGCAAGTGTTATTTTGTTAGAAAAATGTACGCAAGTTTTTATTTCTGAAGGGATATCATTTACTAAGTAAATGCCATTTTCTCAAAATATTAAAAGAGTTTATTATTTTATCTTTTATACATAAATAGTTAAAATAATGAGTCTGTAAAGTACCATCATGCCTTACTCTCTCCATCAATTAGAATGATCATGTGACATTGTTTACATCTTACACCCCATAACTTTTAGAGAAAGACCAAAATATCCTCCGCCAAGAGTTGTCATTCTCGGCAACCCCTTTTTATTTTCGATATGGAACAAGTTTTTACATATTCTCAAGTTGGGGGATCCCAAAGAATTCCAATAATCCAAAATGTACTATGAAGAGGACAATCCAAAATAGTGCAAAAAGTTTTAAAGACTATGAATAAAGCAATCTAGAAACCTATTATAAATAGGTTAGTTCGAAAAGATACTTCACATGTGCATTGCCTATCCAAAACTTTTTTCCAGAATAGTAATGTCTTGCAAACTCATTATGAGAGCATTGCGCCAAAACGAGTAAGGTGATTGGGTTACTTTGTGAGTAGGTTGAGTTAGGTGATTCTTAGAAGCATCCACACTCATGAGCCTTAGGAGGTGCCAAAAGCTACTTGTTGCCTTTGATTATTGTTTTTTATTTTCTTATCATTACACTCTAGAGATAATTCATTACAACTCCATTAATTTTAATTTAAAGATCCTTCCAATTTGATACATATACTAAAAAGAGTCCATAAATTATGTTTTGATTTTCTCTCTATTTTATAATCTTTATCCTCTGGAGGTTCCCTGAAATAAGATTTCCATCGTTTGGTGTTTTTGTTTGAGTATAATGAAATCTACTATGGCTTCCATTTACAGTTGTAATGGTTATGCTTTTGCTTTTTTCTTTTAATATAGTGAACAGATTAGTCTGCAATTTTGATCTACTTCACAATCCTCGGGCAGTTTCAGCAAAACCATATGGTAATCAATGTGTTTGAGAACATTTACAAAAATAATAACACTCATTTATACTACACAAAATTTTCACTCGTTGTTCCTTATTCATCCTTGTACATTGCCATGTTTGTTGGTTTTTGAAACCATGAATTTACCCTACAGACATCTTCTAAAGATGTTGTTTAGCAAAGAATAGTATAGGGAAACTAGTCTTTCAGCAGTTGATTCCACATAGCTTGGTATCAGGTCCCTTTGTCTTGAGGACAAATGGATCAATTCTTACCCACAGCAAGGAGAAAATAGAAGCCAATAGCACTGACCAAATCACAACAATGGTGGGTGTGCGGTTTTGCCGACCCATCAAACCTTTAAGGAATGGATAGAGATGGACAATCACCCAGAAAGAAAAGAAGAGCTTTCCAAACAGTGGTCCCCAAGATTGGTACCCATTGTTTATGGCATCTGAGATTCCAGCAACAACACCAACAATGTTAATGATCAAGATAGTGGTTGGAGGAATTAGGAGAGTAGTCCACTTAAAGGTGTATAATTCTCCGAACTCTTCATCATCTGCTGCCTTGGACGTAACTGTGAAGTTGGTGTCAATTCCAGCCAGAACCTTTAGCAGACCTTGTATCACAGCAAAAAGGTGAGCTGATACCCCACCAATGACCCAAAACTGCTCATTTCTCCACCATTCCTCAATGCTCACTCCACTCCATTTCAACTCAAGAATACCAGTTGCAATGATTGAAGAGAAGAGAGCAACAAAGTACAAACCGGCAAAGGTGCTTATCTGGATCACCAGTAACAGAAAAAGTATGCATTATGAGTAAAGAATCTTACTACATAATAAAGATGATTAGCATGCACATCAAGTCTAGTGGTTTACAAGCCTACTATGGAAAAGAGGATGGTTATAATTTTATATGCATGTCATGTGCACTCAGTTCATAACATGAAGGGGAAGAATAAGATCGTTACCGGTGGCATGATGAATTTGTCAGTGAGTAAGCAAACTGCAGGAAGAATACAATAGGCAACAAGAGGAATGGAAGTGAATGGATACACAGTTGTGTTTGCATAGGCAAATCTCTCAAGCCACTTTAGCTTCTTTTCCTTGAAGCCATACCATAGAGGACAATGGTGACTGAAGAAAATCTCAATGGAACCAAGTGCCCAACGAAGCACCTGATTGAGACGATCTGACAAGTTGATAGGAGCAGTACCCTTGAATGCAGCTCTCTTTGGCATACAGTAAATGGACCTCCACCCGCGGCAATGCATCTTAAAACCTGTTAGAATATCTTCTGTAATAGATCCATAGATCCAACCAAGCTGCACATTTGAAAGGCAAAAGCATGAATTGGATGAGCTAATTGTCCTAATTAGAAAACATAAAAACATCATGGAGACATAAAATGCATACCTCAAGTCCCCATTCAGTTTTATCTTCATATCCACAGCTGATCACATGAATGGCTTCTTTAAGCAGGGCAGCTGGACTTGAAGAAGGAGGCACACCACCCTCTTCCATCAAGGTAGAAGTCACAAAGATAGAGGACTGTCCAAATTTCTTCTCAAAATTCATCTGGGACATCAGCACCTCTTTGTCATCATCCATCCCTACTAAATTTAGACAGGTGACACAAGGTTAGAAGAGGTAAAAAGAAAAAATCAATTGGAACATAAGATAGTTAGTTACAAGAAAGACTAGTGATTTAAATCAAAACAGGAACCTTTCAAGTTTGCAGCCTCTCCATTTGCATCACTCTTCTCTTTGTACTTCTTGCGGCTTCCAAAACACGGGCAGCAATCACAGCTTACCATTTTTGGACGTTTGGGGCCCTTGGGAGGATTATAGCCATACAAAGCTTGCCTCCTGAAAACACATCCAGTCCCCACATATACAGGACCTTGAATACCATCTAGACCCTTCATGTTAATCTGCAGAAAGACAAAAGGAAAGGTGAATGATCAAATATTCTGCTCACAATGTTGAAACCAAATCAATTGCAAGGAAAAAATCCTGATAGCAGTGAATTTCTTACATCAAAGAAAACTGTGTTCCTGTTGGCATAACGATCATGTGTATCAATACCGTCAAATCTTTGAGGAAACTGGACATAGCACACTTTCTTCCCAATTTGAGGGTCCATCAAGAAGCACATGGCCTCTCGGGCAGCCTTGCTGTTATTTACATAGTGATCACAATCCAAGTTCAGCATGAAAGGAGCATTTGTGAGAACAGCAGATACCCGAACCTGTAAATTACAGCACTTATTAGTAGGGTCATCAAATACTTGATACGCATAAAGGTGAACGATCATGATGATGCAACTAACAAAAGGTGTTCAGAAACTCTACCAGAGCATTCATGGCACCAGCTTTCTTGTGGTGTTGAAAACCAGGCCTTTTCTCTCTGGAAACATAAACAAGACGAGGAAGCTGGTTTCCTTCAGTATCAAGACCTCCACTGCTACCAAGGAACACTTGGATCATGCCAGGATGATCTTTAGTGTTGTTCCCTGGCCACGGTGTCCCATCCTGCATGATCCATCCTCCCTGAGGAACTTTCTGGGCCTTTGCAACAAGTGCATTGATCCTGACCTTAAACTCTTCGTATTCTCTCTGTCATTTACACGATTCACAGTAAATCAGTGTCTCTAACAGATATCAAAAGTTCTAATCAAGTTAATTGGTAGAATAGATACAATACAACCTTCAACATGTTAGTCCTTAAATAACTTTTAGTTAGTCGTCAAATTAGTTCCGAAATGCATGATGTGAGGACTAGTATATCATGTCAGAACTATAGATTTTTAATTTTTTTTTTTTAAAGAAAATTGGTATGAAAAGCATCACTGTTGATTACGATCCAAACTAGGTTGACATAATAATGCAAACCTTCATGGCTCGACGCTCCTTAACAAAGGTGGGTTGCACTTTGTCCTTTAGGTAGTCAATCTTCTCACTGAAGTACATCTCAGGTGCCCGAGGTTCTATAGAAAATTTCTTACAAAACGGTACCCACTTCCTAGCAAACTCTGCAGTTTCTGACAGGGACTCAAATGTACACATTGAGGCTCCATCATCCGAAATATAGCATGATATCTTATCAACTGGATAATCCATGGCCAAGATTGAAAGAACTGTGTTTCCTGTAACCAGAGGAGGTTCCTTCATAGGATCCACAGTACTAACAAAGACATCCACAGGAGCAAGCATGTTTGGTTCACCTTCACGCTCATACCTGAAAAACATTTTGGTGAGAAATAAGTTTAAACTTTGAGGTCTCAATATAATGACCCTAAAGAACCCCTTGTATAAATTTTACTGACCCAATCACGGCTTAAAAAAAATCAATTTTCTATTAAAGACACTTGTTTTATGAAAACAATTAGAATAAAGAACGACTTTCTATTATTTTCTGTCTCTAAATTAATTTCAGAGTTGTGGTTTTCCATGATTGAATTGTGCAACAGCCTTTACCTGATGGAAAGACGATCGAGGTAGGTCTCTCTATCAATGGGAAACCATTTGGGAAACTGATCCAGAATCCATGAAAAAGCAAACCAGATTTCACATATGATAGAGGTTAACCACAGCCCGATAGCATCATGCACGGGATTCATAAGTCTGTATCTGAGGAAGAAAGCAAGAATGACAAGGCGTGCAACAATCACCATTCTATATGGATTGATTTTGCTAGATGCTATTGGAACTTTCCTTGAAAGTGGTTGCCTTGCTTCATCTAACCTGCAATAATTGGCATCCACATTTACACAATGACCAATATATTATTTCGTTCATCTTAGTTGATTATCAATAACTGCATAAACATTGTTTCCTAAAATGGAGTACATGGCTGCATCTGGATCTTCATCAGATTCTGGCCCCAAATTTCCTTGCTGCAATTTCCAGTCATCCATCCTTTCTTTCCATCCGTCCTCTTTCTTTTCATCCCATCTGGCACTCCCTGCAGTAGCCATCATAGCACGCCACACAGTGAAGTACACAAAGAAAAACATTTCAAGGAGTTGCATACATTCATGTGTGAAAAGGTTTCTATTCTACTAATAAAGAGGGATTGCAAAATAGACCACCACTTCTTACCAGGTTCAGACACTGGATATGGATGCACTCGTTTATGCAGCGAAGAAGACAACATCTGCTCCCCATAACCATTAGATGATATTGGGAACTCCCCGCTTACCTGCATGGATGCATGCACGAAGATTGTTTAGTTGTATTTAAAACAAGAACAAATGGGTGGAAAGAAAATGGTGTCAAATCTTACAGGCCTAGAACGACCCCCAGCAATGACAGGTGTTGGGAACTGGGAATTCTCATCATCTTCAGGACCTCTTCCATAGCTCATCTTCCCATGAAGCATGGCCTCT
Organism: Sphenostylis stenocarpa; assembly: GCA_963425845.1. Classification (NCBI taxonomy): domain Eukaryota; kingdom Viridiplantae; phylum Streptophyta; class Magnoliopsida; order Fabales; family Fabaceae; genus Sphenostylis; species Sphenostylis stenocarpa. Next base: position 59,794,367 of record OY731406.1, read on the forward strand.
GCAGCATGGCCATGCTTGTTCTTTTCCTCATCAATATTGAACTCATGCTCAATGTCATCCACGTCATCCTCCTCTTCATCTCCTTCCACCCGCGGGCTCCCTTAACGAGAAAACAGATCAAGATCGTATCAGGTTCCCTCCTTGTTTTAGCCATATGAGTTCATGTTCAACTAATTAAAAATAATTGGAAAATTTGAGTGCTGCCATTAGCACAATTAGTAGCACAAATAAAAAATGAAGTTTTAAATGTTTGAACGTTTTACTTGATCTATGCTTACTAAAAGAAAATGGAAACGTTCATTTTACATCACTATTTTATTCACTCTATTTGTGATGTGATAAAATGTTGAGTGAAGTGAAAAGAGTGAAAAACAAAGGAATATTTTTCAAAAAAAAGGATGTTAAAGGTGGTATATAAATATTTATAACTTTTTAAAATGAGTTGTTTAGTTTAGACACTACACAATAATGGGTTGAGAAAGATAAGGCAATGAAATATGCTTGGTGACTTACCTTTGAGACGCTTGTATTTGGTTTTGCACTGTGGACAAAGCTGGCTTCCTTCTCTTCTTTCATACTCATAGCAAGGCCTGCACACTGGAAAACCACACTCGTTGCAAGCCACAAACAAGTCTCCATCCACCGTGAGTCCCACGCCATCACCACAAATCTCACACACTTGACCATCCAAGTTCTTCAAAGGCTTGTGCTGCACCAAACCCCCATGACATAATAGTACTATTAATCCAACTGTTCCATGAAAACAAACACACTCACACACACAAAGAAAAGGGCCTTTGACGGCACTCGTTCTAGTAGTTTTTTTCATTATTTCTGCTACCACTACATTACCTCTTCATGGCCATGAATGACAACTAGCTCATTCCGGTTATGTGAACCAGCGACCAGTCCAGCGCTGGCTTCCATGTCTTGGTGGTGACTTAGAGAATGGGACAATGGGATGTGGTACAACACAACACAAAGAGTGTGGTGTGAAGGTGAGTTTGTGATCAAAGGTTTGTGTTTTATGAAGGAAGATTGGTGCTGTTGAAAGCCTTAGTATCCCTCACCTAATGTGTCCACATAAGGGTGCTGTTGTTGGTTGCAGGGTCTCCATTGCCTTAAAGCTAAGCTTCGTCTATTTTTCAACCACCATGGCTTTGAAGCCTCTCCAACAGTACACTGTTGTGTTTCATTTTCAAGCTTCCAAAAGAAATTACAAGCCTTCTCCAACCTCTCTCTGTTTTTTTTCACCCTTTGATCTAACTTTTTAGTTGATTCTTGCACAACGTTAATTTTTGAGTTGGTCATAAATCATAGTATAAGCTTAATTACTAGTGGGTAAGATGTGATAATGTGCCAAATTAGCCTGATATTGAAAGCTTGACTGATGTGAAAGGATGGTGAATTAGTATCAATCAAATGAGTTTTTTCTCCTTTGGTTTTTGGTAAGTTGCAGAACAAGTTGTTTAAAGGATTTAAGCAAAGTTTTGATCAAACCAAAATAATTTAAGGTGGATCGAGGTCAAACACTATGACGTTGTATTTATCTCACATCGCATCCATATTTAAATTCCATTACTTATTTCATATTAATTTGTAGTTTTAATTATATTTTTAATATCCCAGATTTAGAGTGATTTTAATTTTAGTTTTTCAAATAAAAAAAAAGTAGTCTTTTAAAATTTATAAAAAATATGATTTTTAATTTTTAAAGAGTAAACTTAAAAAATTAAAATGTATTTTTTAAATTATTTTTAGCTCTTCAAATTTAATACTTGAGGACTAAAATAATGTTTTTTTTTTAATTTTAGAGACTAAAATAATTCTTTTTCAAATTTAGAGACTAAAAAATTATTTACCCCAATTTCAAATATTACAAGTATAATTAAACTTAATTTCTATTTATTTTGATTATTTCAAATCTATGTAAAGCCTCATTCCCAAAATTTACATCTCCAAGAAAGTCTAATTTACTCATATAAACTCCATGAAAAATCAAATTTAGGCTTAAAATTTTCAAAATAATCTCTCATATTATACTTTAATTTTTTTTTTAATTCTTACAAAACTTGAAAATATGACTTTTTTATACATTTAAAATTTTCTAAAAAAAGGGTTCCAATTTAGAGTATTTCACACGTTTAAGGACAAAATTCACTACTTAACCCATATAAACTTTAACAAAATATTTCAATTTAATTTCTGTGATGAGACAGGTAGACACGAAATTTAACTTTATGGTCATGGATGCGAAAATTCAAAATACATTCTTTCGTCACAATGAACATTCCCAGATACCTTAGTAGTGGCAATTAAACTCTCACATCACACTTATAAGTTAAGGGAAAACTAAAATTAATAAGTAGGTAGACATTAAAAATATCAAATCATCATTACACGATTGAAATTATTTTAATTCAAATGTGAAGTTATTGTTATTAAAAATCAACTTTAAATTCTTCTCCATGATTTAGAAAATGGCAAAAACTTTAAGAACAAAATTTTGATTAACTTTTAAGGAAACTGTAATTGGATTCCCATTAACCCTGTCTTATTTTTTCTATCACTCAGAATGATCAATGTTGATGTTCATCCACAATTAATGATGCATTTGTATTCCACCAGAACATGCTCATTCGTATGTATGTTTTTGTGTCATTTGGACACTAACGTCGCTCATCAATACCTTATGCCACATGTGCAATAATAAAATATTGTAATTTTAGACTACGTGTGAAACGTGATTTTAATTTTTTTCTTTATTAGCTTATAATTTTATTTGACTTTTATTAGTAATATTTGATAAATAAGATTTTTTTTTTTTTACATGTTGTAGCACTACTTGAAGTTACTGTTTAAACACTACTTGAAGTTAGAATTTTTATAATGTTTCTATTCTAACTTTTTGTATTAATTTCTCATGTTAAGTATCTGTTTAACTCTTTTATATATGATGTTTTGATTGATTAGAGAAGAATGGATAAAATTAATACACAATTTTTTATGGGAATAAATTAGAGAGTAAATAATATAAAAAAACTATAAATAACTATACTACTTTTGCTATATTTTTAAGTATTTTATTATTTTCTTCATATTTTTCTCTATTTCTCTTCTACCTAACACTTTTAACTTTTATTTATTTCTGATGAATTTTCACTCTTATGTTTTATTTCCATAAATTTTTGTTTTCTTTTGTAAAAAAATGAGATAGTTAAGAATGGTGTAAATGTATCTTAGCGTGCCTTTTGATTATGCACTCTTGGTTATGATAAACTTTTTCAACATACCTGGCTGGTGTTAGATAATTAATCTTTCTGCTTAAAAATCTTTCAATGATAATAAGTTATAATCTTAAGAATAACATAAATTCACGCTAAAAAATTAATCGAATACTTTTTTATCAGGTACCCAATCTTTATTAATCAACTTAATATGTTAGACAAATTGCATAAATGTAAGTAACAGTGACAACAGACAACAGACATTGTAACGGAAAGTTAGAAACTAATAATATTATACGAAAACATTTTACTGTAATAGAATGTATCCTCATCATCAAACGCTTAACATCACACCTATAAATTCACAGTAAATTTGACTGGTCTATTCTTAAACAGTTCTGAAATGCAGAGAGAAAGAGAAAAGAAAATGAATATAAACAAAAAAATATACCATTGTAGAGTAGAGGTGTTGCTTTCAGGAGACTACGTTCTTTGCAAGCTAAAGAACATGTCATCAGCATTCTTGGAAGGGAAGTACTTCAAAGCTAAGCTACCCTCAAATCGTTAGGTGCGTAAGTTACAGCTTCTACATCTTACGATAGAGTAGCCTCTCCAACCTTGAACCACAATATAAAAAGCATATGAAGAACTCTTATTGATCAGAAAATGATGTTTTCCCAGCTAATGCGTATATTGTTGTGACAGTACTACTTGTGATTTAAGTCTCGCACTAGTCACTAGTTTGACATGTACTGTAATCGAAAAGTATCAATATTTCTGTCTATTTCAACCATTCAATAATAATAAGGATAAAAGTAAAGAACTTCCATAAATAATTGGTTAAACTACAATGATATAATCGTTTGTTTAGGATATTTTCTTTTGTTACGATGGTACAATATGTTGATATTTTGGATGGATTATCATAGAAAGATATTTGCAAGTGCATAATCCATCAACTTGGTATTTTTCTGAGGGATTAAAATCAAGAATTATTTATAAATGGGACATAAGCCGATCATAAAAAAAAAAATCCATTTCAATTCAAAACCTTAAAAAATTAAGGTTATAGATTTTTTTTTATTTATACCCAGTATGAAATTTTAGTTCAACCTTCAATTCCAACACTCTTGTTGATCAATTTTGGTAGTCCTTAAACTTTCTGTGGAGCTGCTTTATTTGGAACCATAATTATAAAGATGTTTCTGTCACGAAAGCTTTTAGTCTCTTCTGTTGCAAGCTGCACATCAACCAGGTGGGGTTTGAATACACAATTTAAATGCTTAATAGAATGAAGAGCTTACGGGGACAGAAAAAATAGGGAGGGATCCATATGCTAAGACCTTTTCTGGTTATAGACCATGTTCGATTTAACATTTCCTAATTTTACAAATAATTACAAAATACTACAACTTTTCCTTTTTTTTCTTTTTAAAAAAAAAAAAAAAGATAAATGTTGGTAACATTCTTTCCCTGTCACTCTACTATTGTATAGAAATAAAATAAAAAATTGTTGGATCTTACTTCTAAATCCAGAGATTTGATAAACAAAAAAATGAGACATGCTGTAAGTTGACATTTTTAATAAATTTCAGCGGTAAAAAAAGTTTTTGAGAAAGAGTTTCTTTAAAGATTGTAAACTAAACACAACCAATAAGCAAACAACAAAATTTATTCACTCTTTCCCAAACAAATATCTAAAAAACAGAAAATAAAGTAAAAATAAGAAGAATGTTTTATAATTATAGGAAAAATGTTAAAAAAATGAATTTTTCAAACGAAATTGTCTCTCATAATATATATATATATATATATATATATATATATATATATATGTATATATGTATATATGTATATAGCCCAACACAACTGAAAATTTCTTGTTACCTTGTGACCATCTTTCAAAAAGTTCCTTGCAGCTTTCAACCGCACAAAATAATATCTATGCTGTATCTGTTAATAAAAATTTAAAGAGATTAGTTAAATAAACAGTCACCATAAGGCAAAAATAATAAAGCATAATTAACCTATAAGCTAACTACAGTTCCTAAAAACCAATGCATGTCACTACTCTTATTGGATTCATGTTATTATCCAAAGTTACATTTTGTATTTTTTAGGATTGGTGTGTAAAAGAATTCAATGATAGGCTTTTCAAAAAAAAAATCATTCTTGAATTTATCATCTCCATTTTCAAGCAGAAACCAAAGCAACCCTGAGAAAAAAAAAACATAAATATAGAATAAGTTTTATCATGACTGTGGGCCACGATTGCTTCATAGAATGGACTGGCCAATCTAGAATGTCTTCGAGGAAGACTATTGGAAATATTTTGTAAAATAAAAATATAGAAATAATGGAATTTGTAGAGAAAAAAAAAAGAGACTAAACTTGAGGAAAATAATCATTCAAACACACTTAGATAATCTAAGAATATCTCTCAAAATAATGAGGAAATATGTATTGATGATATTGCAAGTATGTATTTTTCATTGATGTCACTAATATCTTTTTCAGACCAGCATAAATTAAGATATCTATTGAACTCAAAAGACTAGAATCGTTCATGTTAGAAGTAATTAAGTATGTATTTGTATGTGTGTGATTCTCATTTGACTCTTTATCATATATGCACACATTGTATCTAAAGCCTAAACCAGATTTGTGTTTTCCAGAGGATCCATTGTCTATTGGTGCTAAATTTTTTTCAGAAATCGTGTTAATTTGATTTCAGTTTTCCTCTTCATCTTAGCTCCTTTGTAGTTGTCTTTTTCTCTCATTCTCCATTGTTCCCATTGCCGCTGCCATCTCTCACCACAGCCGCCACCGTACTAGCCAGCAACTCCACCACCAGCATCGCCTTGACCAGACGATTACATGGCATCTGGCCAGCTCTCTAGCAGCGATCATCAGCATTGGACTCACCTAGCTTCCCTTTCTCCACATTTGTCCTCACCTTTGTGATCAGAGCCTGTTTTGTTAGAAATGTAGGCTGAGATCAAGAGGGGGGTGAATTGATCTTTGAAAGATTTTCGCAATTTACAGATTATCTATTTCAAAGATTAAGATTTCTGACCAGTTCTTGAATCACACACAGCAAGCAATCAAAATAAAAGCAGTGACAGAATTAAAAGAGAAAGGTTTAGAAAGATACAACTGAGATTTATACTGGTTCACCCAATCCCAAGGCTACGTCCAGTTTCCAGCCAAATTTCAGCTGGGTTCCACTAGATTGAACGTTTTACAGATTACAACTTTAATCTCACACTCAATCTACCACAAGAACCACAATTCCACTTCCTGCACCTAAACCTTCACCAAGAAGCAAATTCCAGTTCTTGATCTACCCTGCAGCCAAATTCCAGCTACAGAAACCAGTATCCACGATTCCAGGCACCCACAATACAGTAAAAGAAAGTAAAGAAACAAATAGAAGAAACTTAGAACGCTCAAACCAGATTTATGCAGTTCTGCAGTATGTGTTTCTTCTACAAAAGAATGCAATTTTGCCTCAAGAAAGAACTTCAATGAACTTCACAAAAACTAGCGTGATTCTTTATTGAAAGTAGCACTTATGATTGCTTTGATTGATTGCTAAAAGATGTGTTTTAAAAAGTTCAAGCAACTCTGTTTATATAGAAGATTTTTAAAACTGCTGGTTTATTTAATCTGTTAAAATAATCTTTTAATCTGTTAAAACGTTCTTGATTATTTTCCAGATTTGTTTTAACTGATACGATACCGTTTATATCAATTAAAACTCTTTGTAAAAAAACTTCCAAACTGTTTTAATCGATTGTTTCGTCTTTCAATCGATTAAAATACTGCAAAATATTCTTATAAACTTTTCTAAGTGATTTTAACTGATAACAATTTGTTTTAATCGATTAAAACGCTTAGTAAAAATTCTCTTAAGTTGTTTTAATCGATTAAAACGCAGTTTAATCGATTAAAAATATTCTGATCGATCAAAAACTCATTCTGATCGATCATAAACTCATTTTGATCGATCATATGCTTGGATTACATCGATTAAACAATACTCCAAGTGGTTTTAATCGATTATTTCGAAGTTATATCGATTAAAATACTACCAGAACACTTCCTCGAACATTTTAAGTGATTTTAATCGATTATTTCGAAACTATATCAGTTAAAACACTGACAGAAGGTTTTCAAAACTTCCTTTAATGAAAACAATCGATTATTTCGAAAACATATCAGTTAAAAACCTGTTACAAAAGTATTAAGAACATTTTAGTTGATAAAGCTTATATGCTATTAGTTAAAATAGTTAATTAAAAAACCTTTTATCAAAATACTTTGTTTTTAACCGTTTAAACATTTTTTAGAGGCAATTGCAAAATCTTTTAAATGAAGAAACCTCATGCAGCAGAAAGATAAAAATGATTATACCTAAGCAGAGATGCAGACTCACTAATCCCACTACCCTTTCATCTAAGTGACCTTTGACTGCCACAGAGTAGCCTTTGACTTCATTTTTTACTTCATCAAATCAACAAGATCTTTGCCAAAGTAATTCAATAAGATCTTCATCACTTTCATGTTTTACGTTCCTCATCTTTTTGGAGACCTTTGCTCTATCCATTGCTGATTTTTTAATTTCAAGATCAACCAGCATAAGCACAAGCGCACAAGAGGCCCATAATCTTAAAAGTGTAAACCATATCATTCCAAAGTGAAGGTATAAGAATGGTGTTGGCTGCCATTGTTGCCTTATGATCTTTAGAAACATTAGTCTTCATCCATTCATCCAAAGTGAACTTTTTTTTAAGATTATTACCGGATTACACAACCTCTGCAAGGTAAGAAATGAAGTAGCAAACCTTGCCACTCCATTTTAACCAACTCCACCTTGTTTGTGACCTTTCTCAACATGTACAAGGCGAATGTGTGGTTATAGATGAAACTAACAAGACTAATACCTCTTTGAATAGACTTTTTAACTTCAGCCATTTTCCCAGTGCTTCTAGCATCAAATCTAGGCAATGGACAACACAAGGTTCTAAAAGTTTCCCTAAGACCAAAATCATTAAATTTACAATGAGTAACAAACTAACAATTACTAATTAAAATTGGGAAACTAATCAGGAAAAAAGATTTGCATAAGTCTTACCAGCCAACAAACACATAATTACTTTTATTGTCCGTTGTCACTTGCACTACATTTTGTTCTCCAATCACCTCCACAGAACCATTTATGAGCTCAAATAATTTATCTTTGATCTTCATATAGCCCGGAGCATCAACACTTTCAACAAACATTGATCCACTTGGACAATTCACCAATATGTTTATCAAGGATCAACTCCTTTTATCAGTCCATGCATCCGACATGATTGAGCATCCATATAATACCTGTTTTTCTGAATGAAACTGAAACAATTCTTTTCTGTATTCCAATTCCTTTATAAGGAGTGGAACCCTACACTCATAATAGTCTGGTACCTTTTGGTTAGGACCATAATTTCCAATTGCCTCAACCATCAATTTGAAACTTTTGAATTCACAACATTAAAAGGAATACCACATTTGTAAAAAAAAAAAAAAAAAAAAAAAAAAAACACATCTTTATATACTGAATAGTTCTTGCTCTAGCTTCTTGGTAACAAGTATCATTTATGCTTGTTTGCTTCTAAGTTTTTCCCAATTTGATATTTGTTTTCGGTTCCCTAAAAATGCAAGTCTGTGGACCATTTGACATTGCTGCCCCTCTTTGCAGCAGGTATAAAACAGGCTAGATTACATGTTGACGAAGGCCTTTTCCTTTCCAGATATTCAAAATTTCTTTCACTTCTACCATCTTGGTCTTCTTGCAACTCATTCATGTTAGTTTCTTTTCCCAAGATTCCTTCAGCTAGGCTCTCACATTAGCTTGAGGTTTTTTGCTAGCTCCAACATCCCCCCTTATTAACCGCTTGTAATTGCTTCTTTCCTTGCTCCTCTCTTTACCTCACGTCCTGTATAATATATCCCACAATGCCACAGTGTTTTCTGTCCCTCCATCAAGAGACCCATCGTACATGGGATTTACTTACTCACATTCCTCATCATCCTTTATTGTAGAGCAGATACCCTGCTGCTCATGTAACTTCCTCCCAACATATACCTTTGTAGGTGGGTATTTATCGGTTTGTCTAAGAGTAGCACGACACAAAGTTTACGAGAAGATGCTTAAAATTTAAAATGCTCAACCTTTTATTTCTGCTAGTTTGAAGACACACAATTAAAAATCACCACTATATTTCCATGAAATGAAAAAGCCAAAACAATCGGAGGTATATATGTTATGCTTTTCAAGAGGAACCATAGTCAAACTGTCTAAATTTAGTACCCATAAGTTCTAACCAGTACTTATTACAATATAAAATTATTTATATTTGAACAATAAGAACATGTCAGAATTCCATACACATTAGAGAACATATGAGTCTCAGAAATAAAAGAAAAACAAATAAATAAGGAAGAAGGATCTAGGCTGTAACATTACCCCATTTTGAGCTCCTTCAAATCCATCCGATTAGCTGCAGTTGAACAAATCTGTATTTAATGTGGTGATTAACCTGAGTTTTATATGAATTGGAAGAAAACAGTAAAAATTGAAAGAAAACAAAAATGCAATAATTAACAGAACTTCTTTTCTGCTGTCCTTTTTTCCTCTTTTGCAATGCACACACACACACACACACACATATATATATATATATATATATATATATATATATATGTAAAAAAATATAATCATTTATAAATATCAAGATTTAAAACGATAAGTATATAGAACAGATAGGAAAAAAAAAACACTAAAGCAAATATAGTCTTTCGTCAACCACATGCTTTATCTTGTTGTAGACTGATTTTAATTTAATTCTCTAAATTTTATACATGTGAGTTGAATTGAAACAGATAATGGCCTAGCATAGAAATAAATGAATATACACACTACCATATAGAAGCATAGCATCCATTTATAGACAATTGAATGCCTTTATAGACAACTAACCATGTTAGCCTCACGGATGCTGACATGTTAATTCAAATCACGGTAACCAATTCAAACAATTGAATCAAAATGTGCTCGCAACGAGATTTGCAGAACAGTACTGAGTGCGGCGATATCGAGGGGTTACTGTTCGTCATTGGAGCGTAGGGTGAAGGAAATGGAAGATTTGAAGAGGGTGCGGTTAGAGTGTTGTGAATTGGAAGGGAAATGATGAAGGAGAAGAAGAGGGTGTTTGAGTTTTGGTTGGTGTTTGGAATTAAAACTGAAATTGAAATTGACGGGAACTTAGAGAAGTGGGAGTGAAAGTGGGCCCACCCATGCTCAACACTCGGTTTTTAGTCTCGCCCATATACGTGTCATGTCTTTCGTTTCTTCGCCTCACGTGTTCGCACTCGCAACGTTCCTGGTATTAAATAACATTGTCATTTTATAACTCAATATAAAGTAAAAATAAAAATAAAGGTAAAAAAAGTTACAGTATAATAAAATACAAATTTAATGAAAATGACTCAGATGATATGGATAATGAGTTTTTGAAAATATTTATCATGTTTAAAAAATTATATGATACAAAATATCATAAACAATTTTTGAAAAAATTACATCAACTTTAAATTTCTTGGAAATAAAAAATTGAATACATAGATAGACAATAACTATAACTTCAATGAATCAGAATTTTTGTTTAAAAAAACTTTGGATGAAGTTTTTCATGTTTTACTAAAACATGAGAATTTGATGTTTTGGAATTGGGATTTCGGGGTGTATTTGTGTACTTGTCAGTTAATCATTACACTTTCACGAGTACGATGATGTATGCATGTTAAGATACTGATTTATTTACTTGATCTTTAAGTTATGATTTCACTTTTTTTTTTTATAATTTTTTGTTAATTTAGGGACATGAGTAGTTAAGGTTCTATGATGCTCAACTTTTGAAATTTTAAACTTTTATGTATATGAGATGAAAGGCAGATTATTTTATTTATAATAGGTTCTCTTTTTTATTTAAAATATTAAAAAAATAAAAAAGTAAATAGATGAAATTGGTATATGTTTGATTTTTTATAATAATACTTGTTGAATATAGAAGAAATAGAGTTTTGGATTAATCTACTTTGTGTATAAATCACACATAGGGTAGTCTATTTATAGTAGAGAGATACAACTAAAAGAGAATCGAAAGTAACAGAATAAACGAGAAGATATTGTTTGATATTGTGGTTAACAATATCTTAACAATATCAAATAATATCTAAATAATATCTAACACTCCCCTCAAGCTGGAGCATACAAATCGTATGTGTCAAGCTTGTTACAAATATAATCAATTCTAGGATCCCGTAAAGATTTAGTAAAAATATCTGCTAACTGATCACTTGAGTTAACAAACTCAGTCTTAATGTCTCCAGACATAATCTTTTCTCGAATGAAATGACAGTCAATCTCAATGTATTTGGTCCTCTCATGAAAGACAAGATTAGAACTAATATGAAGAACAACCTGATTATCACACACAAGTGACATCTCCAAATTGTAACTCTCTAAGCAATTGCTTGAGTCAAACAAGTTCACAAGCAACTGAGGTCATAACTCTATATTCTGCTTCTGCACTAGATCTTGCCACAACACTTTGTTTCTTACTTTTCCATGAGACCAAGTTACCACCAATGGAGACACAATATCCAGATGTAGATCTTCTATTCGAAGGAGATCCTGCCCAATCAGCATTTGAGTAGCAAACAACTCTTGTATGATTATTAGAATCATATAACAATCCTTTTCCAAGAGATCCTTTAATATACTTTAAGATACGAATGACTGCATTCCAATGATCTGCACATGGGGAATTAAGAAATTGGCTTACCACACTGACTACAAAGGAAATGTCAGGACGAGTAACTGTAAGATAATTCAATTTTCCAACCAATCTTCGATACTGCTCAGGATCAGGTATAAGCTCCCCCTGATTTGGTAGAAGTTTAGTATTGGGATCCATGGGCGTATCAACAGACTTTGAATTCATCAACCTAGTTTCCTCCAAAATATCCATGACATACTTCCTCTGACATATAACAATACCATCATTGGACTGTGCCACCTCAATACCCAAGAAATATCTAAGTTTGTCAAGATTTTTGGTCTGAAAATGGTGACAGAGATGTTGTTTCAACTGAGAGATGTCATGGTTGTCACTACCTGTAAGAACGATGTCATCAACATATACTATCAAGTAAACACATCCAGCACTTGAGTGTCGATAAAAGACAGAGTGATCTGCTTCACACCGAGTCATACCAAATTGTTGAACAACCTTGCTAAACTTTCCAAATCAGGCCTTAGGAGACTATTTTATGCCATATAGGGATTTACGAAGACGACATACCATCCCAGAAGACTCCCCCTGAGCAACAAACCCAGGAGGTTGCTTCATCTAGATTTCTTCTTGCAAATCACCATTGAGGAAAGTATTTTTAACATCTAGTTGATAAAGAGGTCATTGTTGAAGAGCGGTCATGACGATAAATAAACGAACAGAAGTCTTATTTGCCACAGGGGAAAAGGTATCTTCATAATCCAACCCAAAAATTTGAGTATAACCTTTGGCCACAAGACAAGCTTTGAGGGGATCAATAGTACCATCATGTCCAACTTTGATAGCAAACACCCACCTGCAACCAACAACAGATTTCCCAGATGATAACGAGACCAATTCCCAAGTTCCACTATTATGAAGAGCACTTAGTTCATCTAACATGGCCTGACGCCAACCAGGATGGGCTAAAGCTTCACGGACAATTTTTGGAATGGTCACAGAAGAAAGAGAGGAAAGACATGTATAAAAAGGTAATGACAGTCGATGATAACTCAAACCAATATAATGGGGAGAGGGATTACGTGTAGAACGGATACCTTTTCGGAGGACAATGGGAAGGTCAGACTCAGGTGTCACATCTGGAGGAGACAGAGTAGTTGACACTTGAGTAGAGTCACATGGTGGTGGTTGTGATTGGTTTCGGCAACTATAAACCTGAAGAGGCAGTGAAGAAGAAGCTGACTGCGGAGTAGAAATTAATGGTGAAGAAGACACAGTTAGAGGGTCACAAACAACATGAACATTAAATGTACTAGGAGTGTTGACAATATTGGATGGAGAAAGAGGTGAAGATTGACTTTTAAAATAAAAAGAGAACTCATCAAAGGTGACATCTGTAGACACAAAATAACAGTTAAGAGAAGGAGAAAAACATTTGTATCCTTTTTGTGATCTTGTAAACCCTAAGAAAACACATTTATGTGATCTAGGAGAAAGCTTGTCAAGACCAGAACTGAAATTATGAACAAAACATGTAGACAAAAAAACTTTTAGAGGTAAGGGATGAAATGGTTCATGAGGGAATAAAATGGAATGAGGTATTTTATCATCTAAAACCGAAGATGGCATGCGATTAACAAGATAATATGCAGTAAGAAGAGCATCACCCCAAAAATGTTGAGAAACCTCTCCATGAATTAAAAGAGTGCGAGTTGTTTCAATAAGATGTCTATTTTTACGTTTAGCTACACCATTTTGTTGAGGTGTATAAGCACAAGAAGTTTGATGCAAAATACCATGAGAAGCCATGCATTGTTTAAAAGAATGAGAAAGATAGTCACGATCATTATCACTGCGCAAAACTCTAATAGAAACACCGAACTGAGTTTGAATTTCATTGAAAAAAGTTTGAAAGATATGAAATAATTCAGAACGATTTTTCATCAAAAATAACCAAGTGCATATGGAATAATCATCAATGAAAGTAACAAAGTATTGAAAACCTAAAGTAGACTTAACGCGGCTAGGTCCCCAAATGTCAGAGTGAACCACGACAAAAGGGGACGAAACACCACGTGTGACACTACGAGGAAAGGAAGTACGACTATGTTTGCCTAATTGACACGACTCACATGTCAAACTAGACAATTTAGATAAGGCAGGGACAAGTTGTTGTAACTTGGCAAGACTGGGATGACCTAACTGAGCATGGAGAAGAGAGGGAGACTCTATAACTGCACCAACATGTGTAAAGGGACGAAGATGATAAAGACCATGAGACTCACATCCTGTGCCAATCACCTGTTTCGAACTCCGGTCCTGTAAACACACAGAATTGTTGGTAAAATAAATAACATAATCAAGAGAACGAGTTAGAGGACTGATGGATAACAGGTTAAAAGGAGACTCAGGGACATAAAGAACATTATCAATGGTTAAAGAAGGGAAAAGTTTAACCGTTCCAACACCATGAGATGATACTCTAGATCCATCAGCCAGTGTAACAAAAGGCAAAGGATTAGGAGAGGGTAAAGAGGAGAACAAAGATTTGTTACCAGTAATATGATCAGTGGCTCCTGAATAAAAAACCCAAGGACCAGAAGAAGATTGGGTTAGACCAGCAAAAGATGTACCTGTGTGTGCGACAGACACAATGGAACTAGAAGACTGTTGATCCTTATACCATTTGAGAAATTTGTTGAACATAGCAGGTGTGTCTGATGAAATAGAAGAAGGAGGATCCTTAGCAGATAAAGGTGGGAAAAGATCAGTCTGAGCAACTGCAATAGATCGAGGAGGACGACCATGTAATGCATAACACTTGTCAATCTTGTGACCTAGTTTGCCACAATGTTCACACTCATGTAATGCATAACACTGGTCAATCTTGTGACCTAGTTTGCCACAATGTTCACACTTAGGACGCCATTTTCCTTGTTTGCGAGGGCGAGTTCGGTCATCACGGTGAGATACCAATGCAGAAACAGGTGTGTTAGGGTTGAGTTTTGCTGGTATATGCAAAAGAGTGGAGCAGGTCGATGTCAAGGTGGAGACAACCGGAGAACCCAAAATATGATCACGAATATGTGAATATTGATTAACAAGTCCGTGTAATGCCCCTAGCATGAAGAACTTTGATCGTTGTCCTATCTCAGTGGCAGGGTCGGGGGAAGGAGGCAATAACTCATTGAACTCATGAAAAATAGCATGAATTTTTCCCATATATTCAGTCATAGAATCTTGATGTTTAGAGGCAATAACATCTACAAATTTAGAACATACATCATAGAGACGTTGAGTATTATTGGTGTATAATAACTTGGCATGTTCCCAGATTTTGGCACATGTTTCGTAGGAACGAAAAAATTTGTTTTAACGAAGGATCAAGAGTACCCTTGAGAACCACACATAATTGAGCATCAATGGTGTCTCAACGGTCTTCCTCACCAAGAGTGAGAGCAGGTGCTTTCGGGGCAAGATGATCAAGATACTTCTGACTCTTAAGCCATAATCTGACGTCTGATGACCATGTGGCATAATTAGGGCCAGTTAACTTGTCAATGGATAAGTGCACATTAACATAGTTAGTGTAGATGGAATGATCAGACGCAGTACTGACAGAATTGGAAGTACTAAAAGGAGCAGAAGAAGTCATAAAGGGCGGAGGCGATAGTGACAACGGCGTGAACCAGTACACCAGATAAGTTCCCAAGAAAGAGAGGTGAGTCACTAATGGACACGCTTAAATACCAAGTCTTTCCTTGTCAGAACTTTCTTAGACATGCACTTTCACATTACCAAATAACCAACGGTGATAGCGGCGGTGGTGGCGACTTCAATAGTGGTCAAAGGCAAAAAAAAATTTCAAAATAACCTTAAGCTCTAGATACCATGTTGAATATAGAAGAAATAGAGTTTGAGATTAATCTCCCTTGTGTATAAATCACACATAGGGTAGTCTATTTATAATAGAGAGATACAACTAAAAGAGTAAATGAAAGTAACAGAATAAACAAAAGATATTGTTTGATATTGTGGTTAACAATATCTTAACAATATCAAATAATATCTAAATAATATCTAACAATACTAGAATTATTTAATTTTTAAGGACATTCTCAGTCAAGAATATTATGTTTATGTTTTGATATGAGTCTTTCATGATCTTTTATATATTATTTTTATGATGGTAATTTTCATAAGGGACACTCTTTTAATTGAATCACTATTATTCTTTAACATTACGTAGTTGGGAGAAAAGATTAATTAATAAGAATTATACAAAATCAAATTATCATCTAGATAAATTATTCATTTATTTTTATCAGTCAAAAACTTTTATATATATATATATATATATATATATATATATATATATATATAATAAATGTGTGAACAAGTTGCATGGTTTAAAATTAAAAAAACTAAAATATCTTGTGTGTCTTTTAAGTATATCTAAAAGAGTTCTTTAATAATTGACGTAAGATTAAGTGAACTATATGTTTTATTTTCATTCAAGATCACTTCCTTTAAATTCTTTATTTTATTTTTTTCATCATACTTATAACTTGCTTGCTTTGACTTCCTCCTTTCATGCTTTTAATTTCTCTTTCATCCTTTATAAACAATATTTATATTTATCTAGAAGAATACAAGTTGTTACATGTAATCTTCTAATTATATTATCAATCAAAATAGTTTTGGTGATATGACTAATCACTTGAATCCTCTATTATGTTTGGGATTTTACTTTTGTCAATGTTACATTTTACATTAATAGTGTATTAGGTTTTTGTGATGGTACATATGGATGGTAGTTGCATTTTTTTATGTATTTTGTTTTGCATTTGTTGGTTATTTAGGTTCATTCCATTTATCAATCTTCTTGTTGGTGTGAATTAAATTTTTGCGATTGTATTATTTTATTTCACTTTAATTAGTGGGGTTTTGACTCTTGTGTTTTTTTTGTTATGGTTATTAAGAACCAATAATCTATTATAAATAATGGAAAACGTTCCCAATTTTATGTGATATAATGTTCATTGTCTAATGTTTCATTTATCATCTTAGGTTCAATGCTTAACATGAAAGTTGTTTATCCATTCTAATTAGTTTGATTAGTCTTTACTTATCTCCTCTCATGACAAACAAATGAGTGATTAAGTACCAGTTGAACAAAAATAATTTTCTTATTTTTATTTACTATTAGACTCTTATTCATAGTATGTCCTCATGTTGTCTTATCATTTAAATTTTTATAAGCCTTAATTAAAATATTTAGTCTTTTGTCACCATAAGATTATTTGGAGCCCGTTAGGTTATTTATTGCTTTAAGAATAATTTGTTATTGAAAATTTTTGCTAGTTTCTCAAATTTCAGAAGTTATATTTTTCTCCTTCTTTAAAATATGATATTAATAAGGTTGAATATTGTGATTTTCTATACTAAACTTTTTAACTTTAAAATTCAACTCATTAGATTTTTTAAACTAGGTTTTTAATGTTTCTATTTCACTCAAAGCATTCAATTTTATATCCTTTTATGTAAAAAAGTTAGTTCATAATATGACTCAACATAAAGTAAACATATGATAAATCTACCTCATCATCAAACTCATCTAATGAATACGTTGTAGTCACTACTAGGGATGGCAAAACGGGTCAGCCCGTCCCGTTTTGGCCCGCCAAAGCGGGCGGGCGAGCTAACCCGTTATAGTCATGACGGATCGTAAACCTTGGTCCGCCTCGTCAGAAGCGGCTAGCTCGCCATAATTTAAAAAATAATAATTTATCTTTTTTAATAAATTTAATAATAAGATTATTATTTGTTTGTCAATAATTTAATATATATATATATATATATATTATTTTAATTTAATAATATAAATCAATACATTGTTTTAAGAAATTATAATTTAGAACAATAATAAAATTTACATAATAATAAATAATAACATATATATATATATATAACATTAAAACTTATAAAATTTATATTTTTTATATTGAAAATTTCAAATACATATATCTTTTTTATTTAATAAAACTTCATATTTTTTTTGGTTGAGTAATTCTTACACCATTAATTCAAGTCATAAAGACAAAAATAATCGGTGCTTAGGATGTACAAGGAGAACAAGAGAGTGAAACTTTTTTAATTCTCTTTTTAAAATTTTTAACTTTATATATCATCTTTATAATTAATTTTATTACAATAAAAAATTATTTTTTTATTAATTAGGCGGGTCGTGGGCTGGCCCGTCCTCTCCCGCGGGTTGGTCCATCGAGTTGGCGGGCTTGGCGGGGCGGGCCAAAGCGGGCCGGTGGGTTGTAAACACCAACCCGCCCCGCCATATTATGGCGGGCTGGCGGGCCGGCCCGCCGGACCTAGCCCGTTTTGCCATCCCTAGTCACTACTATCATGGAACATATATTAACTTCCTCTTCATATGATTTAGATGAATTTAACTTAGAGATAAAGACCTTAATGTAATTATCTTATGTTGTTGTAAGATAGTCTTGAATTCTTTCTCCTTCAAGTAAATGAACTTTCGTGCATACTTCCTCAAAGAGAGCACATATTAATTAGTTCCTCGACTTGGAATTGAGCAAGTAATTTTTTTTTTTTGTACATTCCAAAATCTTTTATCTAAGGGATTAGATAACTTGTCTAAAAGAGTATAATTGTCATTCTCAACAATGTCTCACATGTCTATGTGGCAATGATTCAAAAAACATTATTATATGCTACTTCCAATCATCAAATTTCTCACCTTTTAACAAAGGTAGTCTTCATATACCTTGTGTTTCCATTATTGTAGTAGGATCTTTCCTCAAGTTCTACAAAGAAATAACCCTAAAAGGCTAGTTATGATACTAACTAAAATTATAAGTTAACTCTAAAAATAGGGTAGGGTTTTAATAAAGCATTTCAAACTTTTTCAAAAGGAACTATTAAATGATATGCTAGTGTCTTTTGCTATTGGTTTTGATTAGACAACCAAAATAATATTTGATAGTATGTTTTAGTTAGATGACTTGATGGAATGTTTGAATCTTATAAAGTTTTCATGATTTTGCAACAATTAAAAATGTTATTTCAAAACAAGTATACAAAATATGAATTGTTTAAATGATTGAGTAAAGACAATAGATAAAAACACTTGATTTTTTTTTATAGTTCACTCAAATTTAGTTTCGTTCAATAATCTACTATTAATGTTTTTTAGCCATTTGAGATTGTGTGCAACTTTTTGTCCAAGTATAATGCATGCACAATGGTTATTAAGAGTTTGAGTGATGTTTTGCTTTTGTTGTAACATTTACGTAAGCGATTTTGATTATGTGTAGAAAAGTTCTCTCGGTGATTACGCTTTATATTTTTTCTTAATTTTTGTGTTGAACATCAAATATTTCAAGGGTTGTATATTTAGTTAATGCATTGGTAAATTGATTATAAACATATGTTGTATTTGTTTCTTATATGATAGTTTGTTATTCTTATCAAATGATAAGTTTTTAAGACATGAGCTTTTATAATCGTTGGTGGAGTTTGATAACAATAGCTGGTTTCACAAGTTAACATGTAATAATAGATGAGTCTTGTAGTCATAATAAATCTATTGAATAAATTTGATGTTATACAACATGATTCAATATAAGCTTTAGTAATTGAGTCCTCATTAGTCAAGACTAATGATAAGTAGTTCAATTGACTCTTTATTAAACGATTCCACCAAATGAGTTAATGATTAATAGTTGTTGCAAAGTTAACAAACTCGAGAGTCTACATAGATTCATGGAAAGTCTATAGACTAATAGTTGGTTGCAAGGTTATTAAACTCAAAAGTCTATATAAATTCGTGGGATGTTTATAGACTCGTATGAGTCTACTTCATATAAAAAAATATCAATATAACAAATTATATGCATGGTAATATCAACTTCACATCACTAAAACAAATACGTTTATATAATATTTATTCCATATTTTCATTGCCCAAAACATCTATTATGTATTTTCACTCAATATTTGTTATATTTACTAATACATTTTTACTTCTAAGCGGAAGTGAATATGTGAATACATTGTCTTTAGAAGAAGAATTTGAACTAGTTCCAAATAGTTTAAAACTTCAATCTTTATATTTAAAATAACAAAAAAAAAATATTATCCCCAAATTAAAATCATAAAATCCCTATAATCCTTATTCCATACGCTACAAAAGAAAAACCTTAATCTTAAACCAACATAGTATCATATGATCCCATATTAGAACCTCAACTAGTGAGTAAGACGACTTCCATGATGACTTACACGAACAATGACAATTTCACCAATGACTTGCGCAATAACGAACAACACGACCAATGAGCAACACAACCAGCGAGCAATGCAACAATGATAACAAGCATAGTGCATTGGTGATGATGACCAACACAGTGCAATAACGAGCAATGAGAAGGGACGGGGAATGTGAAAAATAGAGACAAAATGTAGATATAGATCTAACCCAAACTTATTAACTTGCCCTCAGACCCACGAGTTTGTTTAGGCTCCACCGAGTTTGAATCTGAATATACTTAAAAACAAGTCTACTCACGAGTTAACTTGTGAGTAACAATTGGACTCTCTAACTCACCCGAGTTAGTGAGTTGACTTTTGAGTTCGATAACCATAGTTGGTTGAGTCTGATTTCATGGAATTAAATAATGACATATATTTAAGCTTAGTTGCGCATCTTTAGTCGAACTAAGAACATGTTGTCAAGTCTAATTATATTTCTTTAGATAAGGTTTATGATACATGACATTATTGGTGTCTGATTACATAACAAGGTGATGATATGTAATAGATCTTATATGATCTTTAAATGACATGTATATTTGACTTTGAACTTTCTTCAATGACAACTACACACTATTAGTTGGTCTCTAACCTATTAGATAAGATGCTCACAATGTGATTGAACGATGTTAAATGATGTGTTGTTCATTAGTTACTCTAAAATTATTAGTTAATATACTTAATATTAGTCATTTTAATGATTATTAGATTAGACATTGTCTTAGAGGTTAGTCTCATGAGTTTATTATATAACATGTTGATTAATTATTTAGTGAACTCTATTCACTTATTAATGATTATATATATATATATATATATATATATATTTAATTTTAATATATATATATATATATATTTAATTTTAATATATATATATATAATAAAAAATTTAATTATATTTATTTTTATCAAAATTTTATGTATAATATTTATTTATTGAATTTGTTTCTAGAAATTTATTTCAAAACATATTTTTTAAATAAAATGAAAATAATATATAAAAACAATAAATATATTTTATAAGGTATTTTAAAGAACTATTAATCTATATATCAAATGATAACCAACAAGGATTTTGTGTAAATTTAAAATATAAGTTTTTTTTCTCAAATAAATAGATTAATAAAATAGTTTGTTGGCTAAAGCTATATTATATGTAAATTATTCTTAATAAATAATTAAATTATACACATCAGTAATATTTATTGTAAAAAAAATTGTAATTTTTCAATGTATTAAGTCATTAAAACTGAACATAACTAAACATATACATCAATATTGTTCCTATATATTTTTTTTATCATAAATACTACAAAATCATAATAAATCAGTAATAACATGTTATAAGAAGTTTTAATAACTTGATTAAATTTTTTTACAATAATTAATTTAATAAAAAATGAAATTATGCATACCAGTAATATTTATCATAATAAAAAAATTAATAAGATATTATACATATATCTGAAGGAGATTTGAATAATTTGACTTCATATAATCAAAATTATTCTTAATAGAAAATAAAATTATACAGTGATATTTATTATATAAAAATAGAAATGTCACAAAATCTAAATATATAATTTTAAATACTTTAAAATCATAATAAACCATCAATAGATTTTATATGTATATCTTTAGAATATTTTTAATAATTTTTTTTAACTTTAAATTATTTTAATAAAAAATTAAATTATACATATCAGTCATATTTATTATAAAAAACATAACCTTCTTATTACAAAACTTGAATATATATATATATATATATATATATATATATATATATATATATATATATATATATATATATATATATATATATATATATATATAGGGTTAAATATGTTTTTAGTATCCGTATTTTTATGTAAAATTAGAAATAGTTTCTCTGTCAAAGTTTACATAAAAATGATCCTTATATTTTTAAAATAAATACGTCTTTATTTTAAATTGCTTTAAATATATAGAGACCTATAGTAAGACACATTTATTATTTGACACGTATAATTATTTAAAAAAAAAACTCAACAAATATTATTATTATTCAACATAAATTATTATTTAAAAAAAATAGATTTATTTTTTTAAAAATAATAATCTTTGTTGAATAATTTTTATTTTTTAAAAAGAAGTTTGTTTTTTTTAAATAATTATACGTGTCAAATAATAAATGAGTCATATGATCTGCATTACAGAGGTCATCATATATTTGACGTAATTTAAAATAAGGACGTGTTTCAATCATTTCAAAAGTATAAGAATCATTTTTACGTGAACTTTAATAAAAGAACTATTTTTAATTTCACATAAAAATACAAGAACTAAAAACATACTTAACCCTCTCTCTCTCTCTATATATATATGATTTTTCCTATTTTTTAATCATAAATACTACAAAGTAAGAATAAACCATAAATAATATTCTTTTAAATTTATTTTTAATGAAAAATTAAATTATAAATAATATTTATTATATAAAATAGAACCTTCGAGTATATTATGCCACAAAATCTGAATATATACATAATTTTTTCCTAACTTTTTAATCATAAATCTATAAAATAATAATAATAAACCACTTAAAAATAATTTTAAGATTTTTGAGTTAACATTTTTATAACTAATCATATCTATATATTTATATAAGTCAAAGATAACGCATGTTATTTTAAAAGATATTATATTGAAAATAATTTTCTATAATTATTGTAGTCATTACCCAATTTAAGATTTTGATAAATTTCTTTTAAAGCAGATAATATTGATATTAATTTTACCGAAAATAATATTAATATTTAATAATGGAAAATTAGGGAAACATACGGTGTGGTGGAAGGGTTTTTATTTGTGACCCTGTCGCCCGCACCGTCTCTCTTTCTCGTTCTCTTCTCTTTGGCGCTGCGCAGAAGAGAGAGAGAAGTAACAACGAACCATCGATCAACACCCTCCAATCTGTCGCAGTGAGTAGTGATATGCAGCAGGGTGATCCAACGGTTCTAAGCTTGAGGCCTGGTGGTGGTCGTGCCGGCGGAAGCAGGCTTTTCGCTCACTCCTCCTCATCCTCCTCCTCTTCCCTTCCCTCCGCGGATCCCCTTCTCTCGCGCCCCCATGCATCTTCCTCTCTCAAGGTCAGATCTCTCTTATCTCTCCACTCACTTCTCCGATTTCTCAAGCACCTTTTGTTTGGATCTCGTTACACATGTCCAACTCCTGTTGTTGTTGTTGTTGTTGTTTTTGTTGCTATTATCATTTTATGTTTGATGAATAGGGTTTAGAATGGATGTTAAGGGTATTATGGGAGAAGGTAAAGTTGGAATGTCCTGATTCTTGGTGGGAGCACCCAGTTCTGTGTTCTTGCTGTAAATATGGACAGAAAGCAATGTGTGGGATTTAGGTGGGCTTTCTTGAGTTTTAGATTGCCTGCAAAGGAACCATGCACATTCCTGCTCGTTTGTCTTTGGAAATAGGGTGTGGTTTTGCTGCTGTTGGGTAGTGAGTTTCAACACCAACGGGGTCCCCTCTAATGGAGGGTGATACTCCTTGGTGAACCAAGTTTCTAATCTCCGCAGGAAGAGATGACCATGTTTAGTGTTTGTCGCAACGAGCTGGCTTTGCCAGCAATGCCATTGCAGTAAGGATGTTTTGAGAATTTTCGTTCTGGTTTCCCTATTTGGCTACGCGATGTACTTAAAACAAAAATAGAGGTTGTCTTGACCTAATGTTACTCGACATGTTGGTTCATTGCCTTCACATTAAGGAAGCTGGAGAAGTTTTTCAGGTTTTAACACGTATTTTACATCAGAGAGATGGGATTTTTGTGGAGCTGCTTTTCGCTAGGAATGTAGTAATGAGTCTGTTGTTGCCAGTATATTTGTTTCTAAGGAATGAGTAGTTGAAAAGGGAAACGGTTTTGTCTTACCAAATGTTGGTTAATTATTGAGTTTTGTGTATGTTGCTTCATGCATATCCATTTTTATCATGATGTCTATTTCATTTGTCTTGTTCTTTTGATGTATTTATTGGTTGTAAGGTGATGATTTTAGGGTGGACCTTTCATAGACATTTTGTATCTCAAAAGTTTTTGTTTTATAGATTGGAGATTCATGGTTTGAGGGTCGTGAGCGTGTGCGATATACCAGAGAGCAGCTTTTACAGCTTCAAGAGGTAACTGTTTGCTCTTGCAATTTAACTTTAGTTTTCTATTTAAATGTATATCTGAATATGCAGAAGATTTTTTTACTTATTTCACAGTACACCCTTCTGCTTCCGTTTTCTTTATTAATTTTAAGCTTTATACTAATCACATCTATCTTCTGCTAAAATATACTGTAGGATCAGCATTCTATGATGGCTAATTGATTTTTCTTATTTTATTTTTGTGTAGCTATTTCCTTGTGGTTCCTCTATTTTAAAGGACGGCAGGCTATGTTTTTTATTTTTTTGGGGGAGGGGGTGTGTGTGTTTTGGTCCATTAAAAGGCAATTTAAATTATTACCTGAGACTCTGAATTTTTCTTCTCACTGTTTCATTCATTTTCTCCCCCTTTGCCATTCATACTAGAGGAATCTTCTTCTGAACTATCATATTTTAGTATTCTTTTGTGACTCATGTAAGCACTTATGTTTTCACTGTTATCTATCTGTTGAATTTTTTTTTGTTCGTAGGCTGTCAAGGTCCTTGAGGTCCCTGATGATATTCTGAAGATTAAGCAAGATATAGAGGCTGAACTTTTTGGTGAAGATCAAAGTTGGGGCAGCCAGGCTGATAGCAATGTAACATTCTTTTCTGCCTTCTTATTTATATTGATAATTTTGCTGAATCCATAAATCATCTTTCATCCCATTTGGTTAATTGATGAACAAAGTTGATTTATTTTTGGTGGAAAGCGTACTTGTTTGTATGATATGAAGACAAAACTTCTCTATAATTTGAATATCATACTGATACTTGTACTACTACTGATAATTTGTTCTTTTGATTGCTGCAATTAGTTATTATCTGTTTTATGAATCTATCTGCAATCATTTTTACAACTCATTTTACTTAATACTGTGCAGCTTCCTCATCAACTACAAAATCGGTATTCTGAACCAGATAACCGTGATTGGCGTGGTCGTTCTGGGCAACTTCCTTCTAATCTAGATGAGAGGTCATGGGAAAACATCAGAGATAACAGTAGTCAAGTTAATCGCCAAGACCAAATTATTTCCCAGTTTGCAAGGACACAAATCTCTTCTATTCAAGGGGTAAGCATTAGAAGAAATAAATATCAGTTTACAAGAAATGCTACATTCCTTCCATAACTATTTTTTTCCTCGCAGTAGAAGAAATAAATCTCTGATGAGATTTTTTCAAAGTAAGATATCGTATACTTGCATTTATTGTTACATGATGTTTATTTCTATCACCATCAACATTGTTTGCTACATATACCCTGATGAACCTGTGACAATATTTGCATGATTAAATTTGTTTTCTAGTTTTCATGTATGCCAACCTGGCATGCTATGCAGCTTGATGAAATTGGACATGTGATCCAATCATCACCGCATAAACAACTAACTTACAACAGAAAGCATGGGTTGTCTCAATGGAGATCCCAATACACTTGTAGTAAAAATTACAATTATCAGATGATATTATACTGAACTGTTATATTAAAGAATGGGAATTAGTTTTATGTAGTTACATGTTTTTTGTATGTTATTCTTTTGAAGTCTGAAGTCTAACCCTCAAAGTAGTTAAAATTGAGATTTTACCTAAGATCGAAAAAGGAAATATAAATTGTAAATTGGAGGATAGTAACCAAGATTGTAAGATCCTACAAAATTTATGAAATTTATATATATATGTCAAATATTTAAATATTAATAAAAATATAATATAATAAGCAAAATTAAGGGAGAGGAAAAGTCCTAGTTTTACAAAGAAAAGATGAAAAGTTCCATTTCTTTTAAGAATAGCACGAATTGGGTTTTAAAAGAAAAAAAATGCTACTGGGCTTTGAAGAGGTGTGTGAAATATTTAGGTTAGGTCAGAAACATATTAGGTCAAAAATATGTTGCTTGTCTACAATAGCCACACCGCCACATCCACGTGATGCAATTGTGCACCATTGTGAAGCAGACGCCTCACCGCTTGACGCAGTCACCGTACGATGCTGTCAACACACCGTGTGACAGACATAGCTGTCACGTGACACTGCACCCACATGGACAGAGACGACACACCCATGCGAGTCTTGATTTTGAACGACAATCCCATGCGCACCCTTAAAATCACAATGCGATGACATGCTGAATCTGAGAAGGGAAAGGAGATGATAGATTTGGGTGATTTTGCACTTCAAATTGGGATTTTGACTACCGTGCTGACTTGCTCCTCCTTTGTCTAGTAACTGATGATGACCAAGTTTTGCTGTTGGCCTTGTTAGAATTACTTGATTAACAAATTAAAAGTGCTTGTCATACTCAGACAAGTAGTTTTTCTTATGATCATTATGGTTTCATTGTTTACTTATTAGATTGGCATGATGAATTTGTATTAGTTTTAATCTACTGTCTATTTATGATGATGAAGTTGTGTTGTTGCTGTTGTCAAAATTACTCAACAGATTAAAAGAAATTGTCATGCTCTGATACAAGTAGTTTTTCTCATGATCATTATGGTTTCATTGTTTACTTATTACATTGACATGATGAATTTGTATTGACTTTTTTAATCTACTGTTTATTTATTCAGGGAGGACCTACTCCTACACTGGTCAAGGCTGAGGTTCCTTGGTCAGCTAGAAGGGGAAGTCTCTCTGAAAAGGATCGTGTCTTAAAGACTGTGAAAGGGTAATATTTTTTGGATATTTATGAATAACAGTTAGATACGAGTAATATTAGTCATGCTATGTGCAAGGACTCTGCGTTGCCATGTATGCTTGAATCTTAGCTTCTGTACTTGTACCTTGTGTAGTACTTGCCCTTGATGCTGTTTGGTTGTTGTTGGAATATATTAGAAAATATACCTAAGGTAGGGAGTTGAGTGTTAGATAATCTCTGTAGGGGGCTGAGTGTTAGATAAACTCTGCACCTAGTTCTGAGGAGTAGTCTAGGACTGGGGCATTTAATGTTATCTCCCTATTGTATTAGTTTTTATCTATATAAATAGAGAACCATGAGAGGGGTTCATCAAGCCCTCTAAGAACACTTTTTCTTTGTTTTGAATATCAAGTTGGTATCAGAGCGGGTTGATCCCGCTCTGCCTGTCTTTGTAGTCTCCGACACTATTTTTGCCGCCGTTCGCCGCCGCCATCTCTGCCGTCGGCTACCGTCTCCCGTCCAGTTTTTGCTGACGACCACCGGATCTGAATCATCTCGCCGCACGACAGCCAACCCCGCCGATCTCGGAAGCTTGTTCGCCTCCACATGCTGCCTCTCTCTTCGCTGAATCTGGCGTGTCATCCACGCGTCGCCTTCTCCGTGTCGGAACGTCGCCGCACTACCTCTGTTAGGATTGTCGGAGTTTCCTCTCCCTGTTCTGGCCCTCAGAACTTCATTTAAGTAAAGTCCAGTAGCCACCCTTGCGAAAATCACTCTTGGGCTTTTAGCCTTCCTTACTGTTTTCGCACCCCCTCACCAGTTTTTGTCCTCTTGATCAAATATGGCTGCAATTTCATTCTCTGGAAGCCCCTCCATTACTTCCGAAAAGCTAAACAGACAAAATTATCTACCTTGGTCTACTGCTGTCGAAATGTGGTTTCTGGTCAGGGGCATCACGACCACCTTGAAAAAGACGGAAGCCATGTGCCGGAAGAAAAAGCTGAACAGTGGAAACAGACAGATTTTCAGCTATGTGCTCTATTGTGGGAACCAGTGGAGCCACGACTTTTGATGTCACTTAGAGCCTTCAAAACTTGTCACTCCTTTTGGATGAAAGCCCAAACCATTTATGCCAATGATATCCAACGTCTTTATGATACCGCAAATAAGTTCACATCTCTAAAAATGATAGATCATGATATGGTGACCTTCATGAATGACACCCATTCAGGTGTGGAAGAACTAAAGATGTTCTTGGAAGTCGACTCCTTGGATGAAATGAAGAAGAAGCTTGACAAGTATTACATGGTGATGATCCTTCGTGCAATACATCCTGACTTTAACCATATCAGAGATCAACTTCTGACCACTTATGAAGTCCCTTCCATGGATACCCTTATCACATGCCTTATTCATGTACCAATGCCTGAAACTCAAGAAGTTCGTGCTCTAGTAGAACCATCTGCCATGGTTGCCACACGAGGAAGAGGAGGACGTGGAGGTCGAGGACGTCCCCAATGCACCTCCTGTAAGAGGATGGGTCACACATAGGAGAACTACTACTCCTTGCATGGTTTTCCTCCCAAAACCGCCAATGTCTCGAAGGTTGAAACTGTCGACTCCAAGTTCACTGGGAACGAATATCAAGAGTATCTACGGTTGAAGTTTAATAACTTGGCACATACCTCTCAAACTACAAGCACATCAACTGCTTGCATTTCTCAATCTGTGGAAGGTCAAAGTTCATGGGTAATTGACTCTGGTGCTTCTGATCATATATCTGGTAATACCTCCTTGTTCTCAACTATTTCCTTTCAAGAAAAACATTTCCTAACCCATGTAGATGGCTCTAAAGCTTCCTCAAAGGGAGTGGGTCAAGTTTCCTTGTCTCCCTCCATAAGCTAGAAATCTGTCCTTTTTGTTCCTAATTGTACTTTCAATTTAATCTCCTTAAGCCAGTTAACCAAAACCTTAAATTGTTCAATAACCTTTGCTAACAAATCTTTTGTTATACAAGAGTGTGGTTCGGGGAGACGGATTGGAGAAGGATATGAAGCTGGAGGATTATACCTTTTTGGCCCTCGTCCACATGTGTCCTGTGTTGCTACTTCGTGCCCTAAAATGTTACATGATTGGCTTGGCCATCCTCATTTGTCAAAATTAAAAAGAATGTGTCCTGAACTTAGTAGTCTCCAGACCTTAGAATGTGAGTCATGTCAACTAGGAAAACATGTTAGATCTACCTTTTCTAAAAGGTCTCGATCAAAGTGTACTTCCAGTTTCTCTATTATTCATTATGATATTTGGGGACCTAGTCGCATCTCATCTTTTGGTTTTTGGTATTTTGTTACATTCATTGATGAATATTCACGATGTACTTGGGTTTATCTTATGAAAGATCGCTCTGAATTGTTACCCATCTTCACATCCTTTTTAAATGAAATAAAAAATCAATTCGGTCAAGTAATCAAAATTTTAATAAGTGACAATGCTAAAGAGTACTTCTCATCCACCTTTGCTGTTTTGAGTTCACATGGAATATTACATCAGTCCACCTGTCCTCATACACCACAACAAAATGGTATAGCAGAAAGAAAAAATAGACATTTGATTGAAACTGCACGTACTCTTTTGCTGGGTGCTCATATTCTTGTCCATCACTGGGGGATGCCATATTAACTGCATGTTTTCTTATTAACAGGATGCCATCTTCCTCTCTCAGTAATAAGATCCCTTTCTCCATTCTATTTTCAAATAATCCTCTTTCACACCTCTTCTCGAGTTTTTGGTTGTATATGTTTTGTTCATGATATGTCTTCAGGATTAGACAAACTTTCTGCTCGTGCTATCAAATGTGTCTTCTTGGGCTATTCCTGCCTTCGAAAAGGGTATCGGTGTTACTCTCCTGAAACCAAGAAGTACTACATGTCTGCCAATGTTACATTTTTTGAACAGCTCCTTACTTTTCTCCTTCTGTTCAAGATGTTCATGTCATACAGCAGGTTCTTCCCATTCCAGTGGTTGAGTCTAATATTTCCAATGTCTCTATCGATCTCAGTCATGATCCAAGTCTTCCTGAACCATCCTTCCCTCACATTGATGTTGTCAATCATAGGATCCTGATGGCTAGTCCTATTCTCCAAGAAGAGGGTGAATCTCCCACTTTACATTCTTCTCCATCATCGCTTCCTACCATGACTCCTGGTGAAGGTGATTTCGGATGGCCTATTGCTCTCAGAAAAGGTGCTCGTTCCACTCGAAACCCACATCCTATTTATAATTTTCTTAGCTATCACAGATTATTGCCTTCCTATTATTCCCTTTTATCCTCAGTATCTTCTATTGCTATCCTAAGAAATGTGGAAGAAACACTTGATCACCCTAGATGACGACAAGCCATGATTGCAGAAATGCAGACTCTTGACCATAATGCTACTTGGGAGCTTGTGCCCCTTCCGCCAGACAAAAAGGCAGTTGGTTGCCGTTGGGTGTATACTGTTATAATCGGCCCTGATGGTAAAGTTGATCGGCTCAAGGCTCGGTTAGTTGCAAAAGGGTACACTTAGGTTTATGGCCTTAATTATTGTGACACTTTCTCTCCCATGGCCAAGATGACTACTATTCATCTGTTCTTCGCAATTGCTGCCATTCGTCATTGGTCACTTCATCAATTAGATATCAAAAATGTCTTCCTACATGGTGATCTTGAGGACGAAGTTTACATGGAGCAACCTCCTAGGTTTGTTGCTTAGGGGGAGTCTGGACTTGTATGCAAATTACATTGCTCTTTATATGGCCTCAAGCAATCACCACGTGCTTGGTTTGGAAAATTTAGCTCCATTGTTCAAAAATTTGGGCTAAGACGCAGTGAAGCAGATCATTCAGTCTTTTATTGTCATCCATCTCTGGGTAAATGTGTTTACTTAATAGTATATGTTGATGATATAGTCATTATAGGAAATGATACTGTTGGAATATCTCAACTAAAGGAGTACTTGTGCAGACATTTTTAAACCAAGGATTTGGGAAGCCTAAAATACTTCTTGGACATGGAAGTAGCTCAATCAAAAGATGGAGTTGTAATCTCTCAGAGAAAATATGTTCTCGATATATTACAAGAAACAAGTATGATTGACTGTAGACCTGTAGAGAGTCCTATGGACCCAAATAAGAAATTAACATCAGAAGAAGGTGAAGTATTCTCTGATCCAGAGAGATATAGGAGGTTGGTCGGAAAACTGATTTATCTCACTATTACAAGGCTTGATCTATCTTTTGCAGTTAGAGTGGTTAGTCAGTTCATGCAGGCTCCATGTGTTGGGCATTGGAATGCTATCATTCGCATTCTAAGGTACCTCAAAAAGGGTCTCGGGCAAGGATTGTTATATGAAGATTGGGCACTGTTGACAGACGGTCTACTACTAGATATTGTGTCTTCCTTGGAGGAAACATTATTTCATGGAAAAGTAAGAAACCGAATGTAGTGGCTTGATCGACAGTTGAAGCTGAATATAGAGCAATGACGTTACTAACTTGTAAACTTATATGGGTGAAACAATTCATTCAAGAGTTTAACTTCTGTGATATCTAGATTATGAAGATGTATTGCGATAATCAAGCTGCTCTCCACATTGCATCAAATTCCGTATTTCACGAGAGAACTAAACATAGAAAGTGATTGTCACTTTGTTCGTGAAAAGTTGTTAACAAAAGAAATATGTACCGAGTTTGTTGGATCAAATGACCAATTCGCAGATGTGTTTATCAAGTCCTTAAGGGGACCTTAGATTGAGTTAATTTGTTCCAAGCTTGGTACATACAATTTGTATGCTCTAGCTTGAGGGGGAGTATTGGAATAGATTAGAAAATATATGTAATCATTATACCTAAGGTAGGGAGTTGAGTGTTA
Organism: Sphenostylis stenocarpa; assembly: GCA_963425845.1. Taxonomy (NCBI): domain Eukaryota; kingdom Viridiplantae; phylum Streptophyta; class Magnoliopsida; order Fabales; family Fabaceae; genus Sphenostylis; species Sphenostylis stenocarpa. The sequence continues at coordinate 59,826,501 of OY731406.1, forward strand.
GATAATCTCTGCAGGGGGTTGAGTGTTAGATAAACTCTGCACCTAGTTCTGAGGAGTAGTCTAGGATTGGGGCATTTAATGTAATCTCCCTATTGTATTAGTTTTTATCTATATAAATAGAGAACCATGAGAGGGGTTCTTCAAGCCCTCTAAAAACAGTGTTGTAATATGGCTTAGCCATGGATAGTCTGAGTTATTGATTCTTAAATATGAAGGTGAAAAGTGAAAAAAATAAGCAATATTTTTTTACCAAATATTGTACTTCTTTTCCTGTGTAGTTTAATGAGCTATTTCTGAAATTCCTTTTAAGCCTTTTTCACATGATAGTCTATTATGGGTCTTTGGACCTGTATGGCTTATGCTATTTATGTAGAATAAGATAGTGCCTGCTATTTATACTCATTGAATTAGATGCGTCCTGTTATTTATATGCTGTTGTCTTTTATGCAGAATACTGAATAAGTTAACTCCTGAGAAATTTGATGTCCTGAAGGGTCAGTTAATTGATTCTGGCATTACCTCTGCTGACATCTTGAAGGTTGTCACTTCTTTAGATTGCTGTTGTCAATCTATTTTGTTCACTTTCTGGTTCTAAATGTAATCCATTGGTTTGAAATGCAGGATGTTATTTCGCTTATTTTCGACAAGGCTGTTTTAGAGCCAACATTTTGCCCCATGTATGCTCAGCTGTGTTCTGACCTGAATGAAAAGCTTCCTCCATTCCCATCTGAGGAACCTGGTGGGAAAGAAATCACCTTTAAGAGAGTACTATTGAATAATTGCCAGGAGGCATTTGAAGGTGCAGATAATATGAGGGAGGAACTAAAAAGGATGACTGCCCCTGATCAGGAGATGGAGCGTATGGACAAGGAAAGGTTACTCAAGCTTCGTACTCTTGGAAATATCCGTTTAATTGGTGAGCTATTGAAGCAGAAGATGGTTCCTGAAAAGATTGTCCATCACATTGTTCAGGTTCTAAGGATTTATGATGTCTACTGTCAGATAAAATGTATTTGTTGGTTTATAAATATCCACTTACTAGTATGCCTTTAACTTTGAGTAGGAGCTGTTAGGATCCCCAGACAGCAAGTCTTGTCCTGTTGAGGAAAATGTTGAAGCCATATGTCAGTTTTTCAATACTATTGGCAAGCAGCTTGATGAAAGTCCTAAATCACGGCGTATAAGTGATATTTACTTTATTCGATTGAAAGAATTGAGCTCAAACCTACAACTTGTACCCCGGCTTAGGTTCATGATTCGTGATGTGATAGAGTTGCGTGCTAGTAACTGGGTTCCTAGAAGAGAAGAGGTAAATTTTTGTAAGTTGTTATTTTAGGTGACATGATATCCTTATGTTAAGTGCCCTTGTTATTAAGTTTTAATGCTGATTCATGTAGATCAAAGCCAAAACCATAACTGAAATTCATTCAGAGGCAGAAAAAAATCTTGGTTTGCGACCAGGTGCCACTGCAAGTATGAGAAATACCCGTGGCAGTGTTCAAGGAAATGCCAGCCCAGGAGGCTTCCCTATTGCTCGACCTGGTACAGGTGGTTTGATGCCTGGAATGCCAGGAAACAGGAAGATAGCTGGGATGCCTGGATTTGATAACAAGTGGGAGATTCCTAAGACTAGATCTATGCCTAAAGGAGACTTCTCGGGTGTTCAGGCTGCATCATCCACTAACCCTTTACTTTCCAAGCCCACAACTGTGAATTCAAAATTGCTACCTCAAGGGAGTAGTGGTATTATAAGTGGAAGAAATAGTGCCCTAGTACATGGAGGTGGTACATTTTCTACTCGCCCAACAAACTATGGTTTAGCTCCTGACACACCACCTCAATTCTCATCACCTGCTAAAACAGTTGCTCCTGTTCCTGTATTCTCTGAGAAGCCACAAGCACCAGCTGGTGGATTGAATACTGATGATCTTCGCCGCAATACTCTCTCTCTTCTGGAAGAATATTTCAGTGTTCGGCTTTTGGAAGAGGCATTACAGTGTGTGGAGGAATTAAAATCTCCTTCTTACCACCCTGAGTTTGTTAAGGAAGCCATTTCCCTTGCACTTGATAAAAGTCCACCATGTGTTGAACCTGTAGCCAGTCTCATCGAGTATCTGTATGTTAAGAAGATTCTTACTGCTATAGATATAGGGACCGGCTGTTTGTTGTTTGGTTCTCTGCTGGATGATATTGGCATTGATTTACCTAAAGCACCTAGTAATTTTGGCATGATAATTGGGAAACTAATTTTGGCCGGGGGGTTGGATTTTAAGGTGTTGAAAGAGATTCTTAAGAAGGTGGAAGATGAAATGTTCCAGAGAGCATTATTTGACAGTGCGTTGGGCGCCATTAACTCTGCATCCGGACAAGCTGTGTTGGATTTACAAACATCTGATATTAAGGCCTGCCAGAGTCTGCTCAAGTGAATCAAAATGATTCTGTAACTGGACGAACTTGTCTTCCTTTGCTACTTTAAATTTTTCTACATCCTCATTTCTGGAGTAAAAGCATTTTGTATTAAAGTATGTTATAAAGTGGAGATTGTCAGGTGTTTTTCTCAAGGTGTAAAATTTTATTTTTGATTGAGATTTTTTATGTTTATTGAGGGAAAGTCAAACCATAAAGCTACGGATATTATTTTCCGGTTAGCTAATCAGGTGCCAAGTTTCTCCGGAAAAGTGTCCCATTAGGGGTTCAAATTTTTTTTTTTAATTGTATTTCACTAGTTTCGATTTACTTAATTTTGTTGACATAGTGATTGTCGGTGCATAAATCATTATCGTAATATGCTCATGTTTATATTTTAAGATATAAGTTGCTAGATAGTTCAGCTTAATCTTTCACTTTTTTATACTCAAGCTGCTGCTTGTTACTCTTGTTTGGAATGTTACGAATGGCCTGCTAAAACCGGAACTATAATCCCAGTAAAATCATAAATTGTACTCATTGTGCTTGTTATGCAAAATCACCTAATTATATTTGGTTTACTTGTGATTTTGTTTCCCTTGTAGTCTTAGTGCGATTGTAATGTGTTAGTGTGTGCTATTTGGTTCCCTATTACTCAATATGGATCTTGATTTTTAATGAATTGATTTTTTTTTTCTCTGTATAATTTTTAAATTATTTAATGTTCACATTAATAGGACATTTACAATTTAGGAAATGTGAAAAAAAAAAGCAGGGTTGAAGGGAGTTCTAAAAATCTGTAAGGCTTTTGTGTTGTTTTTGGAAGTAATAGTTTTAAAATAAAATAAATTAGTTCAGGACAAGTCTTTATGCTTGCTTCTTTAGTCCATTTGGCTTGTTTGAGCAACATGATAGTAAAACCACTTTGTTTTACCAGAGTTTCTGAATTTACATTAATAATACCATTAGTTGGGCTTAAGTGAACTTTGTGAATTTCTAACCTTGTTAAAAGTTTGAAAGCAGAACTCCTCTGGGATCTCCGTGATCTGAGGTCGATCCTTATTGATCTATCAATCTGTCATTGAATGTAGCAACCTTTTTCTTTTACCTTCTCTATTTTTGTTTTTTTTTTTCTCTTATATGTTATTGAGAAAATGCAATTTTCAAAAATAATATTTTTGTGTTAAGTTGGATTGGGTTGAAAAGTAGAGTTTTCACAAGGACACATCCTATTTAATGAAAATCGAAATAATAATAACTTGAAAGTATTTTTAACCTTATTATATAAGAATTCTTGAAGATACCAAAATGGAGGAAGCTTGTAAGATGCAAGTTGCAAGGATCCAAGTGAATGAAAAAGGTAGCAAATTAGTTTGGACCCTTCTGCATTATGGAACAACTAAGGAATGGATTATATAGCTTAGAAGAGCTTTCGATGAAAACTGTTCAAAGAACATAAAAACTCTGTACATTTAAGCATTACTTTAGTTAATATATATTTTTTAACCTTTTTTTTCAAATATATAAAAGGAAAAGTTTTCTTTTTCCTAAGAACAAGTTTGATCAATAAAACGATTTGATTGGAACTAGAACATTAGTAAAAGTAAAATAAAATTACATTATCAGTTAGGTAAGTAATCATATATTTATATTTTTAGTTGATGTAAAATTTTAAACATACTTGTCATATGTAAGGAATAAACATCTTAAGATTATGAAATTAAATATTAAGGGTAAACGGTAATAAGTGAAGTAATAAGTCCATAAATTTTGATAGGATATATTTTGATATTATATTAAAAATAGAGAAATATTTAATTTAATCCTATAAAATCAATTATAAGATAAGGTTTGCATCTAAATTATATATTATTAGTTAGTTATATTTCTGGTTGATGTGTAATCTCTACTTATTTTCTGATGCAAATAAATAAACATTACAATATTAAGGGTGGATTGATAAAAACCAACAAATATTGTTAGGATAGACTTTGATATTTTATTAAAAATGAAAATGTATCTAACTCAATCCTACTTATAAAAAAAATTAATCTCCTTTTCTATTATAAACCAAAATTCTATTCATTATATCTTTAAAGACATTGCAAGTATAAATGTCAATTTAACGAATAATTGTAAAAAGATTGAGAAATAACTTTATTATTACACGTCCACTGTATTTTTTTTTTAGCTTGACAAAAAGTCAATCCTTTGCTTTCTAAGTTTCACCCAAGTCCACTCCAAGTTATATGTTGATCTCAAATATTTTTTTCAAAATCTCATATTCCTCCAATGAGTTTGTTTGTTTTTTTTTTTTTTTATTATTATTATAATCTTTAGTTCATTAAATTTGTCCTAAAAAAGTTTACATTTCTTTCATCACCTAAGTGATCTTAATAATCAAAGTCTTAATCAATTTTATTTGCTTCCCTCAAAGGAAAGGTTGAATTAACAAATCTTTTTATAGCTTATTATATGCCAAACAACTTTTACTATCAAACACGTTAACTTGTCCCACGTTACTAATTGCAACTCTATAAAAAGTCTACTTTATCTTATCAAGAAAGCAAAGGGTGAATGCATTTAATTATTTAATTATTGTCTTTGTCAACAATTAGATTTTTCAATATTTTATGAGGAAAATAGAAAAGATTAGTAGAAAAAAGAGTTTGGTATTTCAAAATTAAAAAGTATTATTTATTTTGAGATAGAAAAAAAAACCATTAGAAGTAAAAAGTAAATTTTGAGATAGAAAAAAAAAACATCACACTTCTTAAGAATATCAAATTCATACTAATTTCATGCAAACTTTTGAATGCAAAATAACAAATTATGCAACATTATGTACACATGTATCTCTTCAAAGAAAAGTTTTTGTTTTAAAATGATAAAATAAGTAAACTAGTAATATCAATTTTACATGGTGATATTTTTTGAAGTTTAGAGGCTATTGAAGTAGCCACACCACACAATTACATGATGATGATGATGATGATGATGTGATGAAAGCAAAATGAAGTGATTCCAACACCATTCCTTACAATCCCTACCCTCATGTCATGGCCTCCACATTCTTCCTTCCCATGGAGGCCTTCCATTCCAAGGCCTCCTTCCTTCACTCCAACTTACTTCCCCCTGTTCAAACCTAAGCTGCTGGTTCAGCTCCCCGAGGCCAAACTCAATTACAAGCCTCAGCTTCGGGGTTCGAAGCGAGCGCCGAAGCATAGTCGAGACTATCCCAAACTCACTTACTTACCGAACAACCCATGCGATGCTGACGTGGACTTCTCTTCCGATCGGAGCACGGCGCAATGCAACGCGATCCTGAAACGGCTGGAAGAGAGCGCCGACGACGCCAAAACGGTGGCGTTTTTCGAGAGGATGAGGGCAACCGGAAAGCTAGAGCGCAACGCCGCCGCTTACAACGTCATGCTTCGGTTGGTGAGCAGAAGGGGAGATTGGGAAGGCGCGGAGAAGCTAATTTCTGAAATGAAGGCAAGTTTCTGTTCTGAATTGAGCTTCCAAGTCTTCAACACCCTTATATATGCATGCTGCAAACGGAACCTTGTTCGACTGGGAACAAAGTGGTTCCGAATGATGTTGGATTGCGGCGTTGTGCCCAATGTGGCGACCATTGGGATGCTCATGGGGCTTTACCAGAAGGGATGGAACCTCGAGGAGGCGGAATTTACGATTTCCCAAATGAGAGGGTTTGGAATTGTGTGTGAATCTGCGTATTCTTCAATGATAACAATTTATACACGTTTCAGGTTGTATGAGAAGGCGCTAGGCGTGATCGAGTTGATGAGGAAGGACGAGGTGGTGCCCAATTTGGAGAATTGGTTGGTGATGTTGAATGCTTATAGCCAGCAAGGTAAATTGGAGGATGCTGAGAGAGTGTTGGAGGCAATGCAAGAGGCAGGGTTTTGTGCTAATGTTGTTGCTTACAATACTATGATAACTGGTTATGGGAAGGCTGGTAAAATGGATGCTGCAGAGAGGTTGTTTATGAGGATGCGGCAGAGTTTACAGTTGGATCCGGATGAAACTACCTACCGATCCATGATTGAGGGTTGGGGTAGAGCTGATAATTATGCATACGCCAATAGATATTACAAGGAACTCAAACTGTTAGGGTACAAGCCCAATTCCTCCAACTTGTTTACATTGATTAAGCTGGAAGCTAAATATGGAGATGACGAGGCTGTTTTCGGGATCCTTGATGATATGGTGGATTGTGGATGCCAGTATTCTTCGATAATTGCTACTCTGCTGCATGTGTATGAGAGGGCTGGGAAGGTTCATAAGGTGCCGCATTTGATCAAAGGTGTTCTTTATCAGCATGTGTTGGTCAACCAGAGTTCTTGCTCCACTCTGGTCATGGCTTATGTAAACCACCGGCTGGTGGATGATGCCTTGAATGTGTTGAATGACAAAAAGTGGCAAGATCCTAGATATGAGGATAATCTGTATCATCTTTTGATTTGCTCGTGCAAAGAGGCAGGTTTGCTGGAGGATGCTGTGAAGATATATAGTCAAATGCCTAAATGTGATGACAACCCAAACATGCACATTGCCTGCACGATGATTGACATTTACAGTGTCATGGGCCTGTTCGAAGATGCCAAAGAATTGTATCTGAAGTTGAAGTCTTCGGGAATTGCCTTGGATATGATTTCTTTCAGCATTGTTGTAAGGATGTATGTCAAAGCTGGATCTTTGAATGATGCCTGCGCAGTTTTGGATGCTGTTCACAAGCGATCAGATATTGTTCCAGACAAGTTTTTGTTGTGTGATATGCTGCGAATTTATCAAAGATGTAACATGGTGGATAAGTTGACTGATTTATACTACAAAATCTCAAAAAATCGAGAGGATTTTGACCAGGAACTATATAATTGTATCCTAAACTGCTGTGCTCAGGCTCTGCCAATCGATGAGCTTTCCAGGCTTTTTGATGAGATGGTAGAGCGTGGATTTTCACCAAGCACAATTACCTTTAATGTCATGGTTGATGTCTTTGGCAAAGCCAAGCTTTTCAAGAAGGTTTGGAGGCTATACTGCATGGCTAAGAAACAAGGCCTGGTTGATGTGATCACTTACAATACAATCATAGCTGCATATGGAAAAAATAAAGACTTCCACAACATGTCATTGACAGTTCAGAAAATGGAATTTGACGGGTTTTCAGTTTCCCTCGAAGCATACAATTCAATGCTAGATGCTTATGGGAAAGATGGCCAAATGGAGACATTTAGATCTGTATTGAAAAGGATGAAGGACTCAAATTGTGCCTCTGACCACTACACATATAACACTATCATTAATATCTATGGAGAACAAGGATGGATTAGTGAAGTAGCTAACGTGCTTACAGAATTGAAAGAATGTGGACTCAGACCTGATTTGTGCAGCTATAACACATTGATCAAGGCATATGGGATTGCAGGAATGGTTGCAGAAGCTGTAGGTTTGATCAAGGAAATGAGAAAAAATGGAATAGAACCTGACAGGAAAACCTACACTAATCTTATCACTGCACTGCGACGAAATGATAAATTTTTAGAAGCAGTTAAATGGTCATTATGGGTGAAGCAGATGAAATTATGAATTTCATAAACTATGGCATTATCTATGTAAGTAGTTTGGGACCTTCTAATCCTTGTTCTTTGAAGAATAGTTTGACATTAAAAGTCATACATGAATACGGCCTCTGACCCATGGCTTCCCTTGGTAAGATTTTCTGTATATCTTGTAGCAAAAATAAAACAAATAAACATAGGATGTACGTTGCTGTGTCAAGTTTTGCTATTCTGTGTATGAGAATTAGTCATTCATCAATCTGATTGTTGACTGTTTGATGGTGTTCAAATATCAACATCACACACAAATCAGAACGAGAGCTATTGTACGAATGAGTTGAACATATTAACCCATTGGATCTTCCCAAAAATTATCAATATTAAGAAACCATGAATTGTCAACATTAAAACACGAGATTTCTAAAATCATCTAACTTTTTAAGTGATTATATGACATCAAGTGAACTCTAATCTTGACTATGTATTATTGTGTTCAGATTTACTCTTCCTATTTTCATATAAAAATAATCCCCATACTAAATATATTTTCTCACCACCCCAACTCATAAAAAGTGACTATAAGTGAGAAATTCTTTATTATTTTGAGAAATAAGATCTATTTAAATGACTAAGATTAAAACATAAATCCACATGACTTTTTAAAATAGTTATTTGATCACTAATTATTAATCTTGATCATCCATGAATGGTTGTATTATCCATGTGTAGTTATCATCCATTTATAATACTTCTAAATTTAAGCCTTAGTTTATTTGATTTTATGATTGCGGTGACCTCTTTGACATTATTATTTTATTCATACATATAATTTATAATTTTCTCGAAAAGAGGGAAATACGAATACCTTCAGAGAGTAATTTGTATGATCCAACAAGAATCAAACCTATTTAATTATTCCTGTTATTACTCAACCTACGAGAACTATTCTGGTTATTTAAGAAAAGACAGTTCTTTTTATAAAACTTACAGGTCCATATTTTCTTCCATAATTTGAGTGTATGCTGTATGTATTTTGTACGGTATTGAAAGTGACTGTTCCGAACGTACCATGATGGAAATAATGATTGACCAGTTGTTTTTTATTGGAGTAGCTGAAAAGATAGACTTCAAAGTTTGCCACATTAAATTAACTACATCTGAGACTCCGAACCATTGCTTCCTGCAAGATATATTTTTAATGTATTTGATAATGATTTTATTACTTTTTCTAGTGTAGTAAGTATTATTAGGATTATCACCATATTTCACTCAGAAACATAATGTTTTTGGTCCATGTTGTGTATATATAAATTATTGTTTGAAATCTACTCTTTTAAGTTATTCTAAACTTTTGAACAAAGTTTATATATATATATATATATATATATATATATATATATATATATATATATATATATATATATATATATATATATATATATAGCCATTCTGAAACACAGAGGTCAATCTTGCTTTATTAGCATGTTGCTTTAGTTAGCATTTGCAACTTGTAGTTAACACAGACTTAGCCTTTTCATTACACTTAGAGAAACACTTGCTTGTTTTAATTCTATTGATAAAAATAATATATCTTCAAAAGTTTCACGTCTCATTGAATAAATAACGGAGTAAGTGATAATAATTATATAATAGACTTAAAATATGATATTTCTCGTCTCAATCAAAGATATTCTAAGCATGTATTTTACTTTTCTTATACTTTTGTAGTAGAATGTTGAGAAGTTTAGTTTAAATTCTTGCTTTGGACAGTGTGAGTGTATTTGGGGTTAAAGGGTAGGAAAGAGTTGTGTATGTGTTATAAATTTTTTTACATAGTGTTATTTTCTGATTATCATTAGATAACGGTCGTGATTTTTTTCGAGTTTTGGAGTTTTCACGTTATATCCTTATGTTGATTGTTTTTCTCTTATTCTTTCGGTTTGGAGTTTTCATGTTATATTCTTGTGTTGATTAATTTTGTCTTATTTCTCTATTAGTAGGATAATTCTCGGGGATAAAGATATGTGATTGGAGCTTAGTCTGATATTTCACACTAAAAAAGATTAATTTCTTGTTGTTAGAGGTTGTAGATTAGTTTGATCTTCCACACTAGAAAAGATTAATTCCTTATTGTTAGAAAATCATTATTGGTTGTTAAAGTTGTAATGTTATTTGCAAGTGCTGTCATATGTGACATAGAGAGATGTACTGATACAATCTGGATTACATAAGGTGTTGAAAAGAAGATTTTCTGACATGGAGTTAAGTATCTTCATGGCATAATTGTATTGTCATGAAAAAGGATGAATTTTCGCTAGCGGTAATTGTACAAGAGTATTGACTAATATTGATATCGGGTGTGTGATGAATATACATAGACATTGGTTAGCATTAATGCATGTATGCACGAATATTGGTTAGCATTAATGCAAGTATGCACGAACATTGACTAATATTGATGCAAGATGTGTGGTGATTATATATGGGCGTTGGTTAACATTGATGTAGGTGTGCAGTGAAATGAAATTCTTGAAATGATTTAATATCAATTGAGTATATATAGTGGAGTATATCATAGAGTGGATAAACAATGGAGTGAGTGATACTAGTTATATAATAGGCTTAAAGTCCATGATGTTTTTCATTTGTGTCAAAGACACTTTAAGCATGTATTTGACTTTTCTTATACTCTTATAGTAAAATATTGAGAAATTTAGTTTAAATTCTTATTTTAGAGAATGTGAGTGTATTTGAAATCAAACAATATGGGAGAATTGTCTATATTTTATAAAAAATTTCACATAATGTTATTTTTTGGTTATTATTAGATAATGATTTTGATTTTTTTTCGGTTTTGGATTGATTTTTTTTTATTAGTAGAGTAATTCTAAAAAATAAAAATAATGATGTTATTATTGACTCTCTTTTTTTTTGTGAAGTTGTGACAGCAATGATACAATATAAGTATTTAAATGCTAAATCTCCCATTAACATGAGTGGATATACAGGCATGCATGGCAGCCTAAATATGTAAATGAACTGCATTTTAATTCATAGCATTGGATATTTCCCCAATTAAACCTGAGATGAGAAGGACGATCTTTTCTATTTCTTTTCAATATAATAATACACTTCAAAATTGAATCGAATCTAAATAAATAAACTTATAAGAAATAAGAAATTAAAGCATGATTCTATCCCTAAAGAATTCTGCTGCACGCATTTAGAAGTAACCACTTCTATTGCAGCAGCAACTCTATTCAGGTGTTGGATATCACCAACTTTAAAATTCCATGGTGAATAAATGACTATTGAATCTAATCAACAATAATATGAGATAGTAAAGTGCACACGACTCGCACCAAGGGGGGCAGGTAGCGTTGCACTGCACCCAAAAGAGAATACTGCATCCAAGATTTAAATTCATAACCTTCAAGTCCCAAGGTCTTTACTGATTTATTACTCTAAAGGGAAACTTCACATATATTTATTATTTTATTTGCTAAAATTCGATCTTCAAACCTGCAAAACATAACCCAACATCGATGCAGGCTCTAGCAGTCATCATCATGTGTGAACAATCCAATGAATGTAGAAAGGTAGGAGGAAATGCACTTCTCTGTTTCTAGACAGATGCCTGGATTGCACTCCCCTCCCTCTGCAAGGCTAAAAGCTGAAGAAATGTTCTTATGTGCACTCAATGGTAAGATTCATTAGTAAAAACATATGGAGATCAATGAAAAAATGTAAAGTCCATATAAAATGATTGAAATATATCATTATTGGCACCTGACCATGGATTTATATTTTCTATAATTTATATGTATTTATATCAAATAAATTATATCATGTAGTAAAAGGAAGTAAAAGAAAAATAGGTCTTTGTCCAAGTGAGACCTCCAATTAGCTTTCAAATATAATTCCCATCCCCAATATTCCTAAATTTTGTTGGCTAAGTAGCTAGTAGTTATTCTATTCCATTTTTAGTTTAACCCTTTCTCGGTAATTCATTGTTGTGATATTTTCTTTCCTCCATTTAGGATATAGTTTCCCCATTCTTAGGATATCAACTTATTAATTCCTCTTTCTAAAAGGGATGAAACCCTGCTAGTTATATTCATTGAAAATAGTGCTCCTCTTTTTCAACATGATCTAAGAGCAAGATCTCTTTGCCTCTAATTTGCAATCATGGCTCACAATTCCTCAACCACCCACCACCAATGATCAAAATTTGCAGCCTCCATAGGAGCGAAGGGTTGTTTTTGGTGATTCCCATTCCTCCAAAACACTTGTTTTCAAGTTAATGTGTTGAACTATCTATTGTGATCCCAATCTCTTTAGATGTATATCCATGATAGAGGAAAGCTTGGATACTTAATTGGCAAGCTACCCAAGCCTGACATCGTAGACCAAGGTAGTCAAAATCAAGATCTTACATAAGATCATATAGAAAGGTGTGTACCGTAAATTGAAAAATCGTATCACAAGTCCTATAAAACATCCCATCTCAATTACAAAATAATAATTCCTTCCTACTTAGGAAGTAAGCCAAATAGGAATTATGTCCTGGTTACCAAACAATAATCAATATAAAGCAAATAATCTTGGAAGCTACTATATCACTCCTATTTCTAGAACCATTCCAGGGAGGGAAGGGTACAATTGAGTTTCGAAATGGAGTTGAACTCATTTTAACTTTGGTTTAAAACCCAAAAAGAAGGGCTATGTGTCGAGATTGAAAAACATGTGTAGGAAAAAGGGAGGAAAGAATAGAAGAGGAAAATCAAGGATTGTTGTGATTTGCTCAAAGGTTACTCATGGAATAAAAGGGAGAAAAATGGTTGTAGAAAGGAGTTATAACACATAAGAGTTAGTGTTATTTTGGGTGGTAATATAACTTAAGTTTAGTTTGAGCTGTAAGAAAATGAGGGATAACAAATTTATTTTAAAGTAAAATTTGAACAGTAAATGAATTATAGGAGGAACAGTGAAATTTTGCTTTAAAGTAAGAAAAAGACAAAACAAACCTTCCTTTTAAATTAAAAAGGGCATAGTAAAAATTATTTACTGAGAATTAAAAGTTTGTATCTTCTATGGAAGAAAGAGTTGAACTATTAGAGTTTTTTGTAGGCCAATAGTTTGTATGTTCTAATACCACAAACTTGAGTCATAAGTGCAAAAGAGTCGTAGCTTCGGTCTCAGGATTTCAGGTACTGGAATCAAGTCGCGTTACAGTTGTTCGTCTCGTCGGCGCGTTCTGCTTTATGTCACTGTTTTGAGGTCCTTGGGCCCGAAGCTTCCCTCTACTATCTAGGGTTTTCCTCCCTTGTATTATCTGTTTGAGATGTCTACAGCGAGCTCTTTTTCTTTTTCAATCACTCCTACTATTATTAGTGTCAAACTCAACTTCAAAAATTATTTATCTTGGTCTGCCTCAGTAGAGAATTGGTTCCTAGAGCGAGGGCATCATGATCATTTGGAGACCGAAGCAAGTTCTATTTCGGATTTAGAAAGACTTGAGTGGCAAAAGATTGACTCTCATCTCTTGGCAATTTTATGCCGGTCAGTTGATCAGGAGGTTCTAGAAATTCTCAAATCCTTTACGACATGTTTTTCCTTTTGGAAGAAAGCGAAAGAAATCTTTGCAAATGATATTCACCTTTTCTTTGATGCAATCCGAAGAATAACTTCTCTCAAACAGACCAATTATGATATGGTATCTCATGTTGCAAAAGCCCAAGCTGCGATGGAAGAAGTAAAAAGGTTTTTAACGGCAAACACCTTGGAAGAACTTAATGAGAAACTTGACAAGCTGTATATAGTCTTAATTTTGAGAAGTTTACATTCTGATTTTAATAACTTGCGTGATCAAATCTTGGCTGGTGAAGAGGTTACTTCAATGAACACTTTAGTTACTAGACTTATTGATGTACCCAATTTGATCAAGGACAAGAATCAGGATGAAGTTATTGAAACCTCAGCTGAAGTTATCGAAACCTCAGCTATTGCTGCGCCTCGTGGACGAGGGGGAAGATCCAATAGTCCACGGGGATGTGGTGGGCGTCCTCAATGCTCTCATTGCAAGAAGATAGGTCATACACAGAGAAATTGTTATTTCTTACATCGATTTCCTGACAAAACTATTCGTATTTCTCAATCTCAAAAATCATATTTTAAGACTTCTTACGAAGAGTATCAAGAGTTTTTGAGGAAATAGTTTTTGGATATTTGTGAGAAACAGCTAGATAGGAGTCCTTTTAGCCGTGCTATGTGGAAGGATTATGGGTTGCCATGTATGCTTGAATCGTAGCTTCTGTACTTGTACATTGTGTAGTAGTTACCCTTGATGCTGCCTGGTTGTAATATGGCTACAGCCATGGACAGTCTGAGTTATTGATTATTAAATATGAAGGTGAAAAGTAAAAAAATTTAAGCAATATTTTTTTACCAAATTCTTGTCCTGTGTAGTTTAATGAGCTATTTCCGAAATTCTTTTTAAGCCTTTTCCACATGATCCTCTGTTAAGGGTCTTCGGACTTATGTTGCTTATGCTATTTATGTGGAATAAGATAGCGGCTGCTTTTTATACTTCATTGAATTGGATGGTTCCTGCTATTTATATGCTGTTGTCTTTTATGCAGAATACTGAATAAGTCAACTCCTGAGAAATTTGATGTCCTGAAGGGTCAGTTAAATGGCATTACCTCTGCTGTCATCATGACGGTTGTCACTTCTTTAGATTGCTGTTGTTAATCCATTTGTTCACATTCTGGTTCTAAATTTACTCCATTGGTTTGTAAATGCAGGATGCCATCTCGCATATTTTTCACAAGGCTGTTTTAGAGCCAACATTTTGCCCCATGTATGCTCAGCTGTGTTCTTACCTGAATGGAAATCTGCCTCCATTCCCATCTGAGGAACCTGGTGGGAAAGAAATCACCTTTAAGAGAGTACTATTGAATACTTGCCAGGCGGCATTTGAAGATGCAAATTATACGAGGGAGGAACTAAAAATGATGACTGCCCCTGAGCAGGAGATGGAGCGTATGGACAAGGAAAGGCTGCTCAAGCTTAGTGCTCTAGGAAATATCCGGTTAATTGGTGAGCTATGGAAGCAGAAGATGGTTCCTGAAATGGTTGTCCATTACATTATTCAGGTTCGAAGGATTTAAGATGTCTACTTTCAGATTAAATGTATTTGTTGGTTTATAAATATCCGCTTACTATGCCTTTAACTTTGAGTAGAAGCTGTTAGGATACCCAGACAGCAAGTCTGGTCCTGTAGAGGAAAATGTTGAAGCCATATGTCAGTTTTTCATTACTATTGGCAAGCATCTTGATGAAAGTCCTAAATCACGGTCTAAAAGTGATACTTACTTTATTCGATTGAAAGAATTGAGCTCAAACCTACAACTTGTACCCCGGCTTAGATTCATGATTCAGGATGTTATAGAGTTGCGTGCTAGTAACTGGGTTCCTAGAAGGGAAGAGGTAATTTTTTATAATTTTCATATTATGTGACATGATATCCTTATGTTAAGTGGCCTTCTTATTAAGCTTTAATACTAATTCATGTAGATTAGTGCCAAAAACATTACTGAAATTCAATCAAAGGCAGAAAATTTTTTTGGTTTGCGACCAGTTGCCACCGCAAGTATGAAAAATACACGTGGCAGTGTTCAAGGAAATGTCATCCCGGGGGGCTTCGCTATTGCTCGACCTGGTACGGGGAGTTTGATGCCTGCAATGCCAGGATATAGGAAGATACCTGGGATGTCTGGATTTGATAACAACAATTGGAAGATTCCTAAGGCTAGATCTCTGCCTAAAGGAGACTTCTCAGGTGTTCAGTCTGCATCATCCACCAACACTTTACCTTCCAATTCCACAACCGTGAATCCAAAATTGCTACCTCAAGGAAGTAGTGGTATTACAAGTGGAAGAAATAGTGCCCTAGTACATGGAGGTGGTACATTTTCTACTCGCCCAACAAACTATGGTTTAGCTCCTGACACAGAACCTCAATTCTCATCACCTGCTAAAACAGTTGCTCCTGTTCCAGTATCCTCTGAGAAGCCACAGGCACCAGCTGGTGGATTGAATACTGATGTTCTTTGCCGCAGAACTCTCTCTCTTCTAGAAGAATATTTCAGTGTTCGACTTTTGGAAGAGGCATTACAGCGTGTGGAGGAATTAAAATCTCCTTCTTACCACCCTGAGTTTGTTAAGGAAGCCATTTCCCTTGCACTTGATAAAAGTCCACCATGTGTTGAACCTGTAGCCAGTCTCATCGAGTATCTGTATGTTAAGAAGATTCTTACTGCTATAGATATAGGGACAGGCTGTTTGTTGTTTGGTTCTCTGCTGGATGATATTGGCATTGATTTACCTAAAGCACCTAGTGATTTTGGCATGATCATTGGGAAATTAATTTTGGCTGGGGGGTTGGATTTTAAGGTGGTGAAAGAGATTCTTAAGAAGGTGGAAGATGACATGTTTCAGAGAGCATTATTTGATAGTGCGGTAGGGGCCATTAAATCTGCATCAGGACAAGCTGTGTTGGATTTACAAACATCTGATATTAAGGCCTGCCAGAGTCTGCTCAAGTGAATCAAAATGATTCTGTAACTGGACAAACTTGTCTTCCTTTGCTATTTTGAATTTCTCCACTTCCTCACTTCTGGAGTAAAAACTTTTTGTATTAACGTATGTTATAAAGTGGAGATTTGTCTGGTATTTTTCTCAAGCTGTAAATTTTTTTTAATTGAGATTTTTTATGTTTGTTGTGGAAAAGGAAAAGTCAAAGCATAAAGCTATGGGTTTGCTAATCCGGTGCCAAGTTTCTTTGGAAATGTGTCGCATTAGTTGTCCAATTTTTTTTTTAATTGTATTTCAGTAGTTTTGTTTTACTTAATTTGGTTGACATAGTAATTGTTTAATTTTTCATTGCATAAATCATTATCGTTATGTGCTCATGTTTATATTTGAAGATTTATGTTGCTAGATAGTTCAGCTTAATCTTGCGCTCTATCATACTTATGCTGCTGTCTTTTACTCTTGTTTGGATTGTAAAGAATGGCCTGCTAAAACTGGAACTATAATCCCACTTAATCATAAATTGTACTCACTGTGCATGTTACGCAAAATCACCTCAATATTTAAGATTTACTTGTAATTTTAGTTCCCTATTAGTGTCGGTGTGATTGTAATGGTTCCTTTATGCTTGCTTATTTAATCCATTTGGCTTGTTTGAGCAACCATGATAGTGAGCCACTTCGTTTTGCCCGAGTTTCTGAATTTACATTTAATGAGTTGGGCTTAAGCGAAGTTCTAACTTTTTAGAAGTTTGATTTTGGATAATTAAGATCAAGTTTTGCTTGAAAGCAAAAGTAAACATAAGATGTACGTTGCTCTATCAAGTTTTGCTATTTTGTGTGCGAATTAGTCATTCATCCACTGATTGTTGACTGTTTGACGGTGTTCAAATATCAAAATCACACACAGATCAGACGAGAGCTATTGTATGAATGAGTTGAACATATTAACCTATTGAATCTTCCCAAAAATTATCAATATTAAGAAACCATGAATTGTCAACATTAAAACACGAGATTTCTAAAATCATCTAACTTTTTAAGTGGTTATATGATATCAAGAAAAACTCTAATCTTGACTATGTATTATTGTGTTAAGATTTACTCTTCCTATTTTCATATAAAAATAATCCTCATACTAAATATATTTCCTCACCACCCCAACTCATAAAATGAGTATAAGTGAGAAATTCTTTATTATTTTGAGAAATAAGATCTATTTAAATGACTAAGATTAAAACATAAATCCACATGACTTTTTAAAATAGTTATTTGATCACTAATTATTAATCTTGATAATCCATGTATGGTTGTATTATCCATGTGTAGTATCATCCATTTACTTTTAGATTTAAGTTATAGTTTATTTGATTTGATGATTTCGGTGACCTCTTTGACATTATTACTTTATACAGCGTGACTTTTTATGATCCAACAAGAACGAAACCTAAATATTTCTGTTATTACTCAAACTAAGAGAATTATTCTGGTTATTTAAGAAAAGGCAGTTCTTTTTATGAAACTTACAGGTCCATATTTTATTCCATAATTTGAGTGCATGCTGTATGTATTTTGTGCGGAATTGAAATTGACCATATCTTGTTTTTTCAATGGGATTAGCTGAAACGATAAACTTAAAAGTTTGCCACATTAAATAAACTACTTCTGAGACTCCGAACCATCATTACTTCCTACAAGATATATTTTTAATGTATTTGGCAACGATTTTATTACTTTTTCTAGTGTAGTATTATTACTATTAACACCATATTTTACTCACAAACATAATGTTATTGATCCCTGATGTGTATATACAAATTATTGTTTGAAGTCTACTCTTTTAAGTTATTCTAAACTTTTGAACAATGTTTATATATAAGCCATTCTGAAACTCAGACTTAGCATTTGCAACTTGTCGTTAACAGAGACTTAGCCTTCTCATTACACTTGGAAAAACACTTGCTTGTTTTAACCCCAGCACGAAGTTCTGACAGCAATGATAGAATATAAGTATTTAAAGGCTAAATCTCCCATTAACATGAGTGCATATATATAGGCATGCATGGCAGCCTAAATATGTAAATGAACTGCATTTTAATTCACAGCATTAAAGTAACTGGATATTTCCCCAATTAAACCTGAGATGAGAAGGACGATCTTTTCTATTTCTTTTCAATATAATAAATAATACACTTCAAAATTGAATCTCATCTAAATAAATAAATTTATAAGAAATAAGAAATTACAGCATGATTCTATCCCTAAAGAATTCCTCTGATCTAATAGAATACATTTATCATATATTTTACAAGTAAAAAAAATGTATTGTAAAGGTTAGCCCTAGCACTAGGTTCCGCACTGTACAGAAGATTCTGCTGCACGCATTTAGAAGTAACCACGTCTATTGCGAAGCAGCAAACTCTATTCACGTGTTGAATATCACCAACATTAAAATTCCATGGTGAATTTCCTTCCCCAAACTGTTGATTATAAATTTCAAGGGAGATAAAAGCTTATCTCTTATGCCGCCTTAAGTTGAATGGATCTCGACAACAGTTGTGAGCATTCTAGAACGAGAAACATTTTCAGAATATGATCAGAACCTATTTTCAAGAAGAAATGTTGGATCATCATTCCCATTTCCAAAAAAGGATGAATTGCACCCCATAAGTCCCATCCATATTTTGCATTGCAAATAAGAATACTTCCACAACTTATAATTGTTGACTGGAGATTCCTCAGTTGAAGAAGTATGGAGAATCAAGAACCTTCTGTAAGTCAAAATCACCTCTCTTTGGCAACGAGGGGAAAGCCAATCCTGGATATGTGGTCTGAAAGTCCTCAAGCAACTGCGAACAAATAAAAGTTTCATCGTGAAAAGCTTAAAGAAACAGCCTGTGCTTTGTTTTCTCCAGTCTGGTGGTATAAAATGGCAAAAGTTTTGAATTACACGGACGATATGTTTTACATGAGTTAAGTTTCAACTTAGATGTTATCCAATTTAACATTGGCCGATGGATAAATACTCAAATAAGAAACATAGCATTCTCTCAAGCAACATCCATAATAGTTTGCAGTAGGATCAGCTGAGCTTTAACTGCTCTTAGTTCAACAGGGAAAGTAATTTATACAAACTAGGTGAATAAATGACTATTGAATCTACTCAACAATAATGAGATAGTAAAGTGCGCAAGACTCGCACAAAGGGGGGTCAGGTAGGATTGCACTGCACCGAAAAAAGAAGACTGTATCCATGATTTAAATTCATAACCTTCAAGTCCCTAGGCAGCAACCTTACAGTTGCACCAAGACATAACCTCAATTCCACAACAATATAAATTTAATTTACATTTCCAGGCAGTAGAAACCTTACAATACTTCTAGATTTCTTAGTTCCAGTACTCGTGTCCTCAAGCAAATACCGCTCTAGTATAAGGCTAAATCTATGACAAATCATGTATTTAAATCGTCCTCTTTAATGAACGTGTGCATATGATATTTGCAAATTTCAGAAAAAATTCATGAAGTTCATAGTATTAGTTCAAAAATTTTACAAGTCTAAGAAAAATTATTTTCTTTTGCAGTTTTGCATTCATTTTACAAATTATATTTTAAATTTAGAAAAACTTTAATTTCAACAGCCATAAAGGTCAATATCAACTTTGCATATATTTAATAGTGAGATGAAATATATTAGTTTTCACAATGCACTCCAAGAAAATAAGCATACATATTTCTTCAGCCACGGCGAGAACTTACATTTTCAAGTATAGGAATGTTATAAAGCTCCACAAATTTTTCTCTCAGAATTTGATTCATTTTCTCAACATCGCATGGGTGTGTCCAAAATGAATCATGAACCCCTGCAAACAATTGTTTTACAAAAATTAAGCAGTAAGATACATTTAAGAAAATAGACATTTCTTCAACAGACATTTCCCCCAAGCCCACCAAATTGGTGGATGTTGCTTGAAAAGTGAATAAATGTAAATATATATATTTACAGCACCTGGAAGCTAAAACTGATCTTTCATTCATAACAATGGATTAATCTATATATTTCTATAAGTTCATGGTATTTCAAAGAGTAGATGTCTTGAGCATTTCAAATTCAAGAACTTCTGTCTATTCACTATTCAGAACAAATTTATTGAGACTGCTGAGAATCAAAATGGTGGTATATTTTGTTTATTATAGTCATGTAATATTTACTTTGGAGAGAAAAAATATCCTCTGTTCATGCATAATAAATGTAATGAGCCAACATAAATTCATATCCGCTGTATGTTCATATACAGGCTATTCTTATCTCTTGTGCCACTCTTTTAACAATGACAGATTGAGAGGAATTAGATAAAAAAACAGAAAAAGGACCAAAACAGATTAACAATGATATACAGTCAACCCTTCGGGTGATTAGATCTTGTCTGGACAAGCTTCTTTGTAAGCATTTCTAGAAGGAAAAAAATAAGAAGATAAAAAATGAAATGAACTTTTCCATAAGTTAAAATTTGTTGATGCACAAGTCAAAAAAGAAGAATTTAGAGAAGTTATATGAGAGTCTCTATAAATAAGCTTATAGACAAGCTCATCTTATTTTTTTGTAAGTGTTGATACAGAAGCTAGTTCAAAACATATGTTAAGTGAACTAAAGATTGAATTTTCTATATACCACAAAAAGAAAGCAAACAAACAAATTCAAGAATTAATCACTTTCTATTAGTTTCAATATCGATGAACTTAAGTAAAAAAAAAATGAATTCCATGAGAAAGAAACTCCTCTAAATGCTAACATCAAGTAAACCACACTTTCCTTACAATTGGAATGTTTTACAATTGTGTAAGTAATTGATTTTAACTTCATCCCTACTTCTTAATTTAGTCAAACAAACATCAAGACTAAAACCAACAATTCCCTGCAAATTAATATTTACTTATTTTTTACTCTAAAGGAAAAACTTCTCATGTATTTATCATTTTATTTCGTAAAATGTGATCCTCAAACCTGCAAAACATAATCCAACATCATTGCAGGCTAGGGCAGTCATCATCATGTGCGTACTATCCAATGAATGTACAAAGTTAGGAGGAAATGCACTTCTCTGTTTCTTGACAGATACCTGGAATACAGTTTTATTAATGAAAATAGTTCAGAAAGAAAAGAAATGTGGAATATACAGATTGTGTAAACTTACTGCACTCCCCTCCCTTTGCAAAGCTAAAAGCTGAAGAGATGTTCTTATCTGCAGTCAATGGTGAAAGTCGTTAGTAAAACATATGGAGATCAACCAAATAGTGTAAAATCCATACAAATGATTGAAATATATCATTATTGGCACCTGACCATGAATTTACTTTTTCTATAATTTATATTTATTCATTAACAATGTCATAGACAATTCTGATTTACATAAAACTAGAACTTTTCAATATTTGTGCAGTAATTTGAGATGCATTTCTCAGCTGAAAACTTCCATGACTTACTGGTCAAGACATTTTACAAGAAAATATCAGGTTGTGAGCCTATTCTAGGATCTATATAGTTACAGTAACTAGGCAGTTAGATTATTCATAGTTATTCCTTTATCTATTGTCCGAAGTGTATCATGCTCGCCTAATGTAGTCAAACTCAAGCATATGCATATACTTGGAAACTGACATGATATCTTGGAAATTTGATGACCCAAATGACCAACAATGGAGAAGTAGTGGATCAAAGTGATATTGCATTTTGCTCATAAATATATTTCTTTTATATTTTTAATTTATTACTTTATTAAATTTTATGATTTTTAATTTGTATATGTAATTACTAAAAAATGAATTAATTAAAAGAAATCAAGAGACTCAAAAAGAAAAATTACTTAATAAAAACATATTGACTTCCAATGAATTAAAGTCTATAGTGATCTTGCAAAACAAATCAATGTTATTTTCAAAGTGGAGTGAGCACTCAGTCTACTCTCAATATCATTTTCGAGAAGAGTGAGAGGGAGGAAGCATGACTTGACTCGGTTGCTAAACATCGGACTAAACTACCATCATACCATCAAATTAGGGTGAAAATTTTGAAGCAACAAGTATACTAAGAACTGATTTGATAATACCAACCATGTTTTGCCCCTTTTTATTTGACTTTAGGATGCTTGAATGACAATAAGCGTTCACTTACTAGGATGTTCAAATCAAAGGACTGGAAATCCAGTGAATTTGTAAAGACAAAAGATGGAGTGCTTGTGGAAAAATTGATCTTGGATAAAGGATATTTGAGAAATGTTTTGAATTGCATGAGGGGCGATTTCCACCAAATTAAGAAGTTGGGGATGTGGATTCAGGTGACAAGTCAGCCATGGGGTTTGTTTATGAGAAATGGACAGTTCTAAGGAGAAGATACAATGTCTTCAAAGGAGATAGTAAAAGATACCTTTCATATTGTAGAATTTCCAATTTTTATATTATAGAATTTGTTTGGAGATTAATTTATTTATTTTTACGATTCTTAGCTACACTCCCCTTTGGAAAATCAGTGGTAAAAGATAGGACAACAAAGTGTATAGGCTTTTGTATGCTGCAGATTAAAATCTTAATCCCACGTTGCAGTATCCTGAATTTAAAGGTGATTATGAAGAGAAACGTGGAATGTATGAATGTTTAAATAGATTGGTGAGATATCTAGGATTGATGCTTAGATTGAGGATTCCAAGAGAAAATCCAGGTGCTGCACCTATGGATGATTGAGTTATTTTATGACTTATGAACCTATTTTGACTTGTGTGATGAATTGGATCTTAACATTATGATTTATTATGCATTACTTTTCTTATCCATATTTTTAATGTATGTGTATGAATATACTTTTTCACATATGCATAACTCTTGGGATTCGTAATCCTCAAGTTACAATATTTTATCCATTTCAGATCCTCGAGTTTGACAGCATTCCACTCAGCTGTGTAATACCATCGCAGATTCAGTTGTCTGTTCTTTTTATATGCCTTAGTTATGTCACTTGTTTTCTCTTTGTTTCAACAAATACCAAAAAGAAAAGAAATATTGTTATGCAAAAGGCTCACCTGATAACGTTTAGTTTTACAGTATGGTTGTACCACAGGAAGACCAAGAGGAGTGGTCCAGCAAACAGACTGATTTTCACTAGCAATCACCTGTAGAATGTTTCAGAGCCACCCTTTTCAGAGAAAGAGACAAAGCAAAGAAAAATGCAAATACACACCCACCCACCCACACAGATATATATATATATATATATATATATATATATATATATATATATATATATATATATATATATATATATATATATGTGTGTGTGTGTGTGTGTGTGTGTGTGTGTGTGTGTGTGTATATAACCCACAAGCAAAGTGCAGAAAGTAACCAGTAGGACTAATAGCATTATCTGGAATCTAGCATACTATGTGACAAGGGAGCTAACCTTTGCACAATCCCCAAGCCAACTCATGATGCCACGTGCAGCTTCAAACACTTCACCAAGGGCAGCCAATGTCACCTATTAAAATTAAGTTTGACAATGTTGATTAGACCTCCAAATATGAATCAGAATGACGAGAGTGTTTAAATACATCAAGAAAAATTCAACATAGAATTTTCTTTCTTCCTTTTATTATGTATAAATGAAGAGATTTTAGTGAAAGAAAACTTCGCTGTTCTATTCTATCAAGTATTGACAATTCCAGGTGGAAATGATTTCGAAATGCAATTATTATAGATTAATAATTGCACATCAAGGCAGCTATTGAAATCTGAAACGGCTAAAATCCTAGAATAGAATATAATGTAGCTGATACTCACCTTAGCTGCATAGCAAGCTGCAGCATATAAAAGTTTATCATCAGTAATGAGACCCTTCTCCTCTAATCTTCTCTTAATCTGCTCTCGTGCCCCAATAAAAGTAACACCATAAACAGAAGTCATTACCGTCTGCTTGACCAGTTTCCTATCAATCTGAAGACTTCCAAAAGTTTAGAATAGGAGAACAGAACAAAGACCATAAACAATGGCTGGAGTATTAATTTTATCATTTAGCAATTAGTACAACTTTGAAAATTTAAATAAAGACTAACCTGATCAATTAACACCTTTGCTAGCAAAGCATTTGGAAAGGCATCTGGGTCCTTCTTGCTGTCTCGTCTCATTATATCATGAACCCTACTCATATTGCAATTAAGTGACTAAATATTAATTGTCCAAAGCAAATTATATGATAAGAAGCAATTGGACGGACATACTGGGATGATGGATCACAAAAGTTCTGAGTTTGGTAATTTACTCAAGCATAGTAGTTCATGAAATAAGGATATAACAAAAATGCAACTACCGCATTGAAAAACACAAAAATATGTAAACATTTTTATAGGGTGATGGAGTACAGAAGTAAACGCAAGGCTCAGAGATCAATATATCGTAGTAACAGTAACAAATGATAAACGTAGCTGAAATGATTTTAATATACCTAACAGCAATCTCCGTGTAAACATCAGCAGGTTTCTCCTTAGCAACCAAGTTAACTGCAGCAGCCTCCAGCTGAGAAAGTACATATATTCCAGTAAAGTGAGAGTAGTAATTCAGATATTAGAAAATAACTAATCACTTTAACCATCCTGTTAATTAAAGGAAGAATATCAAAAGAAAAGAAAGGACCATATATGTATGTAAGACGATCATGGTAGCCAATTTAGAGTGTGATTATTAACAAACACCTTAATTGCCATATAAATGTAATTATCAATCATTGCAATCCTGAGTTTTTTCCAGCGATACTGATCAATGACCCAGGTCAGGAAAATAGAGCATCAGTACAAAGGTCAATTTTAAATAGATCTGAACAAATAGGGAACTGAAAAACTAATCAAACATTTGACTAGAAGCATGCTGATGCAAATAAATTTAAAACCAATGATTGAAAGAATGGGAAAGCAATTAGCAAATTATAAATGATAAGATTGTGATCACTTAGGGTGTGTTTGGATAATTGATTATTGTTCTTATCAAAACAATTTTTGATTGGGTATGTTTGGTAAAAGTGATTTTAAGATAATTAATTTTCTTTCAATACAACAAAAAAACAAGCTTTTACATAAGAAAAAGAGTATGTATGAAGCAAAAAGAAAAAAAAATTGTTTCAAAATAATCATAGACAAATTTAAGATTCATGAAATCAGCTTATTTTTTCAGAAAAATAAAATAAAATATATATATATATATATATAAATAAAAAAAGCTTTTTACAAATTACAATTGTTGTTGTCCCAAACATGCAGCTTAAATTGCAAACAGTTTTTTTATCCATAAACAGCTGAAATTATAAAAAATCCATCTTTCCCAAACATGCTCTAAAATTTCAGGCAGTTGCCTAATATGTATCACCAGATGAAGGTAATGTAGTAGCAAAAAAATGACAAACTAAGGCCATTTTACTTTGTACTGGTATGATGCCACAGACTCACAGGAGTACTAGAAAGTGGTTCTTTAAAGAAAAATCTGTTAGGTAGAGGCCCGTTGATGATTTTACATTCACACCATGCATAAACTGTTTGATTTAAAGCATGAAAATTGCATTAACACGCTTTACTTTATTAAATTCAACTTATGAAGAACAGATGCAGTATGGAAAGAAATCTTGACCACTTGATCATGAGGGCTATATTATGTCAAGCAAAGCTTCCAGTAAGGTCAATTGCCATAAAAGATTTTCATTGTAAAAATACTAGGACAATTAACATTAAAGTTAGTGGAGCAAGATATATAAAAATTCATATAACAGAAAAATCATCGCAAATTACAAAGTATAGAACTTTAAAATGAATAGATTTTATTAAGCGTGATTACAAAACAAAGAAATGAGAAGTAAACCTACTTCATCTCTTCCCAGCGCTGCATAGTGCTGTAAGCCATTACAGGAACCATCCTAAAAATTCATCGTAACAACAACATTACTGACAAATATTTTTTTATACATACAGTAAAAATTATAAATAGAAAAGTGATCTCATACCAAATATTTTTTTATACATACAGTAAAAATTATAAATAGAAAAGTGATCTCATACCATAGAGGTGTGAAACATGAAAAAACCCACAATGTGTTCACTTTTAGAGTTGTGGTACCCAAATTATGCTTCCCTTTTTCTTTTTTGGCTTTACCTTCGATTGCATGTTACCTTTTAGATAGTAAACTTAATTGAAAGTCTAATCTCGTCAAGAGGGTCTACACTTGAATCAATTTGATTAATATAAAAAGAATACCCAAAAGGTAACACCTATCACAGATATTTCTTACATTTCTTTTAAAGGCTTACAATGAAGAATTTACCTGATGAATTGGAAGATGTGAGATAAAAGAATTTGGTGAAGAGCTTTTTAAGGCCTCTGATAGACTAATACAAGCAGTAAGGCACTGGAAAGGATCCTCAGCGGTTAACCACCATCGATTTCCATTAATAGGATTTTCAGCAGAATCAATTATATCATTAATATGATTCTCTACAAATTCTAAGCGCCCATCATAAGACTGTTTCTCAATTCCACCAGCATACAAATTTGCTAGATGTATCTTCAGCCACCTAAGTCCAGACTTTCCCAATGGCCGCCCTTCAGCAAATTCAAGTAGTCCTCGACACAGATCAGAACCTAAATGGTTCAGGTGAGGATGCATAGGATATGCTCTGCCACGGAAGTCAAGATTGTGTGGATAATAAAAGCCTTCCTCATTCTTCATTTTTCTTGCCACCTGTTTAAGAATTTATTTGATTTTAATTATTACTCATCTAGTAAAACATGGGACAGAATTGAATGTATCAAATGAAAGATATTCTACAATGAGAGGGATGAGCTTACAGAAAGCTTAAGTTCGGTGTCACATCTTAGAGAATGCCTTTCCAGATTAATTTTTTTCGCCTTCCTTACACTGGATCTCCACTCCTGAATTAGCTTTAAATCCTCTACATGTGGCTTATCTGGTATAGGAACCTACAAGTCAAAAAAGAATATATGTAAAGTTGAGAATTAATTATATGATTGAAAAACAATTTGCAAAGTATATCTTTTTGAACACGTTATATATTTGGCCATATGGCTGAATTTGGGAATTTATACTGTGATTACTCCTATCCATTAGTCTCATTTATAACTTTACAAACCTTTGTCATTTAAGGTTATCAAATAATTCAAACACAGCCATCTAGAAATGAATGTATTTTTAGTTCATGAAAAGCCCCTTTTTACTCACCTAGTGGGTGGGAAAAGGCTTAAATCTAATAGAAAATTTATATCAAATAAAGTATATCATGTAGTAAAAGGAAGTACAAGAAAAATAGGTCTTTGCCCAAGTGAGACCTCCAATTAGCAGTCAAATATAATTCCCCGTCCCCAATATTCCTAAATTTTGTTAGCTAAGTAGCTAGTAGTTATTCTATTCCATTTTAGTTTAGCCCTTTCTCGGTAATTCATTGTTGTGATATTTTCTTTCCTCTATTTAGGATATAGTTTCCCCATTTTTAGGATATCAACTTATTAATTCCTCTTTATAAAAGGGACGAAACCCTGCTAGTTATATTCATTAAAAATAGTACTCCTCTTTTTCAACATGGTCTAAGAGCAAGATCTCTTTGCCTCTAATTTGGAAATTATGGCTCACAATTCCTCAACCACCACCAATGATCAAAATTTGCAGCCTCCATAGGAGCAAAGGGTTATTTTTGGTGATTCCCATTCCTCCAAAACACTTGTTTTCAAGTTAATGTGTTGAACTATCTATTGTGATCCCAATCTCTTTAGATGTATATCCATTGATAGAGGAAAGCATGAATACCTAATTGGCAAGCTACCCAAGCCTGACATCGTAGACCAAGGTAGTCAAAATCAAGATCTTACATAAGATCATATAGAAAGGTGTGTATAATAAATTGAAAAACCATAACACAAGTCCTATAAAACATCCCATCTCAATTACAAAATAATAATTCCTTCCTACTTACCAAGTAAGCCAATAGGTCTGTCCTAATTATCAAATAGGAATTATATCCTGGTTACCAAACAATAATCAATATAAAGCAAATAATCTTGTAAGCTATATCACTCCTATTTCTAGAACCATTCCAGGGAGGCAAGGGTACAATTGAGTTTCGAAATGGAGTTGAACTCATTTTAACTTTGATTTCAAACACAAAAAGAAGGGAACAGCGATGTGTCGAGATTGAAAAACATGTGTAGGAATAAGGGAGTACTGAAACTAAAAGAATAGAAGAGGAAAATGAAGGATTGTTGTCATTTTCTCAAAGGTTACTAATGGGAAGAAAAGGGAGAAAAATGGTTGTAGACAGGAGTTATAACACATAAGAGTTTGAGTTCTTTTGGGTGGTAATATAACTTAAGGTATAAGGGAGTACTAAAACTAAAAGAATAGAAGAGGAAAATCAAGGATTGTTGTGATTTGCTCAAAGGTTACTCATGGGAAGAAAAGGCAGAAAAATGGTTGTAGAAAGGAGTTATAACACATACGAGTTAGAGTTATTTTGGGTGGTAATATAACTTAAGTTTAGTTTGAGCTGTTAGTAAGAAAAATGAGGGGTAGTAAATTTATTTTAAAGTAAAAATTGAATACTAAATGAATTATAGGAGGAACAGGTGCAGTAAAATTTTGCTTTAAAGTAAGGAAAAGACAAAACAAACCTTCCTTTTAAATTAAAAGGGGCATAGTAAAAATTATTTACTGAGAATGGGAGAATGTATTAGGCTATGAGAGTTTTTTTGGGACCATAAGTTTGTATCTTCTATGGAAGAAAGAGTTGAACTATTAGAGTTTTTTGTGGGCCAAATAGTTTGTATGTTCTAATACCACAAACTTAAGCCATAAGTGCAAAAGAGGCATAGCTTAGCAAGAGGCGTCGTTGTGTAGAAGAGGGACAACATAGAAGAACGAAACAAGAAAGGCAGAAGAGAAAAATAAAGAAGGTGGAAGATCATCATGCCCCACTGTGAGTTTCGGACTTCACCAATGATCCTACTTGATCCAATGAAAATGCGATCTAGAGGAGATGCAAACTCAAAGAAGGTGTAGAAGTCAGTAGAAACATATGATCTTACGATTCAACTCGCAATCTTGACTATCGTGCCACATACCCACAACATGTTGTGTGGGATGCTGAAAACTCCATGGTGATTACATGGTTAGTGAACTTCGTGGAGGAAGTTGCTATATGGCTATTCCACAACCAAATAATTGTAGGTTAGTGTGACAAGAATGTATTCAAATCTTGGGAATAAATTTCAAATTTATGAAATCACCTTAAAAGCTATAGAAATCGAACATGAAATAGGTGTGGAAAAACCTTGATCTCTTCAACACTTACAGCTAGAAGTCAACCAAGGAAGCCAACACCACCACTAGATAGAGGAAAAAGGAAGAATATTTTAGTTTCTAGCTAGAATCAATGAGGAGCAGATGAAGTTTCTAGTAGACCATTGGGAGAGTAATATTGTCTTCACCAAGTGAACCTTTGCAAAGGTCAAAATTGAGGAAACTAGCATAAATGTGATCATGGGAAAAATGAAAGTGGATCCACCTCTTGAGACAAATGCTTTGGCCATAGAAGTTACTACTTAAACAGTTCATGTTGGAGATCTCACATCAACTACAACTATAACCAAATCATAATATATATAAGTGGATACAAATCTCACCTTACTAGTCGATTTTGTGAGGTTAAGTTAGGTTTATAGTCCACTTTCTAAGATGGAATAAGAGATTTTCTTAGCAAGGTTTGTTAGGCCTATTGTGCCACTCACTATCGAACCACTCATAAATATCTATTCGCATGCACAAAAGTACTCAATGTGAAATAAGGTGTTAGAGATCCTCCATTGACTATAGATATGACTTAAATTATAATATATAAGTATCAATATGAGTACCAAATAATGCTCTAGCATAATAGACTAAGGTACCCTAACTTTCAGTATTTAAAGCATTTGTTTCCAAATTTATTCATTATTCTTCTTTTCAATGTGAAAGTTGTTTTACTACTAAAAGTTAAAGAACTCCTTTACTTCGCATGGAACCATTGATGTATACCCACAATACATGTCCTCTAAACACTGAAATAGGTTTCAGTTTTCACAACCCACCCTACAAAATCTCCCCAAGTAAATGAAAGAAAGTTTATTCATTTCGTAGAAAGACGAAACTCATATGAGATGGTATGAGTTAATGAAGATGATCCAAGTGTTGTTGACATCATAGCATGCAATGGTTGTAGGGACTTGGTGATCTCACAAACTCTTATTAAGGGACTCAACTATGTTGTACATTCCTTTTTGTTGCATCATGAGAATGCACTAATTGATCTCATCCCTAAAGCAATGCTTCCCAGTTTCTAGGAATCAACCTAAAGCATCCATCTTGTGTGACAACATTCTTGTTTGCATCTCAACAAAGGCATCATTAGAAATTTTTTATTAAATTCAGTATATTATGCAGTGAAAGACAATACAAGAGAAAAAGGGATAAAACCCTAATTCAATACATTATTCAATTACCATTCAAATAAAAACCCATGTCCCCACTATTCCTCTATTTCCCATATAATAGATTTCACTATCTTCTCTCTCCTCAAACTAACTTCTCCCACCCATTCCACTTCTTGCCTTAGGTCAGAATTAAGGCCCTAGGGAAAATCAGTTGTACACCAAATGGGCTTCTCCATATTGGATCATTGGTTATAGGGCTCGGGTTCCTATCAAGTTGTTTGTTTGTAAAACCCATCATACATAGCTTTATAGTCTAGCCAGTAAAAGACATAGGTAAATGGGGAAAAATATACAGAGAATGAAATCCACCTTTTAAAGACTTACTTCATAATCTGCCTCCTCCCCCTTTATATTTTGAAAATTTTGTTCATCCATATTTTGCAAAAATAAAATATATTCATTTGGACAGATAGAAGAATTTTGTAAGTAACTAATAACTTTTTATTTGTGCTTACATCTTTACAATTAACCAGTCCTGCAATGTTACCTCCTCCTGCCCAAATTGACTCCACAACTTCAAGCACTCTTCTATTTACTCGCCATTTGGTGTTTCCAAGAATATCCAAGGCCTGCACAAAACAGTTATGCCTTTTGAAATGAAAAAATTATGCCCTTAGCAGAACTATAGACACAATTCAGTGAACCAGAAAATATAGAAGATAACAATGAAACAGCCCAGAAATACTTACATGTGACATCAAGTTTTTAATAATAAGAAACTTGTAACCATTGAATGAAAGCAAGTTACTGATGACATATTTGGTAGCGCATGCAATGCATCAAATTTTTTAACACGTTTTTTAACATGATAATGCCACAAACTTTCATCAGAACCCCAAAAAGGAAATTGAAATTTTCATACACTACCTCAAAAACTTTTTGCATTTGTGCTCCATTCACACTCTTCATTACATCTTGTTGCTTCCTAGATCCATGAGTACGCATAATATAAGATGGTAAGAAAAAGTGTCCGCCCTTGTCATATCTGGAAAGAGTGTCATAAAATGTTATCTAAACAAACACACAATTAAGCAAGAAAATTCTGAAGGATTATAATTTTTTTAAGAAAAAACGTTAAAAGTTATTTGCATCTTTCACTATTTTCATATATTTCTTTGCAAATTCAGGTTCATTTTTTAATTTAAAAGTAGCTAAAAGTGCATTTAGTAATTGCATTCCTTTCTCTTGGATCTTGAGAGAGTTGAAACTGAGCACAATAAATAAAATTTAGGCATTTCCAAATAAAATACAAGAGATCCATCCATTCCATTTGTCATACCCTTTCCACTTTTTGGGAGGTACTAACATAGGCATGTAAGGTATTAACATATGTTTAGCCTGCAGAAGAAGACACTGATTAGTAAGTGAAAACCTTATGATACGTGCTTTTTGCAGTGCATGCTAACTAACCTGAATGAGTTAGTATCTGATGTTTCACATAAGCCTAATGGCATGCTTAATACTTAATAGCAAACAAATTTGAGAATAACAAAACAAATGAACAACATTTATGGGGAAGTTCAGATCATTATTTCAATACAACTGTGATCTTACTTAGAGCAAGATGTTTATACAGATTTATAAAAACCAAGGAGAGCATCCTTCTACCCCTACATCCAAATGCTAGTTCTTTCTCTTTTTTGAAAGAGGGGAATGAGGTAAAAAAATGTTTCTACTTTACAAGAATATCACACACATCTAAAGATAATACTGGATTTACTTAACATTTATGAAGCTATCACTAAGCCGTTACCGATGAACAGAATAACTTCATCTATGACATAGTATTGGTTAAGAAAAGAAATACAATGTCTCAACTTACACATTGTTCAAGTCCAACTAGGACTAGGGGATCACATTGTATAACACCATACTTCTTCGAAAACTTTTGCCTACAAGCACAAAACAGTTATTTGAAATTACAGTTGAAAAACAAGTGTGATAAAGGAACTTCCATGAATCCGTTGCATACCTACTCTTTCAAGATATACAGTTGGTCATGTGAAGCATATGTACCTTGTTTTAAATACAAGTATTTGATGAGTAAGAACTGCAATGTTTATTTTTCCAAGTTCCCAAGATATGAGTTATAGTTTGGTTTAATGCATCATAGGAAGTAGTGGTATCTTACTTGTTCTCATGTAAAATATTTTGTCAATATTACTATTGAAAATAAATAAATCCATTCTGCAGAGTGAGATAACTACTCATGGAAATTTGGAAAATATTTGTTTCTCTGCTAACATGATATCAAAGCTCCTAACCTAAGAGGAGCTTTGCTACAACAAATATTCTCCATAGAAGGTTTTACTAGCCTCCTGGAACTGTCAAACCCAGGTAATCAAATTGAGATTTGAATCTTGAATAGCCGAGCAATTTTTCAAATTGTGAATGGTAATTTATATCAAGTTAAACTGTAACATTCAAGTACAAAATTACTTCAACTATATCATATAGATGATATATGTTGTTCAACGTAAAAATTTTAACTAGCAATACACAAAACAACTTATGCAAAAATACAAAACCATAATACTCAATAGTGGATAGTGGTGCAAGCTGGCCACTACCCACAAACACCATATCAGGATAGGGGTTGCGGAATAATCATTATCTTGATCCTAAGTAAATGTATATTACATGAATCATCATTGTAGTTAAACAAAGAAGGATGTAAGTCTTGCCAGAAGGTGTAGGTCCTGTAGGAAACATCATTGAAAGCATCACTAGAAGCTACTGGAATTGTCATAGGAAGTTGTGAGACAAAGCACAAGAGGGAGGGAGTGAATTGTGAAAGAAGGATAGTGAAATAATAGGATGAAAAACATGATTTATAGATTAAAGTATAAACTTATCCTTTTACCCTTAATAGAAACTAACCCTCAAAAGTAAGTGCGGCGACATTTTGGGGCTCTAATTGTTGTTTTTAGAATTATTATTAGGTAGTGGTTAGTGATTAGTAGTTGGTGGTTGGTAGTTGTTGTTTTAAATGCTCTAATCCTATATATATATATATATATATATATATATATATATATATATATATATATGAGATCATAGAGTGGAGTGTGACATCCCACTGAATTATAAATCTTCTTTTAACTCTCTTAACTTGGTATCAGAGCAGATTGGTCCTGCTCTGCCTTTTCCGGTCACCGTACGACCACCGTCTGGACACTGTTCAGTCACCGTCCGGCCACCGTCCAGTCACTTTTCCGGCCACTTTCTAGTCACTTTCCAGTTACTTTCCAGCAACTTTCCGACAACCGTCATCCCCCCATCCAGTCACTTTTTTGCTGCCGTCCGACAACTTTCCGACCACCTTCTAGTGACCTTCCGACCTCCGTTCCACTACAGTTGTCCGCTGCTACCAATCGTCAGTTTTCTTGCAAAGTGAAAATTGATATTTCCCTCTCTATCTAATTCTATCTTGGGTGTTCTCCTTCTTACAGGTTCCAATGTCTCCATCTTACATCTACATTATTTAAAACATGTCTTCAGGGCCCACAACCTCCTTTTCCGGAACTCCCACTATAACTACTGAGAAATTAAATGAAAAAAATTACATGTCTTGGTCCTCTTCGGTGGAACTTTGGTTCTTTGGACAAGGGTTTCACGATCATCTAGAAGAAAACGAAAGTAAGATACCAGAAGATCAGGCTCAACAATGGAAAAAGTTTGATTATCAACTTTGTGCTCTATTGTGGCAATCAGTAGAACCAAATATTTTAAACACTCTCAGATCCTTCAAAACATGTAACTCTTTCTGGAAAAAGGCTTAGAATATCTTCGCAAATGATATTCAACGCCTCTATATGATTCCGCTAATCGATTAGCCTCTCTCAAGCAAGTGGATAAAAATATGATGACCTTTATTGCTAAAGCTCAATTAGCAGTTGAATAATTAAAGATGTTCCTAAAGGTGGATTTGTTAGAGGAGATAAAACAAAAGTTGGATAAATTCTATATGGTTATGACTCTCCAGCCTATGAATTCAGAATTTAATCATGTTAGAGATCAAATTTTAACTGGACAAGAAGCTCCTTCTATGGAAAGTTTGACTACAAGATTGCTTCGTGTTCCAACTCTCAAAGGAAAAAATAATCAAGAACTTGTTGAATCTTATGCTATGATTTCTACTCATGGAAAAGGAAGTCGCAGCATTAGAGGAGGACGTGGAGGTAGAGGACGTCCTCAGTGCACTCATTGCAAGAGAATGAGTCATACCATAGAAAATTGCTACTCTTTGCACGGTTTTCCTGACAAAACCATCAATTTTTCCAAATCTGAAATGGTTGAACCCAAGTTCTCTCACGAAGAATATCAAGAATATTTGAGGTTGAAATCCAGTAATCTAACACAGTCATCAACAATCCCAAATTCATCAACAGTTTGCATTTCACAATCTGTGGAAAGTCAAAATTCATGGATTATTGACTCAGGTGCTTTTGATCACATGTCTGGTAATACCTCTTTGTTCTCTTCTCTCTCATTTCCTAAAACTCTTCATCTCATAACCTTAGCCAACGAATCTAAAGTAGCCTCTAAAGGAACTGGTCAAGTCTCCATTTCTCTGTCTTTAAACTTAAAATTTGTTCTTTTTTATCGTTCATGTCCCTTCAGTCTCATTTTCCTAAGTCAATTAACCAAATTATTGAATTGTTCAGTAACATTTAATGCCAACTCTTTTGTTATACAGAAACGTGATACGGGTCGACAGATTGGCGAAGGACATGAATCTGGAGGCTTATACTACCTTGGGACTAAATCATTTGTATCTTGTGTTGCATTCTTGTCTCCAAAACTATTACACGAACGTTTAGGACACCCTCACTTGTCAAGATTAAAAAAAATGGTTCCTGAACTTCAGACTCTTCAAGATTTTTAATGTGAATCATGTCAACTAGGGTAACATACTAAGTCCTCTTTTCCTAAATGTTCTGAATCTAGATGTGACTTTGTCTTTTCTCTTATTCATTCTGATATTTGGGGTCCTAGTCGTGTCTCATCCTTTAGCTATAGATATTTTGTTACCTTCATTGATGAGTTTTCTAGGTGTACTTGGATTTATCTAATGAAAGACCGTTCTGAATTATTACCTATCTTTAAGTCTTTCCTTAACAAAATCAAAAATCAATTTGGAAAAGTAATCAAAGTTTTACGAAGTGATAATGCCAAAGAATATTTTTCTACTAATTTCTCCACTCTTTTAAGTTCCCAAGACATTTTACATCAGTTTACTTGTCCTCACATACCACAACAAAATAGTATAGCAGAACGAAAAAATAGACATTTGGTTGAAACTGCTCGTACCTTATTACTTGGTGCAAATGTGCTTGTTCATCATTGGGGAGATGCTATTCTTACTACATGTTTTCTCATTAACATAATGTCATCTTCTCTTGACAATAAAGTTTCACACTCTATTCGATTGCCAAAGGAGCCACTCTTTCATGTTTCTCCTAGTGTATTTGGTTGCGTATGTTTTGTTCATGATATGTCTCCAGGTTTAGATAAACTATCAGTTAGAGCCATCAAATGTGTCTTCTTGGGATATTCTCATCTTCAAAAAGTATATCGATGTTATTCTCTTAAAACCAAGAGGTACTACATGTCTGCTAATGTCACTTTTTTTGAATCAACTCCCTTCTTCCCTTCTTCTATGCAAGATATTAGTTCGGTCTAAAATGTCCTACCTATACCCTTAGTGGAGTCATTTGTACCTCCTCCTCCTGACACCCAAAATTCCACACAAAATACACCAGAATTCTCATCACTGCCTCTTCTTACCTATCAATACAGGAACCAAATGATTAGTCCCATGTCCCAAGATGAGTCTTCCTCAGCAGATCCTTCTCAATCATCCCCTGATATCATGATTCCTGATAATGATGACTCAAGTTGGCCCATTGTCATTCGCAAAGGTACTCGTTCTACTCGTAATTCACATCCCATTTACAATTTTCTTAGCTACCATAGATTGTCTCCTTATTTTTCTTTTGTTTCTTCTGTATCCACTATTACTATTCCAAAAAATGTGAAAGAGGCACTTGATCATCCTGGATGGCGACAAGCCATGATTGATGACATGCAGACTCTTGAGCACAATGGTACATGGAACTTAATTCCTCTTCCACCTGGGAAGAAGACTGTTGGTTGTTGTTGGGTTTATGCCATTAAAGTTGGACCAAAAGGTGAAGTTGATCGACTCAAAGCTAGATTAGTAGCAAAATGCTACACTTAGATATATGGCATTGACTACAGTGATACTTTTTCTCTTGTGGCCAAAATGACTATTGTTCGACTTTTCTTTGCTATGGCAGTTATCCGTCATTAGCCTCTTCATTAGTTAGATATCAAGAATGCTTTCTTGTATGGTGATCTTGAGGAGGAAATTTACATGGAACAACCTCTTGGTTGTGTTGCTCAGGGGGAGTCTAGTTTGGTTTGTAAGTTACATCGTTCTTTCTATGGTCTCAAACAATTTCCACGTGCTTGGTTTGGAAAGTTTAGTCACATAGTTCAAAGTTTTTAACTAAAACGAAGTGAAGCAGATCATTCTATTTTTTATTATACTGCTTTAGGAAAATGTGTTTATTTAATTGTATATGTGAATGATATAGTCATTACAGGGTGTTGAAAGTCCCACATCGCCTACCTCATATCATTTGATATGGTTTAAATACATGTTAGGCTACTCCACATATTGCCAATTGGTTTTATGTTGGAACCTTAACATGGTATCAGAGCCAAAGCCTAACATCTTTCCGGTTATTATCATGGGCCAAAAGTTGCCCTTTAGTTGGGTCAAAAGTACCCTTTGCCTGGTCCGGCGGGCTTCGTTGGAGGGGGTGTGTTGAAAGTCCCACATCGCCTACCTCATATCATTTGGTATGGTTTAAATACATGTTAGGCTACTCCACATATTGCCAATTGGTTTTATGTTGGAACCTTAACACAGGGGATGATGTTGATAAAATTTCTCAGCTAAAGAAACATTTATGCAACCACTTCCCAACTAAGGATCTTGGTTGTCTCAAATACTTTCTAGGGATTGAAGTGACTCAATCAAAAGAAGGCATTGTAATCTCCCAAAAAAAGTATATTTTAGATATCCTGAAAGAAACAGGCATGATTGATTGTAGACCAGTAGACAACCCTATGGATCCAAATCAGAAATTAATGGCGGATCAAGGTGAACCGCTCTCTGATCCTCAGAGATATAGAAGACTTGTTGGAAAATTCATTTATCTCACCATTACCAGACCTGACCTATCTTTTGTTGTTGGAGTTGTCAGTCAGTTTATGCAAAATCCGCATACTGATCATTGGAATGTTGTCGTTCACATCCTAAAATATCTCAAAAAGGCTCCAGGACAAGGTCTGTTGTATGAAGATAAAGGGGGTACCCAAATATCTAGGTATTGTGATGCTGATTGAGCTGGATCCCCTATGGACAGACGCTCCACTACAGGATATTGTGTTCTCATTGGAGGCAATATTATTTCTTGGAAAAGCAAGAAACAAAATGTAGTGGTCCAGTCTAGTGCTGAAGCTGAATATAGAGCAATGACATCTCTCACTTGTGAACTAGTGTGGGTGAAACAATTCCTTCAAGAACTGAAATTTTGTAAGATCCAACAGATGAAGATGTATTGTGACAATCAAGTAGCTCTCCACATTGCCTCTAATCCAGTGTTTCATGAAAGGACCAAATATATAGAACTTGATTGTCATTTTATTCGTGAAAAATTGTTGTCTAAAGAAATTTGCACTGAATTTGTTGGGTCCAATGATCAACTTGCAGATGTATTGACAAAGTCTTTAAGAGGATCTCAAATTGAATTTATTTGTTCCAAGCTTGGCACATACAATTTATATGTTCCAGCTTGAGGGGGAGTGTTAGAATTATTATTAGGTCGTGGTTAGTGGTTAGTAGTTGGTGGTTGGTAGTTGTTATTTTAAATGTTGTAATCCTATATATATATATATGAGATCATAGAGTGAAGTGTGGCATCCCACTGAATTATAAATCTTCTTTTAACTCTCTTAACTGTTGTTAAGACCCAGACGGTCTAGTTTTGAAGAAATTAAAAGTTAATAAAGAAAATGTGTCTAAATAATGCATTATCTAATAATTGGTCATGACACAAAATAAGAACACTGTTAATATAACCTTTCATAACATCTAACAACTAGTTAGACCTAATAAAAACGTTAATCAAAATGTGTTCACATATTTGATACTATAATTAAAATCTATCTTTGATATATTCTGCTGCACTGCCATCACCATGCTATTGCGGCTGGTGAAAAATCTGCAGTCGATTCCGCCATGGCCAATTTTTTTTAACACTCATGACAAAAGGCAATGACAAAAATTCCCCTAACTACCATATAATGCCAATGGCAAGGTGATTTCTCATGATGAGCCATGGTGGCCACAAAACATGTCATGGTAATGGATTCGCAAGAAGCCTTGGTGGAAGACGTTTGCAAATCTTTCAAAAGGAAGATCAAGTTGTCGAGTCATGTCACTCAATCCAAGTCAAGTGAAAAAAGGCTAAACTTATAAAAAGAAATGTGTTGGTCAGTTAACCAAATCCATAAGCAACCCAGTTTTTTATGAGGATTACACATATTGAAATTGATTGTCATTTTAACGAAGGAAAATTCTCTCTAGTTGTACTGCAGTTAGACCAATTCTAACCAATAACTAGTTGATATTTTTAGTAAGTCTCTTAGGGGTTTTAACTGTGTTATTTATTACAAGCTTGGCGCATATCGACCATACAATTAATATGCCTCAGTTTGAGGAGGAGTCTTACTTTACCTTAGTAAGCATTGGACTCTCAAACCATTGCAACTATGTTATTATCTTGTAATCTCTTTCTCAGTAAATGTAACATATTCTCAGTTTCTAAAGACACATTACAAATAATAGTCAAATTTCTCAATCACAGAAACAGTCAATCTTAACTTCCTACAACCAGATAGTGCCACTTAATTCTTAGGGGATCAAGGCCCCAGATCTTAATTACCAATTTTCACCCGCCCAGAAAGAAAAAGTAAAACCTCACCCTGGATGCCATGGAGCGGCTTTAAAATTGTGCCTGAAAGCTGGTCGAATATCAGGTGGAGTATCAGCAGACTGGTTAATTGGAGAGTGTACATATGCTGTATCAATTAATAATTCTATTAATCGACTTCCCAGCTGCATAATTTCAGAGTTAACTCATTAAATTCCACATTTACAGCCAAAAGAGAGACAGGATATTTTATTACTAAAAGAAAAACCTTAGCCTGCGTGTCCTGGTTCCAAGAACTACATTCTTTTTTCAATATCATCTGCACTTCTTTCAGTCGATTTTTTTTAATTAAACTGTTTAAATAATTCCTTTGCTTTTCTTTATCACTATGCAAACTGTCTTCGGCATCGGCGTCTGTCTTGTTACTCCTGCTACTTTTTCTTGCTTCAATGAACTTATGAATCCTAACCTGAAATACAATAATATATTCAGTCAATCCACAAATACAAAGGGATAATATTTCCACAGACTTTGAATAAGGTTCAGTTAGGATCAATTGTAAACCGTTATGTTGGAACTTTCCTAAAGCAAGAATTGGTGTTTTAGTTACATGAGAAACATTTTAAAAATACTGCAGTGCATAAGTTAAATTTATGCAAAAATATTTGATCCATTTTACTTTCTTGATTCAGCTTATTTATTTTTCTCACTAGTGTTTGTTAAGAAGTTCATCTAAATTGACTCTAAAATCCAATTCATTACTAAACCACTTCGACATTAGAGCCTCATCTAGTTGTACTATTGTCATGATGCAGTCAACTAACTCTATCTAACACAAAAGTGGTTGGCCAAATGGAAGTAAAATCCAACTCCAAGTGGAGTTCCCCTACAAAATGACTAATAGTTCAAAAGGTATCTACAGGGAAGATTTTATCCAACCACTACATGGAAGTCCAAGGTTAGTCACAAAGCTATGTAGTGTATGCCAGAGTAAAAACTAACCCATTCTTGCAATTTGAAAACAAAAAACTGACATTACCTCCTGTTCTACCGCCATGCCAATATGAATAGCAGCATGAACAAGATGAACACAGCCTTCTTCATTTTCCATTATCATGGCCATCATCTTATGCATCACAATGACCGCCACCTTATCGGGCGGCAAGTCATCAACATGGGGGGCAATAGAATCCTGTTTCTTCTTGGGGCGCGCGCGGTGAGCTTTCTGCTCAGCCTCCACGGCGGTCCTGAACGGCTCAAACCAGCCCAAAAGGAGAGCCTTGACGTGCGGCAAATTGGGTGCCAACATCTTCTGTCGCATCTCCCTCTCCAATTCCCTGTACTCCTCCACCATCCTCTCCCACGCCTCCGTCTCCGCCTCAATCTGCCTCCGCCGCAGCAAATTGTACTTTTCCCTTTCCTTCTCCTTCTCCCTCATCTCTTCCTCCTGCATTAGCAACCCCTTGAGAAAGAGCCACGGAGGCTCCTGGAAGAAGATCCTCGCCGCCGTCGGGCATGCCTCCTCCTCGACCGCGGCACCAAGGTCTTCGACGACATAATTACCATCTGTGGAGAGAAGGTGGTGGTGGCGGAACTGGAGGGTTGGGTCGGAATATGTGAGGGGGAAGGAGGAGCAAGAGAAGAGGAACGAGGAGGGAGAAGAAGTTGGTATCAAGAGAAAGTGGTGTGTTCGGTTAGGCTTACGATTAATCTGAAGATGGTTTCTTCTTCTGGTGCGGTTGTGGAAGGCGTGAACCTGAGGAGTGGGAAATGAATATGCCAATGTCATCGTCTTTTAGGGATTGAATGGGTGAGTTTTTGGTTTGTTGTTACCAGGGACTCTCGGAGGAAGAAGAAGACAGCAACGACGAAGATGATTTTGTTTCTTCGTTTCCCAGGATGAGGTTCAAACCTCTCTTAAACCTTCCAATCTACTGGAGTATGGACCCGCACAAGATTTTTTTCATGCCACATATTTTCTTATTTTAATTTAGTTTCCAAAAATAGGAAAAACATTTTATTATTTTTTTTTTCAAAAGAATTTGTTGTTTTTTAAATTACAATTTTACTTAAAACTTTTCCTAACAATTCATGAATATTGTGCATTATGATTCACTA
The DNA here is from genome assembly GCA_963425845.1 of Sphenostylis stenocarpa. Classification (NCBI taxonomy): domain Eukaryota; kingdom Viridiplantae; phylum Streptophyta; class Magnoliopsida; order Fabales; family Fabaceae; genus Sphenostylis; species Sphenostylis stenocarpa. The sequence goes on from OY731406.1 coordinate 59,868,792, forward strand.
GTAGAAATTATTTTTTATCAACTATTTTATTATATTAAGAAACTTAATTTTGGTTATTTATTTTACATGATTTGGAAAAACATCAAATATAAGACAAAATATTTGCATACTATAATTGTAAAATATTTTTCGAAGTTAATTTAATTTTCTATAACCATCTTAACTAGGGGTGAATAAATTTGATAATATTGAAAATTTAAAAAGTAGTACTCAAATAATAGGAAAAAAAAATGGTCAATGTCTTTTTAAGTGAAAATGCAAGAATATGTATTCTATAAAAATAACAAAAGCATATTATAATGAGTGAGTATTCAGAGACAAAAATAGGAAACTATAAATTTACCCTTCTTAAATGAATAATTGTACTTTCTTGGATAAAATAGACCTAAATATATGCAAGAATTAACCTTTTTTTCATAAAGAAATAGCCCATAAATATAATTAAATAATAATTAACTTACTTAAAGAACAAAAAAAACACTTCAATGTGCCGTTTCCAAAGCAATTGTTTATGGCTTTTTATTAACAATTAAATTAAGCATAGTAAAATAAAATTTCGCCTATTCCTCCTCAATCTTTATCTTGCTTTTATTAAAATTCAATAAAAAAACATGAAATATTAACATATTAATATCTATGGTTTTTTCTGTTTCATTAGCCTTAGCTAAAAAAATTACTTTCATTATCGATGAAGGTTCGAATATTTGAATAATAATCTAAGTTTCAAATTTTAATTTAGTAATAGACAAATTAAACATATATTATTTAGACAAATTTAATATTAAAAGTCTCGTATCAATTTTTTTAGTTATTCTACCATAATCAGATAAGTTTTGTCATAGTATCATTAAATCATTCCATCGAAATTTTGTATGGTATTCCCTCACTAAATCTGTGTATAATCTTTCTTAGAAAAAAATAATAATAATAATAATTTGATTCAACAACAATTTTGTATGAGTGGTGTGCTGTTGCAAGGTTTTGCCTTCAAAATAAATAATAATTAATTATACGGTAACATTCTGTGTACTTCCATAAAAAAACATGTCTTGCATGTATAAATCTATTAGTTGACCTTTTCCTTATAAAATATAAGAACATTAGTTCAAATAATAATAATAATAATTCAAATAATAATAATAACAATAATAATAACAATAATAATAACAATAATAATAATAATAATAATAATAATAATAATAATAATTATTATTATTATTATTATTGATATTGATACTATGATTCTTTTTCTTTTATCATTTGTTTTCATATCCTTGTTAATTAGCATATGTTGATGATTTTTTTAGTATTTTTCATAAGAGGTTTACCAATTATTCACTAAAAATTTGTTGTATAGGTGTGATGATATCATTAAATAATTCACATAGTGTTAATCGGGATTTCACACAATCTTTTACATTTTTTATTGTCACATTAATAAGATGAGTTAATAATCAATTTGATCAAACAAATATTCTAAAATTAGTTGATTATTTCATTAAACAAGTTATATATATTGTTTGGAGTCTGTTTTTCTTCTTTGGATCACCTTATATGATAATATGGTTAAATGATATTAGTTGTTGTTTCCTTTGGATTAATTCAACATATAACCTAAATTTAGATGATCATTAATTAGTTGATAGATTATTAGTTGATCCATCATCAACTGATATTAGAGGTTAATAATGTGATTAAATGTACTCTGTAACAATTCGTAAATTCTAATTAAATTTTTCACTAAAGAAAATAAGGAAATAAATTGTTCACTTCTGAGAGGTATAATAGTTTAGTTTACAGTCATCCAGAATAGTTAAAAAACATCACACATTAAAAGTCATAATTACACTAATGTTTTACGCATAATTACATAACCCAAAATAACTCCTTCAAATTTAAGAGGTTTGTACTCCATTTCTCAAATTACTGGGTCTTACTACTTACTACCACCTGCAGAAGATTTGGAATCTGCTCAAGTGTAGGACACGATCATAGCAGGATCCCAAAAGATCAAGCACACAACAAAAGTAAGGATAAACTAACATTTGATTAAACATGTAGAACAGTGTAACATTACAAACGACACATATTCATTCACAAACATCCTAAAGTTAGACTCACCGTAGAGTCTAACATTTTACAATCACAACACATAATAAGACTGACACTTTCCGAAAAATTATATGGAATTCAGACCAGTAAGGCAGACACCTGATGAGGAATATTTTGGGTCCCAAACCCTTAAAATTTTATGGTCCCACGCTTATAATATCATTTTTCAACCTCTCTTTAGAGCAACACACACATAAGATTGACACAATGTTGTGTCTCTATCGACTTCCCACCACATATGTCTTCGCCTATATGACTAGGAATATCTTGAAAGTCTGGATGTCCTATTACGCCTATCCATAATTTCATACACACTATTCTACACAGTACATCAAGTCTATCATTCAATAACTATCATAGTTTTCCTTTGTGTCTTACAACCTGTATTCTCATATTATCAGGTCTTAGTGTCCTTCACATTTCATTATTAACTCATATTCAACATAGAATAGTCAAAGGATGCAACAGAACATCAATAAACAAACTATGGGTGACCTATTGTCAGTGTAATCAATTATAACTGGTCTGATAATCGATTACTAGAGAGAAATTGAATTTTTAACTCCCTCATCAGTAATCGATTACCACATCATTGTAATCGATTACGTCCTGCAGAGTCAGATTATGTAGATGCAGTATTTCAGCAGAACATAACCAGTATAACTTAGGGTTTCTAGAATCAAACCAATATTATGCAGTTCACAATGTCTAGCCCAACATTTAAAATTCTCAACTCATATACAATCACAATTCACTTAAAACGGTACATCCTTTCTCCTTTAAACCAACACAGACCAACCATACAGTTTAGAAATTCAATGATACAAAGATATTTATTTTAGCCAATTTATTTCAAAACAGTTTACACTGCAAGGTTTCCACAAGTGCTCACAATATCATATCACATACAACACTTATATATATCACATGCATACTCATTATTCACTTTATTTAACTTTTCATCAATACAATACAACTAGTAGGAAAATCAAATACTTTAAAATCTTCAATCAAGATGACCATATGGATTCCAAATTCATTCAGCTATTATATTCATTCAACCATATACTCCACTAAATCAGTTTTAAGCACCATCCAACTAGCTTATCAAAACAACACCAACTCTTAATTTATATCTAAAACAACTAAATTTCATGGTTCATTTTCAATTCTAAAATCTCCACTCACCATCAATGCAAAGATTAACAAAACCTAAAGTTTCAGCACAAGTAAAAAAAAAAAGCCTCCCTTACCTGTGGGTGATGTTACACATCAACCTAACTCCAACAAAGCCTTAGAAACGGCTAAACACCTAAGAGGTACTGTTCTCCCCCAATTTGGAAAACCCTAAAAACGAAATTAAAGCAAGAAACATAATTAACCATGAGAACATGAAATTGGGGAGTGACGGAGTAAGATGAAACCTTTAATTCCATAATGAATTCCTTAAATTCTCAAAACTCCAAATTTTAACTCGCAAAAACCCTAAAATTCAAACTTACCGAAACGAAATTCTAATCGGTGGATCTTCTACTATTCTCCACCGTGAGCGCCTCAGATTCGTGATCGGAGGAGAAGAAGGTTCTGATCTGTCGGAGAGAAAGTAGAGGTGAACTATGGAGAGGGAGATATATATATATATATATATATATATATATATATATATATATATATATATATATTTTTTTTTTTTTTATTTTTTTTTACAAAGGAGAAGAGAAATTGGTTTTTTCTCATCCTCTTTTTAATTTTTCTTCTTTTAAAGAAAACATATTACACTCTCACCTTATATAGTCTAGTATTTATGTTTATGAATTTAATGTTTCCAATAATTACAAGTAGTTCCACAATAACATTTTTGTTACGATTGCTTGGAAATATTAGCAAATCAACTTTTTCTCTCCTTTCGAGGTATGTTTATTAATAAATACATCATGACTAACATGTGAATGTTATTTTAAAAAAAATATTTAGTATTTAAGAAACACTTTTCAAAAGTCAATTAAGTTAGTTAACTATTAAAAAGTCATTTTGTTAAAACTTACTTTCTTATAAATAACATGGTTTCAAAACATTTTAAGCACATAGTAATCAATTATGAAAAGTACAATATCTTTATTCTATACAAAATAATTTGTTAGTATTTTCTTAAGAGTATTCTTCAAAAATTTGCTCTTCAAGGTTCATGTAAGAGAATAGAATCTTTTAAGTTAGAAATGTTTAGTCATAGTAATAAGTTTTGTGTTATTTACTATGTGTTTAAAGTGGTAATTTGTATTACGCATCCTATTTTATAAATTATTTAAAATAAAAAAATTATTTATATAAATAATTCTAATTAAATATTAAATAGATTCATAATAAAATATTTATATTTATTCTTAAATAATATCTACTAAAAATTCTGTCTGGAGATGTATCTATCTTTTTTAATTTTTTTTACTTAAAACTTAAAATTTAATGCTTTTAAAAAGCTAATTGAATTTCAATAATTAATTTTTTATGCATCACAACATTAGTTATTAGTTATTCATTATAAATTTACAATATAAATTATATATTTAATAATCTCATATATTTACTCTTTGGAAAATTTATTTGAACGAAGACACACGTGAAAGAAATATTACACGTGGATTCAGACACTTTTTCTTCCTCGTCGAACAACCATTTCGAAGCCCAGCCCAGCGCATCAGTAGCCATCCTCTATTATTAGGGTTTCCGGAATCTCCAACACCTTCCTCTCCGTCTTGGATTTGAATTCAGTTGTGTTAATGGTTCAGCTGATGAAGAATTCTGGGAAGGCCGAAACGGTTTCGTGCGGCGACGCCAAGAACAAAAGCCCCGTGAAGTTGGAGATCGTGGAGGACCCACTGGAAGAAGAGCATGGTCCCCTCAACAAGCGATGCAAACCCTCGCCTCAGGTATTTTCTTATCATATCCATCTTACTATTTATCTCCCTTTCAATAGCTAGATCGCGTTTTTAGTACTCGTTAAGTGACCTAACTTGCGTTCAAAAAATTTAATTATCTATTTGCATTCTTCTCTCATCTTAAAATCTTCCTTTTGTGTTGCCAATGCTATTCCTCAGACTCAGAAGCTGCATGCCATCTGAATTGCCTAACTTTATTTTTCTTCAAATGATAGAGCTAGAGCTTTGTTTTGTATGCCACAGAGGTTGAAATTTTCTGTTGTTTGTGTCACCTGTCATTTAGCAATGGAGTGCTTCCAGTGATGCTTCTGTCAGTTCTCCTTCCAATCTGAATATTCTCGACGAGCCAAGCCCTTTGGGTTTGCGCCTGAGGAAGAGCCCTTCCCTGTTGGATTTGATTCAGATGAAACTTTCTCAGGGAACTGAGCAGCAAAACGAAAATTTAAGCTCTGGAGTCAAAAGGGAGAGCAGAGCTGCTACTGCTGCAGCTGACAAGCTTAAAGCTTCAAATTTTCCGGCTTCGCTTCTGAGGATTGGTTCGTGGGAGGTATATTTGAGATTCGTTGGGTCGCTGTTATGTTTAGAAACTGTAGTTTTGTTGATCGAGTTTAACTGGCTGAAGGTTCTATTTGTGGCAGTATAAATCGAGATATGAGGGTGACTTGGTGGCAAAGTGTTACTTTGCTAAACATAAGCTTGTCTGGGAAGTTCTTGAAGGTGGTCTAAAAAGTAAAATAGAAATTCAATGGTCAGATATCATGGCACTTAAAGCACATTGTCCTGATAATGGGCCTAGCACATTGACTGTTGTGGTAATTTATTTTTCTGTTTTAGCTGCTTGAATTGTTCTTTATGATGCTTATGTATGGGTTAGGGTTAAGTGTATCATTTTAATTTATGTGTCACAGCTTGCTAGACAGCCTCTTTACTTCAGGGAAACTAATCCCCAGCCTAGAAAGCATACACTATGGCAGGCAACAGCAGATTTTACTGATGGACAATCAAGCAAACATAGGTACATTCTTTCACTGTTTTCCTCTGAGATGTGATGTGGGTTCAGCTTTTGACGTTCGAAAAATTTGATGGTTTTACTCATTTATAATTACGAGGAAAGGTATAGCATTCTTAAAATTTGTTGCTGGGAAATTTGAGAAGGAAAATACGTAAGAGTGTGAAGCGCACTGAAGTAATTGAGCAAGGGAGGTCAAGTGCCATTTTTTATTTTGTATTTTGTTGACGCCATTTTTAATTTTTAACTTGATTTATTTTTCCACGGGTGGGATGCTAATTTTGACAGAAATTTAATTCTCGATGAAATTTTAGTATGTCTTTAGGACCGTGTGATATCTGAAAACATAATCGTGTGGTTTTGTAGGCTGCACTTTTTGCAATGCCCACAAGGGCTGCTGGCCAAACATTTTGAAAAGCTTACCCAGTGTGACATGCGCCTTAATTTCTTAAGCCAACAGCCAGAGATAATTTTGGATTCACCACATTTTGACCCACAACCTCATGCTTTTGAGGACCCAGACAATTCAAAAGATCGTGATCAGCTTCAAGTCAGTGGGAAAGGATCCACCACGTCTTGCTTTCAAGACAGTGGATCCCCTCAGGCATCCCTGTCATCATCATTTAAGATTGAACACAACGATCCACCTGGAATCATCTTGGATAGTCTCCCCCAAGATGCACCGTCGCCCAGTTCAGGTATGATAATAAGAACTCAGCTCATGTTGCATTCTGTTTCATGACCCCCTTCCCCTCAAAAAAATAAAACAAGAGGAAACAGACCTTTCGAGATGAAAGGAAACATTTGATTTTGGTTTTCCATGTCTATTTTTCCCTGGCTCCAACGGGATAAAATGAGGATTTTCTCAGCATAAAATTTGTATACTTGGCTGTATAGTTAAATTTGATTGATTAGTCATTTCTGTAGCTTATTTTTTGAGTCCATGTTTTGGGTGCTGTTAGATATCTGAGGCTATTTTAATGTATTTGTCAGTCTCATAATTTTTCTGGTGCTCTTTGGCTTAATTGTTTTATTTGTTTGCATTTTACGCACAAGTCATGGACTGTAGTTCAATCGAAGGGAGTACAAGCTCTGAAGCCGATTCAAAGGGCCGAAGAAATGGGGATCAGATAAACCTTCCTGGACTTCGACCTTCTATGTCAGTTAGTGATTTTATTGGCCAGATTGAACTTTGTCTGTCAGAGCAAATAACCTCTGGGAATCCACCGTTCTCTGATGGAGGAACAGAGTACAAGGAGATCCTGGAAGACATTGCACAACATCTTCTTAATGACAATCAGGTTGCAGCAACTTCTGATGAAAAATCACTCATGTCAAGGGTCAATTCTCTCTGCTGTCTTCTGCAGAAGGATCCTGTAACAGTGCACAATTCTCATTTTGCTGAAGATAGTACAGTTGAAAGACCTGATGAAGGAAAAGATGTCAAGCCTGCCGAGGAGGAATTAAAGGATGTTTCTGGTGGCAAACAAGCACTTGGCATGTCTAGGAAGGACTCGTTTAGTGATTTGCTTCTCCACCTTCCTAGAATCGCATCTCTTCCAAAGTTCTTGTTTAACATATCAGAAGAGGATGGTGACAGTCATGCCAGATAGTTATTCTCTTATTCGGACTTTCAAATTTGGCAAGTACGGAGCTACCTAGCAGTGTCTAGCTGCATGGGGAGTATGTTGTGTCTTTGTAGACATTTGCAAGTTTAATTTCTACCCTGGGAACCACTGGGATTTGGAAAAGTTGTTTTAATGAAGAATCCCAGTAGTGCCCATGTAAAAATTGTCATGTAGATTTTTAGCTCTGTATTTTGTTTATTGTTGTCTGTTTGATTTGTGGGTGCTATGCACAGTTGTTGTCTGCTTGTAAGTAAAATCACGTGTTGCCTGATCAATCAAGCTATTATTTATGGATGGTACATGTCTTTCCATGGAATAGAGTTAAGCTTGAGTTGATACTATCGTTTTGGCAATCTCAGTCTGTAAATAATAAAATAGGAGCAATCTCATTATTCACCAGTCTCTGAAGTTTCTATGGCTTTACAAATTCTTTACCTTGGTTTTTCTTTTGTATTATAGAAGTTGTAGAATTTGTTGATTGTGAAAGAATGTTTTGCGAGAAATTAACATATAAATTGATTAAAAGAATGCAAAATTGATAAGCATATACCTAACAAGGTATAAGAACTTAAGTGCGATGAATATGATTAGCAAATAAATTAATAAGTTTTCTGAACATAGAGATTATCCTTTGAAGAAGAAATAATATGATTTCATTCTTATCAAATTTTTTACTTTAATATATAGATGGTGATTTTATTCATATTTTTTTTAAAGTTATATTAAGTTTTACTATTAATAATAGTAATAATAATTATACTATTTGTTACTTACATATAGGAATTAATTGATGGACACAAACTTGACTCTCAAAGTTGGTCTTAAGTTCTTTGATTTAAAAGACAGGTGACAATTTTGGATGAATTTAGGACGTATAAAGACTTTGGAGATAGAAAAAAATATTCAACCAAGAGTAAGAACACGTAGTTTTGTTATCTCTTCCTTAAACATTTGTTGTAAGGAGGGTGTACAAGGATTAGATCTTTTGAAAAATTAATTCTATATAATAATAAATCTTAGGCTAAATATTATTTTTTTTAAATTAATTAATATAATTTCTTTCATGAGTTTTTATTATTTAAAAAGTATCATATAATATTGACTTTGTTATATTTCAATTTGACATTCAATTTATATGAAGATGATCTACATGTTACGGATATCTTCGAAAAGAGATAGTTACAACAATCATTTAAAAATAAATTTCTTAAAATTATATAACATTGTTTATAATATATTTTTATTCTTAAATAATTATCATTAATAGTTTTTTATAATAAAATATGTCACATGACATGATATATAAATATCACGTGAACTCTACAAAATTGGAACATCAATGAACATCACCATATTAATATTATATGAATTCTCTATTATATAACTTAACTAAGTTGACAAAAATAACTATATTAATTCACTTAAAAAATGAGATAAAATTATTACTAAAAATAATAATTTAAAAACAAATAGAAAAAAAACTATTTGACATAAATTATATTATTAATTGATTTAAAATACTATAAATAAATTTATGAATTCCACCCAGAGGAGAAATAATACATTCCAAATTCTCATTTGCATGTTTTTTCTAAAATGTATTTGTAATATGTAATCCAAATATATATATATATATATATATATATATATATATATATATTTTTTTTTTTAATATTGTAGATAGTATATGCTGAAAAGAGTACGAATTTTAAAAAGTCACTTTTATTCATTGTTTTGAAAAACGCCTGTGCCTTAAATTTTGAGTAAAAAATTGAGTTTTTAGGATAAAATTGAGTTTCTGAGTAAAATCAATCTTGGTAAAAAAAAAATTATTATCAAATTTTTTTAATATAACCTTTTTTATTAAAGATATATATATATATATATATATATATATATATATTATCTTATTTTAATAATTATTTATTTTTTATTATCTAATATATTTTATAATTATAATTTATAATAATTATAACAGTAATTTTATTATTATTTTTTTATAAAAAAATATTTATTATATTATAAAAATATTATCTTATTAAATCTGTATCGGTTGAACTCACCTTTAAATCCCGAATCATGTTTTTATTAATTCGGTGAACGGTCTGGTTTTAAAATCTTTTATTATTATAAGAAGTGTAGAAATCAATTATTAAGGTGCGAAGAATAGTTATAATAATGAAACCAACCCAAATTAGAGATGAAGGGGGTGTAAAAAGTTAAATTAAAAAAAAGAATAGAAATTTGAAGGAAGAGTCTAAGCGTGTGAAACCAGAAGAAACGCTGTCTCATCCCAAAGACACCGATCTCGCTGGCCGGAGTTCGTATTTCGTATCTCCATTAACGACGATGCAGTTCTCGATTCGCAACAAACTCTAATATATTTACACTCCCGCCATCACACACACCAAACTCGTTTAGGTCAGTGTTTGGTTTGATCCACGTGATCCTTAAACGACCTGAATCTATTGCCCAAAACAAAAGGAACCAGTCTAAGCATTTTCATTTTTTTTTTCTTCCCCAGAAGACACTTGTAATTTGATAGTATAAGTATTATAAGATTCAATTCAAATTTGATTGGTTCATGTGCATTATTCGTGTTGAATTGTTTTGCAGTTATGGAACACTTCATTGGTATCCGAAGAAAAGAAGACCCAGGCAATCAATTCCACCAGTGAAAGAAGGGCAAGTTTGGTAAAGTTGTCGCGAGAATAATAGCCGGATAAGAAGCATGGGTTTAAGCCATTCAAAGCTCGCGGTGATTATAATGTTGATATTTCTCAGCTTCTCTGCAGCATGCTCCTCTGCTTCATCTGACGCTACAATGCACACTAATAACTGGGCTGTTTTGGTCTGCACGTCTCGCTTCTGGTACCATCAAGTGTTTTTTTTTTTTTTTTTTTTTTTGGTTTTGAATGATAAAACTCCTACGAATCTACCTGGCGTTTTTTCTATTAGCTTTTGCTTTATTGAGTATCTTTGATAGCAATGTATGTGAATGAAATAATACTTAATGAAAATGAAATTTTGTAGTTGTTTACTTAGGGTGACAAACTTTTCTATAAGCATTTTTAAGAAAGAAAAATAAGATGGGACAAGTGAAATAAGCTTCTCTATAAGTTAAGATTAGAAGGTTTCTGATATAGCTTCTCTAAAGTGTGAATTTTAACTTGATCGTGAGTTAATTTTATTTTATAAAGAAATTGTTTCAGTTTTTTTTTTTCTTTTTTTTTTCTTTTCTCTCTCTTTCTCTCTTGGAAGTGCTTATGGAAAAGTTTGTCTACGATGACTCTTGGCAACTCGTTACATGGCTTATAGAGGAAATTTGAATTATGGTTTATCGCAAGGTTTAGTTGTTTGAAATGGTTAATATACTAATATGCCGATGCTCTTGTTCAGGTTTAATTATCGGCATATGGCCAATACCCTGTCCTTGTATAGGTAAGTATACATTTTAGTCTTATTTTTAATTGTTTGAATTATGCTTGACAATGATCTAAAATTCTTTAAATTCTTTCTTGTTCAGGACAGTTAAGCGGCTAGGAATACCAGATGAGAGGATTATACTCATGCTAGCAGATGACATGGCATGTAATGCAAGAAACAAGTACCCTGCTCAAGTTTTTAATAATGAAAACCATAGACTTAATCTGTACGGGGATAACGTAGAGGTGAGGTTTTACTTTTTCCAGTATGCATTTGTATGTCTGCATCTCTTGACTCTGCCTCGTGGTTGTCAATGGAAACCTAGGATATTTTATTTCACGAATCATGAAAGCTAAATTATCTGTACAGTCGGTATTTCTTCCTTTAATTGTCATATTTCCAAAATGTGTTTTACCATTGTCTGTGATAGCTTCAGGTTCCAAAGCTATAAAAGTAAGCTGGACGAAACTTATCCTTAAGTCATCTCTTGCATGTGCTATTTACTTTTGTTTATTGTTTTCTTGTAGAACTGATATTCCTTTCCAAACGTAACGCATCCTAGTGATCCTACCATTGACAAATTCATAAGGAAGTGTAGTTATGTTATGCAAGGCAGGTTGAGGCTGCAACCGAAAAGTCTGCCTCACGTGAGGAAATAAGTTGGTCAAATTATAATGAAACTACATCATGGCTATAAGATTAATACAAAACTAATCATTTGTGTACATGATTGATGTCTCTCTCATATTCAAGTTCCTCAAGCCATCTAAAATGACATCATCAATTCTGCCAGCCTTTCTGAGCTGGTTTGACTGTCTTCGATAACACAATGTTGTCAACATGTTGGGCTCTAGCTTGAGGTTTATACTATATACATAAATCCTGTTATGTCTCTGAATCTATCTCAAAAACCTGATCTGGGATATGGGCAGCGCTCTGTTATTGGCCTATTGATAGCTTTGTTTCTTCCTCTTGACTTTTGCCTAATTTGTGTCATATACGTTAGTTGGGCTGAGGCTTCTCTAGGTTTGCTTCATTGACAGTATCTGTATGCTTGCGATATAAAATCATCTAAATAAGCTTTGAGATACCTTTAAATTAATTTACGAATAGATTGAAACATATACAGATAGTACTTATCAGAATCTTTGAATTCACTATTTGAATCTTACAATTTGATACTACATGGCTACTTATTGATATCTATGGTAAGATGAATTTTAAATGACTTTGAATATTTTACAATACATTAACGAATTTTGTAGTTTCGTATCATTGATAAGAATTGTTGAAAGTCCCACATCGCCTATCTCATATCATTTGGTATGGTTTAAATACATGTTAGGCTACTCCACATATTGCCAATTGGTTTTATGTTGGAACCTTAACATGGTATCAGAGCCAAAGCCTAACATCTTTCCGGTTATTGTCATGGGCCAAAAGTTGCCCTTTAGTTGGGTCAAAAGTACCCTTTGCCTGGTCCGGCAGGTTTCGTTGGAGGAGGTGTGTTGAAAGTCCCACATCGCCTATCTCATATCATTTGGTATGGTTTAAATACATGTTAGGCTACTCCACATATTGCCAATTAGTTTTATGTTGGAACCTTAACAAGAATCACTATTTTTTAGACCATATTTTATCTTTATTCGCCATTTCTCATGTTAAAATTGAAAAGTCATATTAGTTTAAATTGTTAAATAATAAGGAATTGAAGTAAACACTTTTGAACTTACCCTATTTACTTATTTAATTGCTTTGTTTTCATAATTCTAAGATAAAACATTCACAAACTTAGACATAAGTAATAATTTTGTTTTGTAAGACTTCATGTTATGCTTTTATGTATTTATAGTTCATAATCTGAATGCAAAGTATGAATCTATAAAGTAGTTTACTTCATCTATTGGGGAGTTACCTAAGATTGTGAACTATAAGCTAATAACCTCTCTGACTGTTACCAAAGTTTGTCTCTCAGTGAAAAATTGGCTTACATGCAGAAAATATCTTTTACATTCATGTAATGCTTTTATGTTTATCTTCAATCCAGTGCTATTTCTCTAGGGAAGAAGGTACTAGTACTGTAATGTTCAATGGCTATAACTTGAAAATGAGCCATCTTTATTTTCTTCTCTCATTTAAATGTATCAATCTCTTGTATTTAGAAGATAGTATCTTTTAGCTGATGATCAATTGCCTGCAATCTCTTAGGTAGACTATCGTGGCTATGAAGTGACAGTGGAAAACTTCTTACGGGTACTTACAGGACGTCATGAGACTGCTGTTCCGAGATCTAAGCGACTTCTTAGTGATGAAGGAAGTCATATTCTTCTGTATATGACAGGGCATGGAGGTGATGAGTTTTTGAAGTTTCAGGACTCAGAAGAGCTTCAAAGTCACGATTTAGCTGATGCTGTGAAGCAAATGAAAGAGAAACGGAGGTTTTGTTTCATATTCAACTGTTTATTTGTTACCTATGAATTGTAAATTGACTACATGAAATGAATTTTTTTATTAACGTAGTATAATTTATTGGGGCAATGATTTTTACTTACAAAGAGAGGAGAGGATAGTGAGCTCTCCTTAACAAAAGTACAAAACAGAAAGCAATAAAAAGGAAGAAAAAATAATTGAAACAAAGCTATCATTGTTCTTGACAAATAGACAATGAACTTAGGACTCTGATTTCATATGCTTATCAGTTTTGGACTAAGAACTCATGTTTAACTCATTCTAATGGGATTTGGTAGGTTTAAGGAGCTTCTTATAATGGTGGATACCTGCCAAGCCTCTACTCTGTTCTCCCAGGTATCAAATTGATTTTATGTTTTTGTTGTTCTTGAAAACTCCTATGCCAATTCTTATGAAGTGACAATAAATGATCCTGAGTGTTCGTTGACCAGAATTTAACAGTTATCATTTAAGTGCAAATGTTAGCTGTAGAGTTGATATCTGTCCAAGTCTAATGCATACCTTGTGTTCCTCAATTGTATATTGTTCAAGGTAAATCAAAATTGAAATCTTATTCAAGATAAGAAAGGGAATTCTTATAATATGATTCTTATAGAATTCATGAAATTCTTAAATATGCACACATAATCATATATATGTGCATATTAAAGTTACATAACTCATTATACCACACTTGAAATATAATTGAACTTCAGATGAACATGATATGCAAAAGCACACAAACAATATAATAAGCATATAAAGAGTTGTTTTGTGCTTATTTTTTAAAAAAAGTTATTTTTAATAAACTAAACAAATTTCTACTTTTTTATGTTATCGAATCTGCTTATTTTAAAAATAAGTAGTTTCATTTTTTATTTTTTTTAATAAGAAAATCCTATATGCTTCTTAAATAAATGATTTTCTTAAAATTGCTTATTTCAAGAACACTTATTTTAAGTTTAACCAAACTGGTCCAAAGTCATATATGATATAGATGTAATTATTTGGTATAAACCCCATCCTAGTTACACAGCAGTAAGTCAATAACTCCATCCTAGTTACCAAATAGTAATTTTATCCTTGTTATGAAACAATAATCCATTTAAAGCAAATAATCTTGTGCAAGTTAAAATCATAATTGCTCAAGAGATCTTCAACTCCATCATTTCTAGTTCCATCTTCTTCATCATTCAAATTTGTTATGTCCAAATCATTTAGTGGTATAGTTTCATTCTTTCCAATTTTGATTGGAATGAAGTTTTGATCCAAATTCAACTTTGTTGCTGACTGTTTTTTTTTTCTGGGCATGGCAGCTTCATTCACCAGGTGTTTTGGCAATTGGAAGTAGTATGAAAGGAGAAAATTCATATTCTCATCATTTGGACTCAGATGTATGAATTTAATAGTCCTTGGTACAAGTATATGATGTAATTTGCTGCAGTTTATGAACTTAGTTTCTTTTTCTTTAAAATATACAGGTTGGCGTTTCAGTTGTTGATCGTTTTACATTTTACACCCTTGCTTTCTTCGAGAGGCTAAATATGTATGACAATGCTTCGCTGAGCAGGTACATTGTAAGCCTTTCTCATGAGAAGTATTTTATCTTACTATCAAGTGTCTATATACTGTGTTTTTCTTTCATGTTCTTAGTTTTACTTTCCTAACATTTTGTTTTAGTTTTGTTTTTTAATCTTTTTTTGAAAAACTTGTCTTTAAAAATTCCTATTGGGAATTAAAACTTATTTGACCCCTTTTGGTAAAATAACTTTTATTGTTTCTATCATTTGAAAATGCACAAATCATTATCCCATCTTGTTTGTTAAGCCAGTCCAGACTTAAGAGCAACTGGAATACACAACATTAAAATTATGTTTACATCATGCCAATGAGGGCTCAATTGTTTATTCAGTTTTTTGTTTGTTTGTTTTGCAGTCTTTTTAATTCATATAATCCAAATTTGTTGATGTCAACAGCATATTACAGAATGGATCTATACCAACGCCATTTAGATGAGGTAATAAAACTGTTGTCATATTTTTAATCTTTTGTCCTTTTTTTAGAAAATTTACTATTTGGTGAGGAATCTAGTGTTCTAAGGTTTTCTTTTTGCCCAATTTTTAGTGTTTAATTGGATAAGTTTAATGATTTAATTGATTGACGTAATATCTGGCACTCTTTTTATGCTGTTTGGAAGTGATGAGTTCGTTTTTGTCACTTCTTTCCAGGTACCTGTGACAAACTTCTTTGGTTCCGTAATGAAAACTATACATACCGATTCAGCCTACAGGTCCGGATCAAATAAAAAAGTAGGGCCCGCCAAAACCAAAATGTCTTTGGAACAATCAATATCTGACAGTGACAGAATAATTTTGAGAAACTCGGATGAGGAGGGTCCATTTAATAATTTAAGTGTAGAGGTGAATTTAACATATAGTCATTAGTTTTACAATTTAAATTGTTTCTTGGGCTGTAAATCATGTTCACTGGATTTTCTGTGCAGGAATATCTCAGAGATAGTGTTGGACAAATATGGAGTGCTATTTTCAGCAATGTTAATACTTTTGAAAGCATTGACGCTTTTGTGTGTTATGGATTGATTTTAATGCTTCCTTTGTTGATATTTTCCACGTGGCTGTCAAAGTAAAAGATTGCAGCAATGTTCTTGAAGTTTGGCTGCAGAACGGGGACATTTCTTTGACGCTACCATTGCTTGAAACGCAAGCAGCAGATTATTGAGGGCTGTGCACGGTATGGAGGCTACAGGGAGAGCAGCTTTATAGTTGTTGCCTATCAGCATCATGTATTCTAATGACAGCCATTATTTTGGCCTTGCAGCAGTTGATTCTTAGGCATTGATGTTGTTGTCTTGTTTCGCTCTGTATTTTGCTTATGGTTGGTTGTAAACACGGTAAAATTCTGTCAAACCCTAACTTGTTTGCTTAGATATTATGTTTATGTACAACATTAGAACATTGCTCTTTTAAGAACTTGGAAATGAAAACGCTTGATCATTTTATTTGCAAATCTACTAAATCTGGAAGTCCGTCAATCACTATAGTAACATTGTTTTTTACGGTAAAAATTTCAAAATTGGATTGGGACTACGAAAACCAAATTGAAGATCTTTCTATCATCTTTTTAAAGACGACACCTAAACCATCCAAATATAATATTTGTGAGCAATTTATATCTCTTAAGTCCCTCTAATTTGAGGCTCACCTAATATCTTTATATTAAGCATAACTAATGTCAATTATATGCAAATAAGTCACAAAAATATGTTTCCAATATACTCTGTCAAGCATCAATTTATTATTTTCTTTCATTGCTGCATTATTTTTCTACTTCTGGATAGACGGAGTAGGTTTCTTCTCTTTGATGGGATGACATTGACCATTGGTGGGGGGATTACCCAATACCCAAAACAATTATACTTCTGCGCTTCTTGTGATGTGTACTAGTTATGAATACCTTAGACCTTGGGTTCTGTGGTTTAGTTTTATTATATGCTGGGTTGTGATTTTCCCCTTTGTGCAGTCAATATTTGGCAATCTTGTGACCACCTATGGGCAACTAAATGAATTTCCGACTATTATCAGTTAGTTGTTTTTAAGTTGTATTGGTTTTATTAGTGTTAGGAATTGTACCTAGACCTTTAAGAAATGACTTTGGAGGTTTGGAATCCTTTGGAAAACCCTGAATTATGCAAAAAACAGTTATGATGTTCAACGTGGTGTATATTTTACGAAGCGACCCTACTATGACAGAGATCGTCCACATGAAACTGTCCAGAAAAAATCATCCACCTGAGACCGTCTAAATCCCAAATTTAAACATTAATTGATTTTACTTACTGATATATTTTAAGATTTTGGCCTATCCTCATTGTAAGAGGTACCCATTATATAAAATTTTAAAAACAATAAAGTGAATAACACAAGTCTGACTTGCGCAATATTATTCCCTTGTGACACAGTCAATAGAGAACTTGATTACATGGAAAGGAAGTTCCTGTGGTAACAGTACAGGTACATTAAGGGGGTGATGATGGATTGCTGATAATAGTATAATATATATACGATTGACAATCCAAAATAATAATATAATAATATGTTATTATATTAATATTTTTGGTTGTCAACGGATTATATATTACACATCCAGATATCAACCTGTCATTTTTCTATTTTAAGATGTGCTTACTAGCTCAAGGTTGGGCATTGATGTTCCCGCTAAGAAGGATTTTAACATTATCAGAGCAAGTTTTGGTTTATGCAAAGGAACTTCATGCCCTGCACCCCTTACAACCACAAACGTAAGGCCAGCATATTCTTGGGTCCATCCTCCTACCTGTTTCATTTATATCACATACCAGTGCACAAGAGTCATAATAACAGAAAATAAACTAAGAAATAAAGTCACTAGAAATACTATACAAAAAAACACTCATTATAGAATCACTTGCCTCCCCATCATCATACCATGCACGCCAAGGACTAACCGTAGGGAGATTGAGAGCATTTATGCTATAGCGAGTAGATGTGACAGGTATTACCGCGTCCGTATTACCACTGAAGTTATGGACAGCAAATAAGTTTGGATGAAACAAAATATTCGAGAGAAGCAAAGAGTAATTTTTTCAAGCATAGAGTTCCAAAATACATATATTGGAGAAAGATGTTAACATTGAACAGTGAAAATTCAAAACCATCAGGCAGGAAACGAAATTTGAAATGGTATTAAAGACAAAAGATGAAAATTCTTGTGCTATGAACTAAAACTACACTTACAAAATTCAATTGATAAAAAAAGTTTCCATACAACTTCCCAAATATCTAACTAAAATAAGACAGCTTTGATCTACCTAGTTTGAGTCTTACATTCTCGATGTAAAAAAATCGTAGATGCTGAAAAAAACATTGGTTTCAAGAGACAAAAAAAAAAGGAATAATGTTTGTTCTAGGTTAACATTGCGTACCAAGCTACAATTACTGATAAAAACATCTGCCAAAAGCATTAATATTTTGTCTTTCATATTACAGCTACCATATGCTTCTAGATGAGGAGATCTATTAAATCAATACTCCTTCCTTTCTAAAATAGAGTCTTTTAATCTTTTATTTTTGTTCCAAAATAATAATCCTATTAGTTTTTTAATTTGTTTTTAACAAAATACTCCTATATATAATTAAGAGTTATTAGATGTAACTAAATATATGAGTTTAGGCCATGCTTGTTGAACTATGTGCTCTTTAAGATAGTGGAACTTGGGATTATGTTCCTTTACTCTTTGAAAAATTTGTTGTTAGTTGCAGGTGATCTTCACCATCAAAGTTGGTCCTAATGACACCATTGATTGCCTCAAAGTCCACTTAGTCATCAAAGGTTTTAATCAAATATTTGGATTGGGCTATGGTGACACTTTCTCTCCAGTAGTCAAGAGGCTTTTGTTTGTTTAATCCTCACCGTGCAAGCCTTTCTTCATTGGCCCTTTTATCAGTTAGATGTCAAAAATATCTTCCTTCATAGTGATTTGCTAGAAGAAATTTATATAGTGCAACCTTTTAGTTTTGTTGCTCATGGGTGTCTTTTGGATTGGTATACCACCTCCACAAATCATTATATCTCAAGCAATCTTTAAGGACATGATTTGGTAGATTTAGTGTAGTGGTCCAACAATTTGACATGACTTAAAATGAGCCTATCATTTGGAGTTTTATCATCTTACAAATAATGGGTGTATTTACTCTTAGGGATTGAGGTACATAATCCAATAATGGAATTGTTATTTCTCAAAGAAAGTACGTATTAGATATTTTAGAAGAAAGTGGACTAATGATTCCAAGCCCATTGATTCACTCATGAATCTAAATATCAAACTTCTACCAGGATTGGGGGAGCCACTACAAAAGACTTGTTGGAAATTTGAATTACCTCACAGTTCCTCATTCAAACATCTCTTTTGTAGATACTATGGTAAGCTAGGTTCTTGAGTTTCATGGACAAGACATTGCAATGAAGTGATTCACATTTTTGAAATATATTTAAAGGTGCTCTAGGAAAAAAATTGTTATATGGTCACAATAATCACATTCAAGTTGAGTTACTGTGATGCAGATTAAGCAAACTCTCTTTTTAATAGGAGATCCACCTCTGGATATTATGTCTTCATCGGTGACAATTTGATTTCTTGGAAAAACAAGAAGTAAAATATAGTGGCAAGATCTAGTGCAAGTATAAACCTCTACCATCTATGAGCTTTGGCTTAAAAGTGAAGGTCACACAAATGAACCCCATTTATGACAACCAAGTTGCCCTACATATTACCTCAAATCCAATATTAAAAAAAAAAAAAAATCAAACATATTCAAATAGATTGTCACTTCATCGAGGATAAGATTGTATCCAAAAATATTACGACTCAATTTGTTTACTCCAATGATCAATTAACAAATATCTTTACCAAATCAAGGTCCTAGAATTGATTATATTTGTAATAAGATTAATGCATATAATTTATATACATCAACTTGAGAAGGGTGTTAGATTTAGCATAATATATGGGCCCAAACTCATCAGACTCACTCTCTCTCTCTCTCTCTCTCTCTATATATATATATATATATATATATATATATATATATTCCTCTGTTGTGCATACGCATACAAGGATTTCATTATATGACTTTTCACCATTTATTTCAACAAGATTAATCAATACAGTATCACTCATTTAAAAGAGACACAAAGTAGTTGTAAAGTTAGGATTATTTTTGTCTTAACAATAGTAATAGGAATACATTAAAGTGATTATATACATTAAAATGATTACTTGATCACGTGTCATTTTTTCTCAGTTTTTGTTTTACTGTGTTCATGTAAAAATAAGAAGCAGAACATGAATTTGGTCAAGACGGATAATCTTACTATGCAATATTTTCAGTTCATAAGTAATTCGCAAATTGTCTTAGCCAACGTAACATATACTTAGACTCACTTTCAATATCTTCCTGGCTCACTTTACATGTATGTATGACATCAAACAAACGATTAAACCAGTATGTAGACACATATATAGATATTACGTTTAATTATTGTTACAAAATCTTTCCCTTCTAGTCCCTATATTTAAAAATATTTCCTTTAGTCTGTAGATATATAATTTTTAATCCCTTTTAGTCCTAGTCGTAGGGAGTAAAAGGAATTAAAAACAATATGTATAATAGGGAGACAGAGATTTAAAATGGTATGTGAAAGAAATAAAAGGGCTGCTTTCAAGTATATAGACTAAAAGATAAAGTTTTTGTAACTAAAGGTTAAATCTAGATATTAGAAAAGAACAGTAACCTGAACACCCATATCTTTAATCCCATGCGAATAAGTTCATGATAAGTATTGAGCATTGATGTTGGAGAATCCTTCCAGTTTGTATTTACCACCTCACTGCAAGGAATGAGAATAAGAGGATCGGCATGTCAGTAAGTTTGGTAAAAGAAACCAAACAGATGAAAATAGAAAGTGATAGAGAAAAGGTACGACAATACATTTTATGATGTACCTACAATCCCTCAAGTTGCTACCAATTATCAAAATCTCCAAATGATATAGCGTCCCAGGGATTCTTAAATTATTAATGTGGAAGTAGTGAAAATAACGAGAAATGAAAATATTAAGACAAGATAAGAAATGATTGTACATGAGATGTTTTCACAGATTGTGATAGGAAATAGTAGCAACAATGGAACAGTACAGCGAAGAAATAGAAGAAATGCAGCAATAAGATACTATAATAGTTTTTGTATTTAATTTGCTATGTAATATCCTATGAGTACACTGCAGTATAGCAGGTATACAACCCCAGAATTGTAGCTCCTATTTGTAAATTCTATTCTAAAAAATGAATAAAAAATTCCCTCATCAATAACAGGCCCAAGCCCATTCCTATCAATACCTTCCCCTGCAACAGTAGCCTTGTCCTCAAGGCTGAAAAAAGGAAACTGACTCTTCAAAGCATCCTCATCCATCCAAGAAGTATCCTCCATGCTTCGTTCCTTCCATTTAATTAGGAACTGTTTCACCAAATCATCAACCTCCCGAATACTTCTAACAGCAAGGATTTCTTCAGGTTCTTCCAACTCACTTTCTTCTATTTCCAACCCCTCCGGAAGCTCAGGTTCTACATTATAATTCCCCACTGCCTTCTTCAGCTGAGAAACATGAAAAACAACATGAATTTTTGCTGATTCCGGCAACTTAACCCTGTATGAAAGAACTCCAATTTTCTGCAGTATCGGATATGGCCGAAAATACCTCAATGCAAGTTTCTAATTAATCCTCCTCACCACCATGTGCTGCCTATGGGGTCTCAACTTTAAGAAAACCCATTCCCTTGCTTCAAAAGTCACTTCTCGTGTGCTGCCTATGGGGTCTCAACTTTAAGAAAACCCATTCCCCTGCTTCAAAAGTCACTTCTCGTCTCTTCTTATCGGCATACTTCTTCATTTGTTGCTGAGCTCTAAGCAGGTGATACTTAAGTTGCTGCAGAGCTTCATCTCTGTCCACTAATTCTGCAGCCATGGCCTCAACTCGAGTTTCCCCTTGTGAAAAATGAATTAACATAGGAGGTTTGCGCCCATATACTACCTCAAAAGGTGTGGTTCCAATGGACACATGGTATGATGAATTATACCATAATTCAGCCCAAGATACCCAATATGACCAATTTTTGGGGTGCTCTGATGCGAAGCAACGTAAATAAGCCTCCAAACACCTGTTCACCACATCTGTTTGCCCATCCATTTCCGGATGATACCAGGAACTCATCTTCAACACTGTTCCTTGCATCTTAAACAACTCCTTCCAAAATAGGCTAACAAATAAGGGATCTCGGTCACTCACAATAGACTATGACACCCCATGCAACTGAACAATCTCTTTTGTGAACACCTCAGTTATAGTTTTAGTCGTATAAGGATGTTTCAGAGGTATAAAGTGCGCAAATTTTGACAATTTGTCCACTACAACAAAAATGGCTTCAAACCCCTTAGATTTAGGAAGACCGGTGATAAAATCCAAAGAAATATCTTCCTAAATTCGCTTCGGAATGGGGAGCGGTTGCAGCAGGCCTGCCAAAGAAGTTGCAGCATATTTCTAACGTTGACAAGTATCACAACTTCACATAAAAGTCTACACGGCTTTCTTCATGCCCACCCAATATACATTTTCAGCCATTTTTCTATATGTTATGTGGAATCCAGAATGCCCTCCCAAGGGTGATGAATGGAATTCTTGCAATAACAACAGTATATAGATGGAGTTGGATGCCAAAACCAACCTGTTTTTATATAATAAAATTCCCTGCTGCAAAACGAACCCCGGATGGGTATTAGGATCCATGGACAGTTCTTCAATAATCTTTTTCAACTCCTCATTTTCCTTTACTTCTTTCTGCACTTCGGTCATTTGTAGCCAGATTGGAAAAGAGGTAATGTTCATCAATTCACCTTCTTCGAACACTCGGGACAACGAATCGGCCGCTTTATTTTCCAACCCGGGTTTATACACCACCTCAAATTGGTAGGCCAATAGCTTAGCTAACCAATTTTGTTGGTCCATAGTAGTAATTTTCTGCTGCAATAAATGTCGAAGGCTCTTTTGATCAGAATGAACTACAAAATTTCATCCCAATAAATACGGTCTCCAGTGTCGCACCACTAAAACCAATGCCATCAATTCTTTTTCGTAAGCCGACTTAGCCAAGTTGTTCTTAGACAGGGCCTTACTAAAATAAGCAATGGGTCGTCTGCCTTGCATCAAGACAGCACCTACCCCCTTCCCCGAAGCATCACATTCAATCTCAAATGGTTGACCAAAATTCGGAAGAGCTAACACCGGTGCAGTAGTCATCACTCTCTTCAATTCTTCAAAAGCTTGGGTAGCTTCTATTCCTCATTTAAAACCTTCCTTTTTAGTAAGTTCCGTCAAAGGTTTTGCAATTTCTCCATAGTCCTTGACAAATTTTCTGTAATACCCAGTTAATCCCAAGAAGCCTCTCACCCCCTTCACAATTTTGAGAATTGGCCATTCCATCACACACTTCACCTTAGTAGGGTCCACGACTACTCCTTTTTCTGAAATTATGTCCAAGATACTCCACTTGTTTGTGACCAAATGCACACTTCTTTTTATTAGCCACAAACCCCTTATCTTGAAGTACCTCAAGGACTTATTGCAAGTGTTGTACATGCTCTTCCCACTCCCTATTATATATAAGTATGTCATCAAAAAACACCAAAACAAATCTTCTTAAGAGTGGTTTGAACACTTGGTTCATGGTTGCTTGAAACGTAGCTGGGGCATTGGTTAGCCCAAATGGCATCACCAAGAATTCGTAATGGCCTTCATGTGTCCGGAAAGCGGTCTTATGCACATCCTCCTCCTTCATTCTTATTTGATGGTATCCGGACTTGAGATCGATCTTAGAAAAATACTTAGCTCCCTCCAATCCATCTAACAACTCCTCCACTACCAGTATAGGATACTTATCCGGAATAGTAACTTTTTAAGTTCTCGGTAGTCGACACATATCCTCCAAGTATCATCCTTTTTCTTGACTAGGATTACCGGACTTGAAAAAGGACAAGAGCTATGTCTAATGAGTCCCTATTGTAGCATAGCTTGAACCTGTCTCTCAATTTCATCCTTGTGATGAAAAGGATATCTATATGGTCTCACACTAATGGGTGTCACATCATTCTTCAACTCAATGGCATGAACCGTATCCTTTTTTGGAGGTAACCCATCAAGTTCTCTGAATACCCCCAGAAAACTCTTCAACAATTGATCAAGCTCTCCTTGTTGTTGCTCATTCAACTCATGTTTCTTGCTCTCCTCAGATTCAAGCCCTTCTTCTTTCAACAAATTGTGTAGGGACGAACCGGCAGACTCCGACAAGGATTTGATCCCTTGTAACTCCTTCAATATCCCCTTCCAAGGAAAGCTTAATACCATATTTTTTCAATCAAAAGTCACCTTACCAAACTGTCTCATCCATGTAGCCCCCAAATTACATCCAAATCACCCAATCCCAAAACATAAGCAGTAATTCTAGTAAAATCACCCAACATTACCTTCAAGCCCTCACACTTACCCATGGTCGTAGTCTTGTGACCATCTCCAAACTTCACCCCCAAAGTTGTTGTTGGAGTCACTGTTAATCCTAATGTTGCCACCACTTTAGAATCAATAAAACAATGACTTGCACCACTATCCACCAACACTTGGATAGAGATCCCATTCAATCTCCCTCTTATCTTCATCATAACAAGTTGTCTCCTCTCCATTTCCTCAAACATTCCCAAAGCATTACACTCAATGGCCACCTCCTCTTTTCTTCCTGAACCTCCACGACGATGATTTCTCCTTCTTCATTCACCTTCTCATCATCCCCTAGTATCACCAATCGAAGTTGCTTTTTTGGACATTGATGGAGTGGGTGAAATTTTTCTCCACATCGAAAACACAATCCCTTAACCCTTCGGTCCATCAATTCTTAATAGGGAAGAGGATGAACCCCTTTGTTCAACTGCCCACCTTCACAGTTGAACTGACACAGGGAATTTGAGTTGTTCCCTAAGAATTCGTCCCAGACTGGGCCGATTGGGTTGACTGAGCAGGCCCAGAAACTCCTCCACTCCTATTTGGGCTCGAGTTGTAACTATACCCATTTCCGGTTCGCTGACCCGAGAAGAACCTAGGCCCAGATTTACTTTTATCCAGCATGGGATCCATCTCCTTCACCCATCGTCTCCCACGAGTATTGTTTCTCTAGGTTGGGAATCCTCTAAGCTCCGTCTCAACATCCCGTGCCATTTTCATGGCTTGAAGTCTAGTTTGAGGATTTAGGGTTCGAACCCTTAATCTAATTTCTGATCTCAAGCCTCCCAAAAGATACCCTAAATATTGCTCCTCAGGAAGACGACGTACCTGTGAAGCGAGGTATTCGAAATCTACAATATACTCTTCTACTTCTCCTACTTGTTGCAGATCTTTCAATTCTTCGTAGGGATTGTCACAACGTTTGCCACCATATCTCTCAATCATGACTCTCTTTAATTTGAGCCAGTGAGATCATCCTCTTTCTCTCCACAAATTGAACCAATGAATGGTGATTCCTTCCATACAAATCGTAGCTAACCTGAGTTTCACCTCCTCCGACGAACCATGCACCTCAAAATACGTTTCAGCCCTGGTGATCCACCCAACCGGGTCACTTCCCTCAAAAGGTGGAAGCTCTACTTTATTAACAACCATTTTGAACTCCGAATTCACATCTTCCGACACCGATGACGCACCTTCTAGTGCAGGTTGATTTTGCACCCTGGCGAATTCCTCCATCATCACCCTCTGAGACTCTTCCATTCTCAGCCGGAAGGATTCTTCCAACATCAACATCCTTCCTTCCAAAGCATCTACTCTGTCGGACATCCTGGTAGTCATGGACAAGTAGAGATTACTAGTTCCTCCTCGAAGTATCTGGCAGGTCGGACCAAATGATAGGAAACAGCAGCAACAATGGAATAGTACAGCGAAGAAATAGAAGAAATGCAACAATAAGATACTGTAATTGTTTTTGTATTTAATTTGCTATGTAATATCCTATGTGAGTACACTGCAGTATAGCAGGTATACCCCTCCAAAGCTGTAGCTCCTATTTGTAAATTCTATTCTCAAAAATTAATGAAAAATTCCCTCATCAATAACAGGCCCAGGCCCATTCCTATCAGATTGAGAAAAAGATGATAAAAAATGTAGTTAAAGTGACTTGGACACAGATGAGAAGCTTGGGAAAACCCCATCAAAAAAGCAAGCTATGGTAGTCCAAAGCCATATAAAACCCACACTAGAATCTCATATTTCCAATGTGAGAGTGAAGTCTTGTACACTATTTATTGGGAAAAACCCAAGTCTCACATCACAAGAGATAGTGCCTAAGTAGTGACAATCCTTAACTACCAGTCCATTTTGTTGGATTGAGTTATCCTTAAACTATTTTGTAAGATGGCTTATTAGCTTATCCTAGATCCTTTAAAAAGGGTTACTCACCATGATATGCACGTACTGAGCATTAATAGTGTTGGATGTGATGGAGTGCCTTGGGAAAAACCCAAGTCCCATGGCAACTACAAATAATATCCACATAAAGTATATAATTTGGGTAATCCTCACCTTCCAATATGATTTTATTAAAATTGAATTAGACCTAAAATAATTTATCAAATGATAAAGAATCGATTGTTCATCTTGGTAATTGACTTAGACTCTAAGATAAAGTGGGTGATGGATCCTAAATTTGTGGGTCTCTTATATCAAAAGTTATGCTTGTCCAAGATTGGATCAACCAATCCCTTTCCAGCTTGAGGGGGAGTAATGAAGGAAAGAAGAAAAGTTTTTGTTTTAGTGTATCAAATAATATTAGGAAACAAATATTAAAGAATTGAAGGAAAATAAGAAAGTTTTTTATTTATGATTGTATTAAGTAATATCAGCCAACAAATCCATTTTGTGCCAGCAAATCCAAATATATTTGCTAGCATAAATAGTTTTTATTTCCTTTATTTCATTGTAACAACTATACATCCTCTGTCTTTATAACAGGAGGTTGAAAGTTGTATATTCACACAATAAAAAGAAATAATATATAAATCCAAATATATTTGTTTGCGTAAACAATTTTGCTTTCCTTTATTTCATTGTAACAACTACATATTCTTTGTCTATATAGTGTGATAGGGGAAAGTTATGCAAGAGAAATGTGGCATTGTGTCTCAAACAGGATCGACACTTGGCAGCAATGAATTGATGAAGAAAACATGAATATGGAAGAGTAGGTGAATACAAGGTATGTCGGGCGTGGTGGAGGGGTAAGGAATCACTAGTGTAATATGGGGTGAATGTAGTCACAAGAGAGAGAGAGACAGAGAGAGAGAGAGAGAAAATTTCACCTGTGACATTCTAAACATTGTTTCTACCCCAGTTAACATAAACAGTATTTGGAGCTTGCACCTAGATGTTTTTCCCTCTATTTTCTAATTTAAGTGGAAACCTTGTATAATCGCATCAAACACTGTGGATGCATATAGAAAATTTTCAAGTGCTTCTCTTATGATCATTACCTGCAAGTCTCCCATCTAGCAGGCTTATGATCTCGATCAACATTAAGAACTGTTTGGACCTCACGTTGATTGAAGTATACAATGGAGTGTGTTTCAGTGCATGGGTCATACTCTGCACTGAGACCAAGTCTACCTATTCTCTGTAGCATGACATAACACATGAACAATAATGATATGTACTGCAAACCTGTCTGTATCATAAAATTCAAAATATGATCACACTCACATGCTTTCTTCTCGCTAGCTGACTTAACTGACTAATATTGGCATGGCACTTTGGAGTAAAGAGACTGTATAGGTCTATATTTCCCAGTTCTTTATAAGCAATTTCCCAAACTTGTTCACATGAATGTGAAGGATGCTCAACTGACTGATTATCACAAAGTAGGTTCAAAAGCTTGTATGTTTGATCCGAAATCAAACCACTTGACCACATAAATTCGAACATCCCCAATTGATCATGAAAATCATCTGTCAGAGCATTTCCTACCTGCAGCAGAGATATAGATTAAATTAATGATGAGAAGAGACACAAATCAAAGATTTCTTCTTACACAAAATTGGAACCCATACCATGAAACCTTTCAGATTTATTGCATTTCCTTTAGTAGCTGAGTTGTACTCAACAATAACTTGGCAAAGTTGAGGAACATAGTGCCCTGATACACGGGATTAATGATTGAACAATATGAATTATAACATTTTAAAATCTATCAGACCATAATCAAAGAACTCGAACATTTATAATAAACAGACCAGTATTGAAGTGCCAAAACTATTTCAGTTGAAGACATACTAATACTAGCAAACAGTGACTTTTGAAACATGAAAATCTAATGAACAAAATATCAATTAGTTTCAAGTCGAGCACAAATTTTATGCTGAGCAACGTTGCTTACCTGCATAGCTCTCACCACTAATGAAAAAATCACTTCTTCTATATTGAGGAAAACGCTCAAACCACTTCAAAAGAAATACTAAATTGTCCTCAGCTGCACATAAAGTTTTATTAATTTAAATGACACAAATTACATGAATCAATACAAGGTTAGAGCTTTTGGGGAGCTAATCTTGACCATTCAGTCTTCCTTTATATGGTTAAATTAGATTTAAGTAAAACCATCATTAACCATCAATGTAAGACTGAATGGTAAAGATCATTGCTATCACTTAATATGTGTCGATACATACGTGTCAAATGTGAAGCTGAAAAATACGCTGAATGAAAAGTGTACTACCTGTCCTTTTATCGCCATTGTTCAGCACGTCGGATTCGTTATTTGAATATGAAAATCCAACCCCAACAGGAGTGTCAAGAAAAAGAATGTTGGCAACTACGAAAAGAAAAAAAAAATGGTTACATAAAACTGTTCTCAAAAAACTTTTTTTTTTTTAATTGTACTTCAACTTTTCAAATGAATTTTTTTATATATCTTTTCAAAAAAAAATTCTCATGAAAAAGTTTGATTTCATTTTTTTTCATATTTTTCTTTCTAGAAACTCGACAACATCTTCCATCCAGGTCCTAATAGTGGAAAGGGACGTTTGAAAAGGTTGAGTCACCTCACCTTGGTTCCAAGAATAGGGATTGAGATGAAGAGTCTTGCCATCCGAATTTACATGAAAGGGCCCAATTTCCTCTGACTGTCCGAAAGCAATGGATGAACATCCAGGTCCTGCGTGCGGACACACCAAATGTTTGATTTCATGTCAATCGACCCTAATGGTAACAATGTTATATCCACCAGCAGAAAAACTCAAACAAAGATGATTAGTTAGTGAAGAGTAGTTGAACGCGCCTCCATTGAGCCATAAAACAAGGGGTTTGGAAAGAGGATCTTCAAGTGCCTCGATGAACCAGTAAAAGAGTGTTCTTCCAGAATTCTCCTCGACGGTGATATACCCAGCGTAATGTGCAAAGCCGACGTCGAAGGATTGACCAGGGAGCGTACCAACCTTGTCCTTTTGTTGTTGGAGCAACGGAGAGTCCGTGGAAGAAGATGTTGCAAATCCGGTGAAGAACAACAGAGTGGCTATGCACAAAGATTCAGACAACCCGCCCTGCGCCATTTGCCACTCCGACACAGGAACTCCCTGGATCTGTTAGTTCACACCATCATTGGTTGATGCAATTATAGGAGAGTGATTGAAGTGAACAAAATCAAAATAATAAAATTGTTTTGGTTCTTATAATTTTTTTTAGTAAATTCTAGGTTAATGAGATAATTTAATCCTTTATTTATTAAAATGTTTCAATATTTTAATATAGGCTCAAAATTTTAAAAAATTTTAATTTAAATAAGAATATTAAAATTGATATCAGTTTTGGACTACTATTATGTATGTTTTCACTTTGTTATATTAAATGTCTAGTTGGAATATCAGTTTTGATGTGATTAGTTATAGTTAGTTACATGACAGATTTATCATATCACAGTTAAAATTGTAGGAAGAAAAGAATTCGGGTCGCAGATATGTTTAGGGTTTGAACAATTAAAAATTTGTACAAATGGGGTGAGGGAAGGTGAGAGAATCTGCAACAATAGGGGAGATGGGAGTACTATTTGTGACGATAGTGGGGATTTAGGGTTCTAATTGCCGTTGTGTGTGAGGTTGACTGTGACGAAGGAGAAGAAGGTTGGTTCCGTTTAGGGTTTGTGACGATGACAGAGAGCTAGTTGTTTCCGACAATGAGGGAAGGGGGACTTGCGAGACGACGATGGAGTCAAACACATGGGAGGGACTACATGTGACCCATTGCGATGACGAAGGAACGACAATGAAAAGAGAGGAGCGATGATAAGCGATGATAAGCTATCCTCGTTGTCGTAGTGGCAAACCAAAAAAGAAATCACCCTCCTCCTTCGTCACAAATGGAACTCGTAATTTCACGACAATATTAAAGATACTCATTTTTTCTAATCCATCTGCACAAACTCTCAATTGTTCATGCCCTAAACACATTTGCAGTCCCTATTCATTTGCATCACGTAATTATAACCAATCACCTAATTACATCGAAATGATACTACAATTAAACATATAATATAACAAAATTAAAATATAATAGTAATTCAAAATTAATATCAATTTCAATATTCATGTCTAAATTTAAAATTTTTAAAATTTTGGGACCACATTAAAATATTAAAAAAATAAAGTGACTAAATTAACTATTTATCCTAAATTCTATTATTCATCTTTCGAATGTTTTGATTTACTTTGTAAAAGTGGGTTGCTTTGCTTTCGTTATCTTGTTGGTTTAGAATTGTTTTTTTATTTATTAAAAAGTAGTTAGGCAAAAAGTATCACTTTAAGTTGACACTTCAAATCATATTAATCATTTGTAACCCATTAAAATAACATAAAAAAAATAAAGAAAAGAAAAAGATATATAATAATAGGAAACTAGACTTAAACTCATTCGCTTGACAAACATAAAATATAATATATTAAAATATTTTTGTAAAAATCATAGCCTAGCTAATACAATTTGAAATAAAATATTCCCACTCATTACATGCTTAAAAAATAATATTTATGTTAAATCACATAACATCAATCATTGAACAAATTAGTAGATTGTTACACCAAATAAACTAATTTATCCTTTTAAAACATTTAGGACAATACTTAATTTACGATAAATTATTTCTATATATTTTGTTTTTTCATGTAAGATGTCAATCTAATTGAGGATATTTTCTAACAAAAAAATATAAAAAAATGCTTTCTCATATTTAAAAATACAGATAAATAATAAGATTTTTAGAAAATGACAGCAACATTGAATGTTTATTTGAAACAATAAATTTACATTATAAAGATATCATATATGTTTTTTTGCTAAAGAGTTGATAGTGATAAGATGTAATGATTTCAATATTGATTATAATGGATTATATATGAGGTTGGCAAAAATTAATTGTAATTATATTTAATTTTGTGTTATGATGGTAAATGATCCATTTTAATCATAGTATAGAGTAATTTTTTATTTAAAAGTGTTAAAATTAAATTCAGAGTTTATGCAAAAGATTGAAATCCATTTTTAATATGTAAAAATGTTCTTAAAAATATTGAGTTAAACATGAAAAAATATTTTAATCAATTAAACAATTAACATGAAAAATATTTTAATCAATTAAACAATTATTTTAATATGTTCTTAAGAGGAGAGTGGATTAAAATTTTGTCTTAAATACGTTTTAAATGTTTTAATATGTTCAGAAGAAATGTTTTAAATATGTTCTTCCGTTGACCAATGCAATCAGCTAATGACATTTTCGTTATTTTATTTCTTTTATAATTTTATCCTATTTACAACTTTATCTCAGAATGTTTATCACATTCCCATTATTGAAATTCCCTTTTATCATATTTCCTATAATAAGAATAATAATTTAATTAATAAAAGTGAAGATATTATATTTTAGATCGATTTATTTCTTCCAATAAATTAAATCTTATTCTTAGATCCTCTAATACTACGAAGAGATATCATATTTTTTATAATTTGATTTTAGTTTATAGACGATAAAATACTAAATCACGGACTCATTGCACATCTAAAGCAAGAATTCGATATAAGGTTATTGAATCAAGATTAAATTAGATTGGCTTTAGCAGTCTTTTCTTCTTCAAGAAATAGAATATGCAGTTTGTTAAGAACAAATGTTAATTACTGCGGTCATATTATGAAGAAAAATGCTACTGCAGTAAAGCCAGATTTTCATTACGAAGAGAGATATACAACTTAAAACACACTTCAAAATAAATGACAAAAGAAAATGAAAAATTCAAGACCGTTGATAAGAATTGCGTCCTGATCCAAGTTATATGACCTGTGAAAACAAACCTCTAAAAATATATAGAAATCAGATAGAAAGCCAAATTTTCTTAACATTCCACCATGTTGATAGTGAAGTAAGGACAGACAAAAGCACAAGAGGGGCAGAGAAAAGATCACATAAACCACACAATTTCCATTAGAACAAGACTTCCATTTTACTCATTTTCTCATCAAGAACAAAAGGAAATCGAAAGTATGCTACAATCAGCGTTTTTAGGGTAAAAATACAATCATCAGAAGGGGAAAAAAGTTGTACAACTTAGGAACATTGTTTTGTCATTATATTTAACAGCAGACAGCATTTTTTCCAAAGAAAAATGATAACCTTGGCTTATTAGTTGAACCAAAGTTAAAGTTTATATCTCCAGTTTCATTCTTAACAGCAGTATTGCTTGTAGAGGGGAAGGAAAAAACCAGCGCCGGACTAGCCTTCTTCAAACCAAATGTATACGACAGTTCGGTAGATCCTTTCGACTGCTGCTGATCCCCAGCAGAAAACAAAGGCATGATGGACGGAGTCGGTGGCTCAGAGAATACAGAAGAGGATGTTGAAACAGGAAAGGTAAATCCAGAGCTATTATCGGATGCTACTGTCCATCTTGACTCAGGCTTCTTGATAGAAATAGGAGGTAGAACTGGTTTGATGGTTGCAGGGTTAGTAGGAGGCTTCTTTTCTTGATTTACCCCATAAGGCTGACCTCCACTTGGGAGAGTTATTGTCGGAGCATCCTGTAAAGTTAGTACATCAGTACACTTGGTTCTCATATTATTATTAGCAAGCAATGATTAATGTATAATGATGAGTATATAATAAATTACATAGGTTTAGAACAATCAATAAATTGATTACTAGAAAATTAACTTTTTGCATCGCCTATGTGATATGAAGTTGTATTATTAATAGAAGCAACTAAGTCCTAACTGCTTAAACGAGGGAAATCCTTAATCACACTAAAAACCTGATGATAAAGAAAATCCCACGGTTTTTGAGCCAGCCCTCACATCACTCCACTAACAAATCATATACATCATTTCTCTCACATTTCAAACCCATGCCACCCTCAGCATTGACCCCACTTACCCTTCTCACTTACACTCTAGTTATTCAAGAGTTTCTATCATCTTTCAATAAGATTATCAACACAATTTTAGATAGTCAAACAGGAAAAACACGTGAAGCTTTTACAGCCACTACTAAATAATTAGAATACCCATTTGGAAGACTTCATAGATAAAATTTGAGAAGCATCAAAATTTTGAGTAATGCTTACATCATTGTCATGTCTAGGGTTGCTGCTATTATAAGAATTTACATCAGGCGCCAAAGTTTCTTCATTTCTGACATTGATAGATTTATTTGTACTGTCCTTCAAT
Organism: Sphenostylis stenocarpa; assembly: GCA_963425845.1. Lineage (NCBI taxonomy): Eukaryota > Viridiplantae > Streptophyta > Magnoliopsida > Fabales > Fabaceae > Sphenostylis > Sphenostylis stenocarpa. Next base: position 59,902,751 of record OY731406.1, read on the forward strand.
TGCATATCAACACGGTAGTTTCCCTTGCCTTCAATTAATAGAGTAGATTTCTTTCTTTCAAGCCCATCATATATATGAGGGCTAACATCATTCAATTTATGCAAGTCATTATCTTCATTTGAAGAGATAGTACTAAAATCAGATTCAGAGTTCTTCCATTTTGTTGCCAGCTTGAGCTCAGCAGATTTCTCTTTAGGTGTGGGAACGTTTCTATCGATATGGTCTAATATTTTCTTAGCCATCAAACTGGAATGCATGTGTACGGTTGGAGCACCCACCGGAAAGCCCAGTGGTTTATGAGTGGAGCCTGTCCCAATAGTTTCCGTGCACTTTGCAACAGGAGTGAAACCTTCAACAACACCAGAACTTTCTCTCAGTGAAGGACCATTCAGGGATGAATAAACTGGTCTTCTTGAAGACGATTGTGCACCAACCTTATGCCTAGTCCGACGAATAGGTCCAACAGATCCATATACACTTTCTGATGCTACAGTTTTAGATTTATCCTGTGTTTAACATAATTACGTTAGAAGCCAATTTACAAGCAAAAGAAAGAAAAACAAAATTTATAGTTTAAAAAATAAAAAAATGTAAACCCCATAAAGCCATTAAAGTAAGAGATATAATTCAAATGAAGGAAATTTAACAAATAAAATAAACACACAGATTCAGAAATTTATTGTCAAACAAATTCTCCTAAAACTCGGTAAAATAAGCAAATAACACAGCAAATCCAACTTCATGATGATGATGAGATCTTCCAGGTTTCCAAGACCTTTAACTTTTGATATGTGATTGTTCCAATTTTCAATATCAGCGTACACACTAGACAGCCATATTCTTAAGTTTTATAAGAGATCAAAGATAACCAAATAATTTGGCAAGCAATTAAAGCCTCTAAAATAATGCAATGCATAAGAATAATGCATTATTACTACTGCCATACAAAATTTGAAATATAAAAGGCACATTAGCAAAGATTTAGATTTTTGGCTAGTACAATCAAAAGTTCTGTTTTAAGTTAAAAACAGATGCTAAAATGTGAATAAAGAAATAAAAGAAGTCTCGTAACCATTCACTATTTGAACTAATGAATGTTTATATCCAAAATATCCTAAGTATTGAACAAGAACAGGTGCAAAGATAGCAAGATATAAAAAAAATATCATCACAGGATATGAAAGGATCAACGAGTTATTTACACTTTCAGTCAGTAATCTACAAGTGAAATAGGATCATAACACTGAAAGGTACCTGCAGATACATTGCGGTCTTTGATTGAAGGATGGGAGTTGATGAAATGTGGTTGTTATCTCCTTGCAAGTGAATCATCTGGTGGAAAAAAACATTATATGTATGGACTCAACTTGAAGGATTAAAGCACAAGACAAGAAACAAAAACAAAATATACCTTGGACTTGGACTTTGTTAAAAGAGTTTTAGAATAAGGAGTACGGGGGAAATTATGAAGTCCATATCTGCTCCTCTGACTTTGTGGTGTTGTATAAGCATCCTGCACCACAGCACCTGGCCAACATGTCGTCGACTTCTTTGATGGTGTTGGATCATATGGTTTTATTGCAGCTTCAACACCATGCAACACCGTGCTTTCAACAGCATGAATCATGTTCTTAGAACTGGGACCTGCTTCTAATGCCCGAGAATCCATATATGCTCGTGCAATCTCTATTGGTGAAGCATCAAGTCCTTCCCGAACCTAGAAATTTGTTAGTTTAAATATTTCAGTAAAGTAATATTATGCCTGACCCAAAACAAAGGCATGAACTACAATGCAAATACATCCTAAGATGATTCAATATTTAAGTATCAGTAAAAAACAACAGTTAGACAACCACTCCTATGAATACAATAATAATAAAATTACCTATGTTCTCTTTTTTTTTTCTATTCCTTTCTCATCTAAGAGTTGTCTAACAGTTAGTTGCTTAAAATGGGTTGTCAACATATAGTTTTCCAGATTAAAAAAAAAAAAAACAATGCTTGCAAATCTTGAGGAAAAAATTATAATTTGCCCCAAATAATATTAGGATTGGATCAGAACGAGAGCAATGAAATAGGAATTATTTTACTGATACTTTTCCCCATCCTAGATCAGTTTCAGAAAGATACAACAATGGTGACGGAGATGAAGAATATAATGAGTGTAACCCTCATGAATGATTTTAAATAACATTTCTAACAAGTGATAAATAAACATTCTTAAATGTTAGAATTATTATTAGTTAGTGGTTAGTGGTTAGTAGTTGGTGGTTGGTGGTTGTTAGTAGTTAGTGGTTGTTGTTTTAAATGTTGTAATCCTATATATATATATGAGATCATAGAGTGGAGTTAGCATCCCACAAAATTAGAAATCTTCTTTTCATTCTCTTTACTCTCTTAACTTGGTATCAGAGCAGGTTGGTCCTGCTCTGCCTGTCCGGCCACCGTCTGGCCAGCATCCGGCCATTTTCCGGCCACCGTCTTGCTCATTTTCCGGCCACCGTCCCGGTCATTTTCCGGTCACCGTCCGGCCATTTTTCCGGTCACCGTCCAACCATTTTCCGGCCACCGTCCGGCCATTTTCCGGCCACTTTCTGGTCACTTTTCGGCAACCGTCAGTCCCCTGTCCAGTCACCTTTTTTTGATGTCGTTCGACGACTTTTCCGACCACCTTCCAGTAACCTTCAGGCTATCTTGGGTGTTCTCTTTCTTACAGGTTTCATTGTCTCCATCTTACATCTACATTATTTAAAACATGTCGTCAGGGCCCACAACCTCCTTTTCCGGAACTCCCAAGATAACGGCTGAGAAATAAAATGGAAAAAATTACATGTCTTGGTCCTCTTCAGTGGAACTTTGGTTCCTTGGACAAGGGTTTCACGATCATCTAGAAGAAGACGGAAGTAAGATACCAGAAGATCAGGCTCAACAATGGAAAAAGCTTGATTATCAACTCTGTGCTCTACTGTGGCAATCAGTAGAACCAAATATTTTGAACACTCTCAGATCCTTCAAAACATGTAACTCTTTCTGGAAAAAAGCTCAGAATATCTTCGCAAATGATATCCAACGCCTCTATGATTCCACTAATCGATTAGCCTCTCTCAAGCAAGTGGATAAAGATATGATGACCTTTATTGCTGAAGCTCAATCAGCGAGTTGAAGAATTAAAGATGTTCCTAGAGGTGGTTTCGTTAGAGGAGATAAAGCAAAAGTTGGATAAATTCTATATGGTTATGACTCTCAGAGCTATGAATTCAGAATTTGATCATGTTAGAGATCAAATTTTAACTGGACAAGAAGTTCCTTCTATGGAAAGTTTGACTACAAGACGCTTCGTGTTCCAACTCTCAAAGGAAAAAATAATCAAGAACTTGTTGAATCTTCTGCTATGATTTCTACCCGTGGAAGAGGAAGTCGCGACACTAGAGGAGGACGTGGAGGTAGAGGACGTCCTCGGTGCACTCATTGCAAGAGAATGGGTCATACGGTGGAAAATTGCTACTCTTTGCACGGTTTTCCCGATAAAGCTGTCAATTTTTCCAAATCTGGAATGGTTGAACCCAAGTTCTCTCACGAAGAATATCGGGAATATTTGAGGTTGAAATCCGATCATCTAGCACAGTCATCAACAACCCCAAATTCATCAACAGCTTGCATTTCACAATCTGTGGAAAGTCAAAATCCATGGATTATTGACTCAGGTGCTTCTAATCACATGTCCGGTAATGCCTCTTTGTTCTCTTCTCTCTCATTTCCTAAAACTCCTCATCTCATAACCTTAGCCAACGGATCTAAAGTAGCCTCTAAAGGAACTGGTCAAGTCTCCATTTCTCCGTCTTTAAACTTAAAATCTGTTCTTTTTGTTTCTTCATGTCCCTTTAGTCTCATTTCTCTAAGTCAATTAACCAAATTATTGAATTGTTCAGTAACCTTTAATGTCAACTCTTTTGTTATACAGGAACGTGGTACGGGTCGACAGATTGGCGAAGGACATGAATCCGGAGGCTTATACTACCTTGGGACTAAATCATCTCGTATCTTGTGTTGCATCCTTGTCTCCAAAACTATTACACGAACGGTTAGGGCACCCTCACTTATCAAGATTAAAAAAAATGGTTCCTGAACTTCAGACTCTTCAAGATTTTTAATGTGAATCATGTCAACTAGGGAAACATACTAGGTCCTCTTTTCCTAAACGTTCTGAATCTAGATGTGACTCTGTCTTTTCTCTTGTTCATTCTGATATTTGGGGTCCTAGTCGTGTCTCATCCTTTGGCTATAGATATTTTGTTACCTTCATTGATGAGTTTTCTAGGTGTACTTGGATTTATCTAATGAAAGACCGTTCTGAATTATTACCTATCTTTAAGTCTTTCCTTAACAAAATCAAAAATCAATTTGGAAAAGTAATCAAAGTTTTACGAAGTGATAATGCTAAATAATACTTTTCTACTGATTTCTCCACTCTCTTAAGCTCCCAAGGCATTTTACACCAGTCTACTTGTCCTCACACACCACAACAAAATGGTATAGCAGAACGAAAAAATAGACATTTGGTTGAAACTACTCGTACCTTATTACTTGGTGGAAATATGCTCATTCATCATTGGGGAGATGTTATTCTTACTGCATGTTTTCTCATTAACAGAATGCCATCTTCTTCTCTTAACAATAAAGTTCCACACTCTATTCTATTGCCAAAGGACCCACTCTTTCATGTTTCTCCTCGTGTATTTGGTTGTATATGTTTTGTTCATGATATGTCTCCAGGTTTAGATAAACTATCAGCTAGAGCCATCAAATGTGTCTTCTTGGGATATTCTCGTCTTCAAAAAGGATATCGATGTTATTCTCCTGAAACCAAGAGGTACTACATGTCTGCTAATGTCACTTTTTTTGAGTCAACTCCCTTCTTCTATGCAGGATATTAGTTCAGTCCAAAATGTCCTACCTATACCCTTAGTGGAGTCATTTGTACCTCCTCCTGACACCCAAAATTTCACACAAAATACACCGGAATCCTCATCACTGCCTCTTATTACCTATCAACACAGGAGCCAAATGATCAGTCTCATGTCCCAAGATGAGTCTTCCTCAGCAGATCCTTCTCAATCATCCCCTGATACCACGATTCCTGATAATGGTGACTCAAGTTGGCCCATTGCCATTCGCAAAGGTACTCGCTCTACTCGTAATCCACATCCCATTTACAATTTTCTTAGCTACCATAGATTGTCTCCTTCCTATTTTTCTTTTGTTTCTTCTGTATCCGCTATTACTATTCCAAAGAATGTAAAAGAGGCACTTGATCATCCTGGATGGCGACAAGCCATGATTGATGAAATGCAGGCTCTTGAGCACAATGGTACATGGAACTTAATTCCTCTTCCACATGGGAAGAAGACTGTTGGTTGTCGTTGGGTCTATGCCATTAAAGTTGGACCAAAAGGTGAAGTTGATCGACTCAAAGCTAGATTAGTAGCAAAAGGCTATACTCAGATCTATGGCCTTGACTACAGTGATACTTTTTCTCCTGTGGCCAAAATGACTACTGTTCGACTTTTCTTTGCTATGGCAGCTATCCGTCATTGGCCTCTTCATCAGTTAGATATCAAGAATGCGTTCTTGCATGGTGATCTTGAGGAGGAAATTTATATGGAGCAACCTCCTGGTTTTGTTGCTCAGGGGAAGTCTAGTTTGGTTTGTAAGTTACATCGTTCTCTCTATGGTCTCAAACAATCTCCACGTGCTTGGTTTGGAAAGTTTAGTCACATTGTTCAAAGTTTTGGATTAAAACGAAGTGAAGCAGATCATTCTGTTTTTTATTATATTGCTTCAGGAAAATGTGTTTATTTAATTGTATATGTAGATGATATAGTCATTACAGGGAATGATGTTTATAAAATTTCTTTGCTAAAGAAACATTTATGCAATCACTTCCAAACTAAGGATCTTGGTTGTCTCAAATACTTTCTAGGGATTGAAGTGACTCAATCAAAAGAAGGCATCGTAGTCTCCCAAAGAAAGTATGCTTTAGATATCTTGAAAGAAACAGGCATGATTGATTGTAGACCAGTCAACAGCCCTATGGATCCAAATCAGAAATTAATGGCGGATCAAGGTGAACCGCTCTCTGATCCTGAGAGATATAGAAGACTTGTTGGGAAACTCATTTATCTCACCATTACCAGACCTGACCTATCTTTTGCCGTTGGAGTTGTGAGTCAATTTATGCAAAATCCGCGTACTGATCATTGGAATGCTGTCGTTCACATCCTAAAATATCTCAAAAAAGCTCCAGGACAAGGTCTGTTGTATGAAGATAAAGGGGGTACCCAAATATTTGGGTATTGTGATGCTGATTGGGCTGGATCCCCTATGGATAGACGCTCCACTACAGGATATTGTGTTCTCATTGGAGGCAATATTATTTCTTGGAAAAGTAAGAAACAAAATGTAGTGGCCCGGACTAGTGCTGAAGCTGAATATATAGCAATGGCATCTCTCACTTGTGAACTAGTGTGGGTGAAACAATTACTTCAAGAACTGAAATTTTGTGAGATCCAACAGATGAAGATGTATTGTGACAATCAAGCAGCTCTCCACATTGCCTCTAATCCGGTGTTCCATGAAAGGACCAAACATATAGAACTTGATTGTCATTTTATTCGTGAAAAATTGTTGTCTAAAGAAATTTGCACTGAATTTGTCGGGTCCAATGATCAACTTACAGATGTGTTGACAAAGTCTTTAAGAGGACCTCGAATTGAATTTATTTGTTCCAAGCTTGGTACATACAATTTGTATGCTCCAGCTTGAGGGGGAGTGTTAGAATTATTATTAGTTAGTGGTTAGTGGTTAGTAGTTAGTAGTTGGTGGTTGGTGGTTGTTAGTAGTTAGTGGTTGTTGTTTTAAATGTTGTAATCCTATATATATATATGAGATCATAGAGTGGAGTTAGCATCCCACAAAATTAGAAATCTTCTTTTCATTCTCTTTACTCTCTTAACTTTAAATAAGTAGCAAGTATACCACATGTTAAATGACACCAGAACCAATGAGAAAGCAGAGAAAAGGTAAAAGTGGATCATTCCTTAACAAATTTAGTTTAACATTTTATAAATGTGCTAAACAGTCCTAAAAAATAGATATAACATCATCTGTATATTAGGCGGCAAATTGTGTGTGTATGATAGGACTTTGGGATGGCCAAGGGTCTGGGCAGCCACAAGTAGTAGCTATCCCTACCTTCCCTCCCTAGAAAAATTTTCCTTATTACTCGTTGTGTACCCCACTTGAAGAATACCTGCAAATTATTTTATATCCAAGGCTATCCATAGATACTTTTTTTTTTTAATTAATATTATTTAAAATTATTCTTTAAAACATAAACTCAATTAATTTTTTTTATCTATAATCCAAATAAAATTGTATCATAAAATATTAGTCCAAATAAAATTAGGCATTCAAACAAACAAATTAAAATAATTTGCACCGCAAAATATAAGTTCAAATAAAATTTAAAATAAAAACATAAATCTATAAAATCAAACTCTACAAAATTCTTCAATTGTTAATGTTTTCATCATCAATTACTTTACATTGGTCACTTGATTCTAAAAAAAAAATCTTAAAAATCATTAACAATTGACAGGTAGCATACATCTGCGGTATGGATACTATCAAATCTGCCACAGTAACATGGGGGTTAATGAAAATATTCATGATACCCATTTTGTTTCCATTGCAGATGTTACCCCATATATACACACCTGCAGGCACAAATTATTTTGCCATCTCTATTAGGAACCAATAGAAACAGTCATAGGGTTTCTTATCTTATTTGATTAGTAATATATCTTTGTAATCAATGTTGACTTCAATATATAAAACCTGATGTGGAATGTCAAGACACAATTTATCCCCACTCAGATTTCAAGTATAGGCAAAGAGCTTGATCATAATCTAGAAGTGAATGTGAATGATTCAAACAAGTTGTAATACTCACTTTTGAAAGACCAAGAGGTTTTGAGGTTCCCCATATAGCTCCAATTGGCTCTTCATTCCTTTGTCCGTTTGAAACGTTTGGAAGCCCCTGTGTCATGTTTGTACTTTCCTTTCCTTTTTCAAGATTAGAAAGGTCCATCACTCTCGAATTTAATACAGCCACTAAATGATCAAATTCATCTCTACATAAAGAAAGAGATTAAATATTATTAGGCAAGGTACATTCATAGTCAATAAATAACAAAAAATAAAACATTTTATTCACTCAGGGAAAGCTTGGAAGGAAACGAATGAGAAGGTAAAATTTTTCATTTTTTTTAATTAAATATTTTTTGTTTGAAAACAAAACTAAAATGGGGAAAATAAAAGATTAGCATGTAACCTTCCAATTGATGCTTATCAATATTTATAAACATTTTACAATACTCTATGGTCTCTACTCAATTAAAAAATGAAAACTTAAACATCCACTTCTGTTAGGAACCCAGAATTTAAAAAAAAAAAAATTTTATTGAATAGGATGAAAACAAGAGATAGGAGAGCACTCTGTCCACCAAGGAATTCCCCTTCACAAAAGATTTATCCTTTCACAAAGAGTCAATACTCAATTTACAATCACAAAGAATCTGAATCTCTCGTTCCACTATATATATATATATATATATATATATATATATATATATATATATATATATATAATTAATCCCCTCTAACTAACTAACACATTGATATTCAAACTATCTTAATAAACTTTTCCAAATGAAATCCTAACAATACACCCCTCCTAAAAATCAACCTTGTCCTTAAGGTTGGAATTGTGGAAGCTCGATTCTAGGTTCACCTTCATGACCATGATCTCATCTGCCTTTCTTGAAAGCATTTTTTTATGCTTTCCTGCAATGGGAATGGGAAGCCACTTGATATTGAATGCAAACTCGTGTTATGGCTTGGGTGGTGGTGAGGATGAGGGTGGACTCAAGCTTGCCTTCATTAACATGATAGTAGGCTGGACTGTAAACCACTTTCAGGGTTGAGTTAGCTGGCTTGTTAGACCATATCTCAACTGGGATCTTGAAATTAATGGTATTAGACAGAAACCGGTTTGCTAGAAAGCAGGTTGTGCTTAATACCTTAGCCCAGAATCTCCTGTCCAACCCAGAATGAGACAACATGCATCATGCCCTCTCCAACAAGGTCTGATTCATCCTCTCAACTCCATTCTACTGCAAAATATGACAAACCGTGTGTTGCCTTGAAATGCCTTTATCTCTGTAGAGCAAAACTCCAACCCATTGTCCATCCACGACCACTTCACCCTCCTACCGATTTAGTTAAGTATGAGCATCATTCATGCTTGAAGTGATAGAAAGCTCCATTTTTTTACTTCATTGTGCATACACAAGATATTCTCAAGTAAAACATCAATGATAGAAAGAAAATATCATGACCCACTAGTGATGGAACTTTCGAAGGACCTCAGTAGTCACAATTAACACAATCCAAGGTATCCTTTTATTTAGAAGTGTTTCCTTCATGGACATATTTTCTTTAATTGCTATTCCCAACAATATTGATATTGCCTAGTAACAAATTTGAATCTAACTCATTGGACCAAAATGCTTAATTATCCCTAGTTGCACCACATACGAGAGATGTTTGATAATATCCTACCCATGCATGTAAACAATATCTAAATGTGGCATGTTTTGGTGATAACTAAAAAAATGATGACAATAAAACATTTTTACTTCAAAAGCCAAACAAAAAGACTGTAATTACTGTTGAAGAATGATGACTATAAAGCTCCAAGATTTTGGGGTGAATAATTTGATCTACAACATGAATAACTGTCACAGTAGAATCAAGGGATTAGTCATTCAAGCAAGGAAGGAGAAACTCTAATAATAAATTAAACTATACCTAGAGAATTTCTTCCCTTTGACCAGTTGCTCAATATCTGAAAGCCTATTTTGATCAGATTTCTCTACTTTATCATCTTGTCTGGACATAACCAAGTCTGAACTGCTTGTCAGTTTACCACTAATGCCATCAGCAATAGCCATTTCAGATGATTTGTATGCCAAAAGCTTCAAAATAATGCATAGTCAACAATAAATATATGGAGGTGAGAAAAGAGGAATAAAATGAAAAAAATCCTACTCCCCTAGATTACACAGAATAAAAAATAGGTTTGAGAATGCAGCTAAGCAATATGCAGAAAATAAATGTGGAAGGCAAAGGGCAATTGCAAGATGAAGATTTCAGATACAAATCCAATATTATGAACAGTAAAATGAGAAGAATGAATAAAAGGGTGTACAAAAAATTAGGCAGTAAACTCAACTTTTCATTTCTTTTCCACTTCAACCAAGTAAAAGAAAATGCATTGTTATTTATATTTTTCTCTCTTTTTCCTCCCACTTTTTCCTTAAACAAACATTACGTAAAAGAAAGACTACTTATTTGGTGCAAGTGAACAGGTGCATGCTCACACAAAGCCTAAAGTGCACATAGATTAAAAATGGTAAAGAAGGGTATGAACTTGGTTTCAGTTCCTTTTTATTATTTACAAAGACCAAAAGTTATTTAGGGTTTTACAACTTTTAATGTAGTAGCTTCAACTTCTTCGGCTTTCTATAATTTTAGGATTTAAAAAATATCTAAGCAAGTAAGGTATATAGTTTAGTTTGGTAAATCTCTTAAATATTGGAAGCATTTTTTTTCAGTGCAGCAAAAACAGATCTTACATGAATATCACTTTTGCGTGAACCATCCTCATGACCGTCACCAGTTTCCCATATATCTATTGTCAGCAAAATAGTTTATCAGAAAGTTGACTGAATCACCAAATTCCAGATTAATCAGGACAATATATTATATATGAAACAGATTAAAAATAATAGGCAGCAGGATTAATTCAACCATTAAAAGGGCTCATTATGTCCACAAGCTGAAAGCACAAGGGGTACGAAATAAATATTCACCACTTATCATGCATCAGATGATTAAAACTGACCACATTGAAGAGAGAACATAAATAAATGAAGGATAATAAGCGTGGGAAATTGAAAATTTAGAAGGCTTCAGGGGAACTAGAGAACAGTCTCTTTCAAGATATTCTAAGTCCCTTTCAACGCTAAAATATCATGTTATGACAGGAAGAAAAGAAAAAATTACAGAATACAGGGGAGGAAAATTGTGACCTGTTAAGGTTCCAACATAAAACCAATTGGCAATATGTGGAGTAGCCTAACATGTATTTAAACCATACCAAATGATATGAGGTAGGCGATGTGGGACTTTCAACACACCCCCTCCAACGAAGCCTGCCGGACCAGGCAAAGGGTACTTTTGACCCAACTAAAGGGCAACTTTTGGCCCATGACAATAACCGGAAAGATGTTAGGCTTTGGCTCTGATACCATGTTAAGGTTCCAACATAAAACCAATTGGCAATATGTGGAGTAGCCTAACATGTATTTAAACCATACCAAATGATATGAGGTAGGCGATGTGGGACTTTCAACATGACCATTAGTCACTGTTCTCTGATTTTATAATGAAAGCAGAAAGCCTTTACACCTATACAGGGAACTGCAAAAATACTAAAACAAAATTAACCATAGCAAATCATAAAGTTAATTTTCTATGGATTTAACACTCTTGTAAAACAACTAACTAAAAAGGAACACATAGTCCACAATCTTCAGATTGATAAAAACGTAAGTCTTATCATACTCCTAACCCTAAATCACGATCTTAAATTATCCAAAGGCCATCTAGAAAGAAATATACAACCTATGCCACCTCTTTGACACCCTTATTCCATCAAGTACTTTTCCAAGCATTTTAAATGCTCAAAACAAAGTCCTTCCTGTTGCTAAAATTCCAACACCAGATTTTACTTTTTCATTAACATGTTGAACAGATGAAGTAGATAATAGATTCTCGTTTACCTATCTCCTGAACTTTAAACATTTACTAAACATGAAGTAAACAAGATTAAGAATAATGACAATGTAACCAACATTAGGAACAATAATATTGAGTTCCAATAAATGCCACTACAATAAAAAGAAATGTTTGGCAGAAATGAGAAAGTATGACTTTAAGTAGCTTAGCAGCTTGAGATACTTAACATAGTATTTGGTTGAAGGAAATAGAAGACAGGACAGGGGAGGGAGGGATTTTTTAAACTAATGTTGTTTGGTATTTTTAGGAGGGGAATGGACCAGAGCAAAACCCCTCCCCAGCTAATATCATATTTGCTCTCCTCCAATATTGGGAGATCTGGAGGGGAAGGGAATGGGATTTGAAACAATCCAACTATAAATGCTAAAACATCACTATCAATGTTTTGAAATTTAAAATTATTAATTTATAAAACCCCTCTCACCTCTCTCTTATGAGCCAAACAATCCCTTATGTTTAACACAACAATCCTTTTGGTGAAAACAATAGAGATTGACATCAAACATTTCAATTCTCTCATTAATTCAAACATCTTACAACTTGCTTTATGAATGGTTATCAACTTTGCATTATAGCCCTGCAGTTGTGCTAGATTGTAGAGGAGAGACACCCTCCATCTCCTCCAAGGGCAGTCGCATTGTGACTGGCTGTCACAGCTGTGGTGCATGACATATTGCCGCCAAAATCAAAGCAACTAAAACAAGAAAAAGCTGGAAGTTATGTTTGTTCCAAAAACCAGTGTCGTTTCTGGAGTTTTTGTAGGGGGCAAACTTGTAGAACTCCCAACCTAAAAAATCACAGCATTTTGTGTACATTCTTGCTTGCTTCTCATCACTATCTATTTCCCTTGCCCTAGCACCTGCGACTTCTTTGTCTGTTCTGCTTCTGCCTTGTTACAGCTGCTCACAAACGACCTTCTGGTGAGTTTTCTGACATCCATGGGTTGGTTCTTCATTTTCTGGAGCTAACCCACAAGTTTCCAGTGAGTTTCCCGGCCAATCTTCAAAGAGTTCTATTAGAATAGGTTATATTAAAAAGCTGTTTTGTGTTACCTATCTGTTATCTAGGGTCCTAAAGGTGAACTTTATTACAGTTTTCTTTTCACTCTCTTAGTACCTCTGTTGAGATATTCATTTCTATATATGCATGAATCAAAAGAGAGACAAATTTGAGCTCTCTCAAGTATCTTTTCCTCTCATATTTCTTCTCAAGTTGAAAGAACCATCTCTCTTTCGTTTCTGTTTGTTTCTTCATTATGAATATGTTTTTAATAATAGGAATTTTTCCATATTTTTCAGCATCCGACTATGTGTTATCCCACTATAGCTATTCTGGAGCGAACTGCTCCCTGAGACTATTGCCAACTAGGCTTTTTAAGTGATTTAAGTATTTTTAGTACACTTTTTGCCACTACAAATAAAACTGATATGGTGTTTAAGGGCTCAACAATGCAGATAAAGAACTACAGTGCCCAGAAAAAGGTTAGCAGAATTTGCAGATTCTAGGAACTGTAACATATATACGCAGCAAATCTGTAGCATATATAAGCACTTACATTTTATTTTCTTACTAATCACTACACTGTGAATGCCCATGCTTCCAACGATGATTACTCATCGATTCACTTTAAACTATTGGCAAATAAACATAAACCATATATTCAAACAACGGTTAGGTATGTTGCCACAAGCCAAACGTGAATTTGCTAACACAGACATCAGAAACAAATCAATCAAGAATTTAAAACAAACAGCAAAACAGAGCGAAAGGTTAAACGACGAAAACAACAGAGAAAAAACAAAAAACAATGTAACCTTGATCTTCAGCGCAAGAGGTAGGGGAAGGAAGAGGAGAGGGAGGAGTCGCGGCGGAGAATAGGGAAGGGAGAAGACGAGTGGCTCCGCCGGCGATGAGGCGGTAAGCGGGATTCACAAGCTTCGAAATCCAACGGTGGCGCCTGGTATCGACCGGACGTGCGTAAGGGCTAGGAGGCGGCTTTCTCGGCGGCGGTTTTCGGAGCTTGCCTCCGGCGCCTCTCTCCTCAGGCATCGACATCGTGATTTGATCAGAAGCCATGGAAGTGTTCCAATAAAAATGAAAAGGTGAGGTAAAAGGCAAAGGCAAATGTGTAGTTCCAAACACTGCGATCACTCACTTAGGTCTACCACGGGTCGCCGCAGATTTATGCACACCAAATATACTAATAGTGTTTGTTCAGTACTACGTCTTTTTTTTTTTTTTTTTTTTTTGTGTCCACCTCGATCCCAAAATATGGTAAAAAGCTTGGTCTGGTTGATTTTGTTTTAGTTTTTTATTATATTCAATAATTATTTCAAAGTAATTTTAATTAAATAACTGCTTTGGAGAATAAAATTAGAAAGTTGGTAAGTGTTTTAGCTTGCAAAATAATTCTCCACACTATTTTTATACTTTTTTTTTCAATTTCATTCTTTTATTATTTTTAACATTAGTTTGATCTTATTATTTTCTAAGTGAAATAATTTTGTCTTTTCCTTTAGTGTTGTAAATTTGTTTATATAAAAAAAGTAAATGTGACATGATGTAATCATACTAACCGATGCAATTTTATATGTTTATGTGACAAAAAGTGATACATATTAATTTTTTACTTTAGAAGTTAAAATTAAAAATAATTTATATATATTATATTTCTTCCAATCAGATGTTTTAAAATAATAAAATCTTGATGGATTTAAATTCAAAATAAAAATTAAATTTTATAATGTTATAATAGATATAAAATAAAATACCTTAATTCCTAAATAAAATAATTAATATTATACTAATATCACATTAACAAATATGCTAATCAGGACGGAACGAAAAGATTCAGAAATTTTAGATGAAAAGAAAAGTTTATAATTGTTATGTTAAAAGGTAAAATCGTGAACGAAAATATTATGAAAATGAATGAATAATAAATAAAAATATGACAAAGATAAAAATAGATGTTTGATAAAAAAAATTGATGAAAAATAAAAAAAATGAAAAAAGAGAAATAAAAATATAAAAAAAGAGGTAGAAGTAAAAATGATGAAAAAAATAAATATATATTTATTATAAATAAAATATTAAAAAAATATTAAATTTTATTTATATTTATCAAATAATTTTTATTTTATTTTTAAAAATAATTATTATATATATGAAAAAATTGATTTGGGGTGGGGCCGTGACTGGGGCCCCTTCCCTCTGCTCTGTGAGTCATGACGTTAGATAATTTAATATTTTAAGGAAATGAATAATACTGAATCAATTTTAAAATAATGAAACTAAATTAATACTTAAGATAAGAGTGAGACAAAAATTTAAAATTAAAAAAAATAAAAAGATTGTTTAACTTAAGGGAGGATTATTTTATAGAATAGAAAAATAAAATAATCATTCATCCTTATTTTAATAGAAGGATTGAAATTTCTTGACCTCGTCCTTCTCCCTAAGATTTGCAGTTTGAATCTTAAAGATCCTTGGCACGTAATTATGGGTCTGTAGGTTATGTACGTCTGTCTTCGTAAGAATTAAAAAAAAAATTTGGATACAGTGTAATGTTATCGTATTATACTACTGTATACTAGAAATATCTTAAAAATATTATTTTATATGGTTTAAATATATATTAAACTATTTTATATATTATCAATTAGTTTTATATTAAAATTTTAATATGGTATTAGAGTTAATTTTTTCAGTTATTATCTTAAGTTAAGAGTTGTTTTTTTTTTTAAAGTATTGTTTGTCTTCTCTGAATAGATTTTGTTAGAGAGAATATGTTGAAATCGTAGGTAAAATGTTGTGTTTTCGTTATGGTTTAAAATACTATTTATCTTATCCGATAAACGTTATTGAAAAGGATGTGTTGAAAGTATCTTTTTATATATGTTATGTTATTTAATATGATTTAAATATATATTAGACTATTTTATAGAATAAAAATTAATTAATAAGATATAGGGTAAGTTTTAAATATATCTTTTTCATCTAAGGAAACTCTTTCCAAAAATCACATATATTATTTCACAAATCTTATATAGAACAATAGGAGTCACATATATTATTTCACAAATCTTATATAGAACAATAGGAGTGATTTACGAAGTGTTAGCAAATAGAGTAAATTCAAAATTTTATTCATTTGTATATGTTAAAAATAGACTTCAAGAAAAAAAAGGTTTAAAAGTACAACCAAACAAATAACAAAAATACGTAGTTATAATATAATTAAGATTTTTGTTTAAAAATACATTATGTGAGTTCTTTGTTGATTATTCATAACACTTGAGTAATATTTAATTAAAAAAATATTTGTGGTAAAATATTTTAACACATGGTAAAGTTCATGTGAACAAAAATATTAATCGACTTTCAATTAACAAAACTTAAACAAACTAATAATAGCCCTAATACTAATTAATTAAAGGACATAATTTTAATTCCCAAGGAGTGTCCTAAGTCAAAGGAGCAATCATACATGTGGTAGAGTCAAACTTATTTGGATGATGAAGTTCTCCAATTTATACGTGAAGGGACCTTCCTCAATACACCCACCATATTGGTTCCTTGGAAGACTCAACATGACAAGAACACGATTCATGCTTTGTGTCTTCTTCGTCACATTATTTTTAATGTCCCAATGCCACCCAACTTCATCTCATGAGGGAGTTCTGAACACAAAAGCAAGAAGAAATGGTAGCCACCAACTTTTTCCTATCACAGAGAAGAGACTTGTGGCAGAACACACCCTTTTTCATCACCATAGAAAGCTTTTAGATTCAGATAAAGATAAAGAGGAGAAGAAAAAGAAGAAAAAGGAGAAGAAAGAAAAGAAGAAAAAGAAAAAATCTTCAGCAAACCCAAGTACAATATCCATATCCCAAGCCACCTCAATTTTATGTGCTTCAATTTTACTCGGTTTTCTCATCACCATCTAATTAATATACACACATCTTAAATTTCATTCTTTTTGTTGACAATTGTCTAGTAAGATGGTAAATAGGTATACAATTATAAATACACAAAGAAGATTATGAAATTCAAAGAATAGAAAAAAATTTATGATGTGTTATGTAATTAGAGATTTTTTGTATAAATACTATTTAATTATAAATTACAAGTATTATTTTTATTTGTACGAGTCCTACTCATATTCCTATGTTGTACAGTGTTGTGTTGGGATGATTTGAATCTAGAGAAAAACCAACATGGTAAAAACTTATTTCTTAAATAGAATACACGTTTAGAACAATCAAAATATGAGATGATAATGTAATATAATATAATATTTTTAAATATAAGAGGTTAACATTGTTATAAGAAAAAAAATTATAAATTAAATGAAAAATCATATTATATTTCTTTAAATAAAAATTAGAATAATTGATAACAAAAAAAAAATGATTTATCAAAATCTGAATAATATTTTTTTATCTCCTTGCTTATCATTTAACATATATAATTAATTAAGATGTGGTAATTTTTATATTGTGCTCCCTTGTCTACTTGAATAATTAATTACATTTATTCTAAAGTCTTATGGAGTATTTTTGTGAAAAAAAAAATATATATATTTAAAATAAAAAATAATATCAGTTTATTCTTCATATTCAAAATTCAATAATGAAAAATAAATTCCTCTCATTAATACAAGTATTTTGTTCTCTTCTCTAGTTTATTTTTTTACTTTTCTCTTTCTTTTCATTTACTTCTTATTATTCTCTCTTTTTTTATCTTAGTACTTATTTTTTCTTCTATATTTGATTCTTCTGTCACTCATCTTATTCTTATAATAAAAAATATTAAATTAAAATTTGATAAAATAAGTTTTTTATTATTTTAAAAAATAAAAATATTAAAATTATATAAAAATATTATAATTTAATATATTTTAAAAATATTATATTATAAATGTGAGTATTACAAATTGTTATGTTATAATTATTAAAAAAATTAAATATTTATTTTAATTAACTTTTTAATAAATATTTTTTTTAAATTATCTAATATTTCATAACTCAAGCTAGTTGTAATTATACTATATTATTAAATAAAAATATATTTCACTCATAAATATTTGATATTTTTATTTGAAAAAAACTTATTTTATTAAATTTTAATTAGAAAAATAAGGTTAGTGACAGAAAAAAAAACAAATAGAATTATAAATAAATAAAAAAAGAAAAAAAAAGATGAAGAAAGAGAATACAATATTTGTATTATATCATATAAATTTATTTTTTATTATTGAATTTTGTGTATAAACAATAAACAATTAAATATATTTATAGAAATCCTATTTAGATAATTTTTTGTTTTGAATATATTATTTAAAAAATTGATTCTATTTGTTTTTAAGTAGGGACTATGGTTTACGATAGGATAGTCTTTTCTTCATCCACTATTTTCTCTACGATTCTTCTTTAAAATTAAATTTTAATTAAAAAATGACATACAAAAAAAAAAAAAGTATCTAAGTGTATTAACTTTTAAATAAGATATTTTATTTTGAATAAGTGGGTCGATATCTTTATTTTTGTTACGAGATTCCGCTAGTGAAGAGAGTGGGCAAGTGAAGAGAGTTTGTGGATAATAATGTTGATAACTGTCAAGGAAGCTTCTTCTTCTTCTCCCCTCGGTTTCTGGCTTAATCGTCTCAAAGCAAAACCCTCTCAAAAGTTCAAAACACCAATTTGTCAAGCCAGTTTCTCTGTCCAAAGAAAACCCACCCATTCATGGAATACTCGGCATCTCTCTACCAGGTACACAACTGCCTCTACCCACTTTTCATTTTTATTTGTTTTTATGCTCAAGCACTGGTTATGGGTTTGAATCCCTTCACCGATTTTTTCAATCCAATGTTTTTTTTTTTTTTTCCACTTGAACGGGAAATGGGAACTCTTCAAAAGACGCACTTACACAATGTGAAAGGACTACTTTTTTTGGCATTAACTACATGAAGCAAACTTATTTCTTGATCTGTAATGTTTTATCGTTAATGTAAGTTTTTTAGTGGAGAAAGTCCGCGGGGGATCACTAGGATATGTGAACTTTCCACTCCACTTAATGAATTTGGCATTTGCTGTTCTTGGAGCAAATACTGTAGTGCTTTTGAATGCGATCATTGGTCAATTCAGTTGTGTTTTCTACTCAAATTTTAGAGATATCTACAATCATTTAATTTTCTTCCTCCTTGTTTTTGGTTGTAATTATTTTGTCCTACACATGTTATTTCAAACTATGCAGCAGTGATGTAGCAAATTTTGATCCCTTGGGTATTAACTCAGATTTACCTTCTGCTCTCAATTCTACCTGGGACAATCTGGTGTGCTTGTTTACACAAACATTTGAGAGTACTTCAAGTGCAGAAAAGGGAAAACCTAACGCTTCACAAGGGGTGGCAGGTGACATTTTTCTCTATATCTTATTGAACCTGAATTATGCGTTTTGTATCTCCTAGCAATAGACGATTGTTCAATTGATTATTGCATTTCGGCATTGCAGCTGCAATAGAGGATAGTTCAATAGATTTTGGGGACTTTTTTAAAGGTCCACTGCCTGGGAAGTTTCTCAAACTTTTAGGATTTCTTGCCTTGTCACGGCTCGGAGTTTACATACCCCTAGGTGGAGTTAATAGGGAGGCTTTTGTTGGAAATTTGGAT
Organism: Sphenostylis stenocarpa; assembly: GCA_963425845.1. Lineage (NCBI taxonomy): Eukaryota > Viridiplantae > Streptophyta > Magnoliopsida > Fabales > Fabaceae > Sphenostylis > Sphenostylis stenocarpa. Next base: position 59,922,406 of record OY731406.1, read on the forward strand.
CAAAACAGTTTATTAAGCACTTTGGACTCGTTTTCTGGTGGTGGTATTGGTAGACTTGGAGTATGCTCCCTTGGTATTGTTCCCTTCATCAATGCGCAGATTGTTTTCCAGCTTCTTGCACAAATATATCCCAAATTGCAAGATCTTCAAAAGAGAGAAGGTGAGGCTGGAAGAAAGAAAGTTCTGCAGTACACTCGATATGCTTCAGTTGGATTTGCCATTGTACAGGTCAGCAATTTGTGAAGTTTTGTTCGGGACAATTGGTTTTGCAAAAAAAGAAAAAAATACTTATGTTGTACACTGTCTATATGCAAAATGAAAAAGGAATGTAACTGTGTATGTTGGAAGGAGATTCTTTCCTGAAAATCCATGCTGTTTAATAACTATTCTCTTATCCTACACTGTGCATATTACTAACTGATTTTTCTCTGAATTTTTGCGCTTTTTTCTCTTTTTCACTACAGGCAATTGGCCAAGTTCTTTACCTACGTCCCTATGTAAATGACTTTTCTGTAGAGTGGGTTCTTTCTTCTGTTATCTTATTGACTCTTGGCTCTGTGTTTACAACATACATCGGGGAACGAATTACCGACCTAAAACTAGGGAATGGCACCTCTCTTTTGATATTCACAAACATTATATCCTACTTGCCAGCTTCTTTTGGTAGGACAATTGCACAAGCATTTAATGATGCCAACTACGTTGGACTTGCTACCATTATTGTGTCCTTCCTTTTGTTGGTAGTTGGTATTGTTTATGTTCAGGTAAATCTCATTCTAATTGTTATAATAAATATATATTTGAGCCCGCAAAGAGAGCTGATCTCAAACAATGGCTTTTTCAGGAAGCAGAGAGAAAAATCCCTATTAACTATGCTTCTAGATTCACCACCAGAAGCACTGGACTTGAAAAGTCTGCTTACCTACCCTTTAAGGTCCTCTCTCGATTTCACCAACTTCTAGTTTTATCTGTTGTTAAAGTTATCTCTTCCTTTTAATTATCTCATGTTTTTGAACTATTCATGAAATTTGTTACACTGAACATCAAATTTGAGTATGTAAATCTTCTATGTCAGGTAAATAGTTCTGGAGTAATGCCTATCATCTTTTCTACGTCATCATTAGCTCTTCCTGGTACTTTAGCACGCTTCACTGGTTTAGCTGCTTTAAAGAAGGCTGCAGTGGCATTAAATCCAGGAGGTAAGTGGTTGTTTGTTTCTGCATGATAGGTTTCAAACGAAAGAATGAAAAGATTTTGAAAAAAAGAATAAATAATGCAACGAGCCTTTATTTTATTAAAGTGTCTATTGTTCAGGGTGACCATGAAATGCAATGCGGTATTCCGAGAGATCTCTCCTGTTCTAACTACTTCTGAGTCAGTTAATAACTGCCTAATTATCACCCCTTTTGCTCTTAATTGTAAGCTATTCAGTTACAGCTGTTTCCCCCTATTAGCCGCATACTCTCTTAATCACCGGTCTCCTATCGCTGCACTAGATTAATATTAAGACTGTTGCCTAAAATGGTTGGCCTTGACATTCCATGTTGATCTTGTGTATTTGACAAATATAAATGCATACACGGCCATTGTTGTTAACATACATTGATGAAATGAATTTCAATTATGCTTGATTTTCCTTCAAAGTTGTTTCTTTGTAAATTGATGCTTTTTACTTAGCTGGATATTTGTTGTAGGTTCCTTCTACCTTCCATTTAACATACTTTTGATAGCCTTCTTCAACTACTATTACACTTTCCTTCAACTGGACCCTGATGATGTGAGTGAACAACTGAAACGTCAAGGTGCTTCAATTCCACTTGTCAGACCAGGCAGAAGTACAGCTACATTTATCAAAACAGTAATTTCTTCCTTTTATAGTTTGCCATTCCATGATTTCCTTCTGATTATATCCCTGACATTTTTTCTCTTCAAACTATATTTATATACAAATATACGCTAGTATGCCATCAGCTTTCATGTACGGACTGTCATGTCTTTTTGCGAATGAGTGAAACTTAGTTTGAGGATTTCTTTTGTAAATTCAATGAATCTCCCATCTTTGAACTTAAAAACAATTGAACCATTGGCTTTTACCCTTGATGCAGGTTCTTGGTAGAATATCAGTTCTGGGTTCAACATTTTTGGCTATCTTGGCAGCTGGTCCAGCGGTTGTAGAACAGATCACTCACTTGACTGCATTTCGGGGATTTGCAGGAACATCTGTTCTTATTCTTGTTGGTTGTGCAACAGATACGGCAAGAAAAGTTCAAGCTGAGATTATATCCCAAAAGTACAAGAACATAGAGTTCTATGATTTTGATAAATATTGACCGTTAAACTAGAAAAATGCAGCCACATAATTCTCCCCAGAGGAAATGCTAAATGTAAGCCAAAAGCAGCCTCCCATCGTACGACAGTGTAACATTACATTTTATATCGGCCTGTAAATAATGCTATTGAGCAGCCATTTGCTTTGTTTGTAGTTGAAAAGATTGTTCAGAAATTTAATCCGGTTTTGGTGATTTGTGTGTTAATTGTTTATCATTTGTAGCAATTAATTAACGTTGTCCTTGGCGTTCAATTACACAACGTCATAAGATAAGTATGTAATACCCAACCTTGAAGTGAAGGCCATTGATGTTCAATTTAAGGTCTCTGAGACGCATTCAAATTGCAAGAAAAACAAAACGTTTTCACTTTGCCTTTTTTCCACCTTTTATCAACGTAGAAACAGGGTTTGATGCATACTGTGGACAATAGTAATCCACCTACTCAGATGAAAATTGCAAAAATTATATAACAGGTTGCAACTGAGTATACATTACAAACATTTGCTGGACATAACTTTATATCCCCCTTTGTATCTTACCCATTAAATACATCATCAACTACCAGCTTGGGTCTTTATGCAGAGGGATACACCGGATTTGTGACCCACAGATTCATTATCGACACTACAATATGTAGGATGCAACTGAATCTGAAAACAAATGCCACTGAGGAAGTATAACTAATCATCATCGGCTTCAGTAGAAAAGTCAGGTTCTTCGGGCTTGGGTAACTTGGGCATGTCATCTTTAATCTTCAAGGCTCCTCTTCGTGTGTTAGCAGCAAATCTCGAAGCAAGAATTGTAGCCCCGAGGTTTAATTTAGCCTGAGTTGAATTTGAACCGGTAGAATAGTCCTCATTTTCTCTCTCACTAGCTACTGTCTCATCCAAAGGAATGGTTTCCCTCAAACTCAGGTCTTTCATAAATATCCTTTTCTTATATCGGCGCCAAGCAGCCTGGATAAAGCAGGCTGCCCAAGTCCTCCAATGGTGGGAATAAAATCGAAAAGTGTGCTGCAGCTTCTTACTGTGAAGGCGCCTAAATTGATTGGCAACAAACTTGAGGTCTTCAGCCCGAAGAGCAAAAGCTTCAACCTCACTTAGAGCTTTAACGGTCCTGGTTGAAGACGGCAAATTAATGGTTGATTTTGGGAGTAAAGCCCAAGAAAGTAGTTCCTCGCCACAAAAATCTCCAGGTCTCAATATGATTGAGTTGAAGAAACCGGTCCGGCCACCATTTGTAGTAGAACTATCCAGTCTACCTCTAATGATAAAAAGCATTTCAGTCACGGGGTCACCCTCACGAACAATATAGGTATCTTGAGTGCTCAGAGACGATACCAGCCGCTCACATATTGCATCTAGAAGCTGATCATCCATCTGTGAGAAGAAGGGAACCTGGAAACAGAGAAAGAAATTTGTTAAATGCTTATAATAGAGTAAAAAATGTTTATATTTACTAACATTCCTACCTACTTCCATTGGCATCAAAGAGAACCAATCTTTCAATCTAACTTCTATTCATTTAACCAATCATACAATAAGAAGCTTACTGATGTCAAACTTAGACACACGAAGATAAATCAAACTAAACATGTCCCTAATTGTTGAAAAATTTTAAGGTTTTGTGTATGTGTATTTTTTATATATAAAATATATCTCATATGGGTAATTTTTTATTTATATATAGAGTAAAAATATCACAAAATATCAAATTATAATAATATCTTAATCATAATTGTTTAAATCAAAATAATAATCTAATATCTTTTTATTTTATTTCTTAAAAGATAATAAAATTTCTTTAATACCTAATTTAAATAAAAAATAATAAAATAATATTTTCAACACTAATGTATAAATCTTCAAGACAGTATAACATTTTGAGAAAACTTACGCATCACAATGCTCCATCTAGAGATAATCATAAAATACCATCTTGTGATAGAAATGAAAGAAACCATCAACAATGATTTATATTATGCCTCAAAATGTGGACATGGGCACAGAATGATTTGTAGAGAACTTCCAACAGTTTTAAGTGAACAATCAGGACCTTATTAAAGAAGAATCTCTTAAATGTAAAATAGTAAGCAGAAATCATACTCTTCTAACAAGGTCTAAGCACAAGTGGCGTTGAATATCACGACGAAGATCAGCAGGTAATGCACATAGAATGGTTTCCTCATCAACTCCACGAGTAGCAAGCCATTTATATTGAACAAATCGTCTGACACGACTTCTCAAATCTTCAGGGAGTTGGCGATGCCTCATCCACTCCTCTGTGTCTCTTCGCTTAAGCCTCCATTCCTCAAGCCTTATAGTAATAGATTGCAAATATGTCTACGCCAAAGAAACAACCTTAATGCAGAATCAAATTAAAAAAAAAAAAAAAACTAAGCACTGCATTGTATTTGTATAGTAGATTACTAATTATTCTAAACAAGTCTAATAGCTTATTTGACCTTGTGTTTTGTAGCAGATTTAAACCAAGTTGGCCAAAATCCCAACAAATTCAAGAAATTTACTTCTCCACGCTACCAGAAATTGGTAACAATTGAAGTTTGTTTCAAATTTTAAATTCTTGATAATTTAGATATTAATTGTTTATACATTGAAAACAGATTATATGTAAATACCTGCATGTTCCCAATCAAATGGGAAAATAATACAAGACCTAAGATGGCAATGACAATTGCAAATGATGTTTCTCCAATAAATGTGCTAGTTTCTAGGTTCTGCCCATAAGAACTGCAATAAAGCCAAAAGAATTTAGAGATGACCAACAACAAACAATATCGTTGATCTCTAAAATATTAAAATTAAGACATAAAAAACTCCCTGCAGTGCCACATACAATTTAAACAGTCTATTTAAGTTCAACACAACTTACATATATAGAGAAATCATGCTTGTTGAGGAAGGGGATGGGAAAAGATTATGTGTGGATTCCATATTTATAAATTTTAATATAATTTGACTTTATTAGACACTAGTTTCAAATAAAATCAAAGTTTTTTTTTTTTTAAAAAGGATCTTTTAGCTTTAAAGGATCTTTCAAGCTAAAAAAATGAAAACTGTCAAATAGCTTCTACTTTATTTTTAATGCTCTTATTTTGAGCTTTAAGTTTAGAGTGGAATTATGAGTAAAAAGAATGGTTGGGCTGAAAATGAATCCTATTAGGCCTAACATTGAGTTGTGGTGTGCAAAAACTCATGATAGAATTCAGCTTCAAAGGGTTTATTAAACTAAAAGGAGAGCTCAATGAGATTTTATAGTGACAAAAGAAAGACTAAAGCCTAAAGCTAGTCGAAGAAAAATATTCTATTCCTAGGTATAATCCAAGCAAACTATTAGAAAGTGAATATTAACCAAACTCAACCATACAAAATCATTATGTAAGGTGAGTTTTACACCCCACTTATATATTACAATTTAGTCAATTCTCTAACTCATGTGAGATTTTCAACACACCCCTCACACCAAGGATCCTGATGATATCCAATACATCCCCTCACACCGAGGATATGAGTGGTTCAATAACAGTCCGATAATGGATGGTATAATAGATCCAATAAACCTTGCTAGGACAGACTCTAATACCATATTAGAAAGTGGATATAGATCTATCTGAAACCTACAAAATCGATCTGTAAGATCAGATTTGCACCTCACAAATATACTAAAACTTAGTAATATCTCTAGTCGATTGAGATTTTCAACACAAACCACAATGTTCATTTCTCCCGCTCCCATGTTTACATCCTAAATCCCCATTTGCTATCATGTGCTATTTACCTTGATTGCTAGCCAACCACAACCTCATCTTACTAACTCCTTCCAAGGTCATTCACATTGCTTCACAGAATAGACATTCCATATTGTGAGCACTTTCAGTTACTGGTCCAATATCTGGACCTACTCCTTCAGCATATCCTTTACCAATTGGCCAAGAACCATGTCAAAGAGCTATACATCAATTACCTAAACTAGATTATTAATATAAATAGTTATTTAGAGATTTAGATAATAAAACACATCTATCATATTTAATATGAATATGAATATAATTTCATACTATTTAGAGTATTTACAACCTATTTTCTCTCCTCCATCTAAAACCTTAAAATTTGTACACTAGCATTGCAGATAACATCAGCTTGAAAATCAGAAGATGAGCTACTTCAACAAAACATTAATTAATCAGATGCACCAATTATTAAATCAATTTTCAGTACTCATGGAAATACAAGTCATACCTTAATTGCTGCAATCCCCACCATAAACAATAAAGGTATTTTGGAATGAAATTTGAAGAAACAACATGTTTCTTTACGGCATTTTCAAATATTCCAAACTTGAAATTAATATCTTTATTACTGGGATCACAGCTGCTAAACACACTTGTACTATTTGCCCATATCCTGCGCAGCTTAACATTCAAAGAACTGCAGTCCAGGTAACCAAAGCAATTTTCAGGATTTTGTTCCTTTTTGCAAAAGAATTTCCAACAAGTAGTGTATCGGTCCACAGATAGAAGATACCAAGATGCCCCTAGAACCTGCAATAATAAAATAGAAATATATACTGTTAATTCACTATAGTAGAAAACTAGACTTGGTCAATAAGATTCAAACTTCAAAGAATTCAGATGTGGTGTGTTTATGTGTGTGTGCGCATGAGACTGAGAGAGAGAGAGAGAGAGAGAGAGAGAGAGAGATTAAAAATAGAAAGATAAAACCAATCAAAACTGCATACATGGCTAGCTAACATGTACAGCAGCAAGTTATATGCAGCCCCCGCCCAAGCAGTCTTCGTAACCACTCCTGTTGCTTTGATTATTTGAGAACTTAATGGAAAAATCAAATATAATCTTGGAACATATTGGAGCAAAACAATCAATGCAAGTGCATTATTCTTGTGATCAGTTTGAGGGCTTCTTGTTGCTGGGATAATAAACCAGATGACCATCTGAAAGAGAAAAGGTTCAATTAAGCTATTATCTATATACATCACCTACAAAATGCTTCAAAATATAAACCAACTAAACCCTTCTGTTTATATAACTTAAGTATTTGCAATATCACACGCTGGCCTCACAGAAGACATAGCATCATAGTTGATCATGTTTTAGACTCTTTCCATTAAATTTTTATTTTAGAGAGCATATGTTTGCATCACTTAAAGAAATAATATAAGAATCTAGATCTTTGCTTACGAAAGAGTGGGCCACGTAAAAGTGATCAAGTGATGGATGATCATATAAGAGGCCTTTTAAAGACAAACCTGCTTAGTTGATTGATTCATGAACTTAGTTCTATACGTTGGTCCGGAATGGATAAAGGAGTATCTCCAATACAGTTAGCTCTATCTATTACTTTATTGTAACATGGTGGATATCATCACCATGCACAAAATTAGCAATTTACAATGAATAAAAAAACTTATAAATTTCCTATGAGATAACTTTTCTGCTATATATTTTTCATGATTATCTTCATCTCCAGTTTTATTGCACAAATCAAAAATCAACAGCCAGAGAGGTTTCCAGTAAATTTATATGATGCAAAAGATCAAGTAATGCCACACTAGAACCACACCTGAGGTAGAGGGAGTGTGGCAATAAAATCAATGAAGAAATCAGATCTGACATATCTCCTTGCAATCTTCTTAGGGTCCATGACAAGTTCCCCCCTGCCAAATACCCGTGAGCTCGGTGCCACATATGCTGTTCTGAACTTAATTATCAGGTGCAACAGATAAAAAAGGTCCGCAATAGTGCGCAGAAAGGTCACAACAATGCGCAATGTTAGGTCAGTCCTCACACATGAAGACTCTGTGCTTTCTATCACACTTGGCAAATAAAAGTACAATGGATCAACAAAAAGAGCCACCAAGCATGAAACTATGAACACCCGGTTCCATTTCAACACAATCTCACTACCAGGGTCAAGTATTCTTTTACGCCACGGCTCGTGGTCCTCCGGGAATACCTTCGATCCTCCAATTCTGAATGTTTCAGCAATTCTATTTTTCCCCAACGGTAGCAAATTGCTAGGTTTAAGCGCTGGAGGCTCAGTTGCTCCCCACAGCGGTTTTTTATGCTTTTTGCCATCCGAGTAGAACCTGAAAAAATGTTAAATTCTCAGAACACACATCACAATGTTTTCAAATAAAAAGAAATTCAGAGAAAAAAAAACATTGTTTAAGAAACAATGTTTTTTCATTTGCAGCAAATGAAGGAGATTAAATAGTACCGAGCAAGGGTCAAATGAAATGAAAATCTTCAGTTAAAATTCATGCATTATAAAGGAATTCGTGGAGGAAACTTCAAACTCTAGCAAGTCGTAACAAATGAAGTAAGATACCTGACAAGCTTTCCTTTTTTCAATTCCATGGGAAAGAGGAAGCTGGAATTGGATCCTTTAAAACCCTAACATGGAATCAGAATCAGAAGTCCAACAGAGTGGGATCTTTCACTGAAACCGATTCAGACCTCAATTGACAATTAGTCAACAATTGTTGACTAGAGCTTTAACGTTGATAAAGGAACGTTTTAATAATGCCGCGACTAAACGTCGTCGTTAGCGTAAGGTGAATTCGCCTGTTATGTGGTATATGCGCCAATCATCAAATTTGACCGTACGATATATCATTAAAATAATGAACGGATCAGATATTTTTACCTGTGAGCGTTGGTAGTTATGTTATGTCTGAGGTTGTCTAAAATGCTAAACAAATAAGTTGTATTAGGTAAATACAAATTTGTTTAACTCTCTTCATGTTGAATTTAAAGAAAGATAAACTTTTCCAGATAAAATAATAAACTAAATAATTTATTTTACATAATTATTGAAATATATTTTTATTCATAAAAATTTCAAAAAATTGAATAAATTTGATTTTTTATTATTTTATATTTATTACTTATGTTACATATATACAATTTTATTAAAATAGTTAATTAAGAATATTTTATTACTTTTAAAAATTATTTTTAAAATTTTTATTTTTTAAAAATAAAAAAATTAGTTGATAATTGATTTTGTAAAACAAATTTTTAAAATTATTTTTGTTTTTTAGTTTTAATAGCTACAAATAAAACTTTTTTTTCATTAATGTGGGTAGCAGCATTTTATCAATAAATATATTAATTACTTCTTTTATCACTGTAAAATTATCAAAATTTCTTATAAATCTATTTGGTGATTATAATTTCAATTTAAAAATTAATAATAATCAATGAAAAAAAATTAAAAAAAATGTTTTTACATAAATTTTATATTTTGACTATTTTATTTACTGCTTTTACAATGAAATTATATTACTATGGTTTTTAATTAGGTATTATATACCAAAATTCTCAAAATCCTCATATTTTAACTCTTTTACGTTTACAAATTATATCTATAAAAATAATTCTTAAAAATATATGATCTAGATTTTTTCTCGTGTTTTCATTTAAAAAATGATTTTATTTATTTAGGCCACAAAGCATATTTCAACTAATAATAATAATAATATTAGATTGATGATAATAAATGACTTATGATTTTATATACTCAGTGTAATATGTTTGATTATATTAGAATATTTAATTATAAAAATAGTTACCATAATTTTTTTATCTAATTACAAAAATTCCGTCAAAAAAGATAAATAAAAATTATCAATATAATTTTTTATTAAAAGAAAATATTTTATAAGTATTAGACATTGATGTTAAGAACCTTCTAAGTCATTTTCATAGGTGAAAAAATTAGGCAAATTTTACCAAACCCGGTAGATGACTATAGTTAGGTTTTCTCTTTTTGAAAAGCTTTCACATTACATTCCATATTAATTTGAATTGATATTTTAGTGTTTCTTTTATTTTGTATTGTGTCAAGAAATTATTTAGTTATTCGTTAAACAAACTTTTTGAAAAATTATTTGTTGTTTGATTTAAATTTACATAAGATTTATTAATTGCATTGTTTTTCATTGTGTAGTTCTTTTAAACTTGTTGATCCCGTCTTTTGATTTATGATTTATGTAATAAAGTAAAGGAGTAAACAAAATTTTAACTATTTTGTTTTTCTTGCTTAATATACATATGAACAATTCTAATTATCTGTTCACTGTACAACAACTTGTGTAATGATTATATAAACAAATTAATTCCACTAATTAGTTTCAGATAATTGAGTATATCTAAAATTATAAAAAAAATGGGTGTAAGAATGATATCATCGTTTTTTTTTTCCTTGTAACAAAACCAAAAGAATTTATAAAATTTTGAAAGTGAGAGTATGGTCCTGAAATCTCATTCGAGTGACACATGGAAGCCCTGGAATAAAACTAACTAATGCCCACTAAACCGCCATCAAAATCTCCTCATTCATATCTTTTTCCTCGTTATCTCTCCAGGTGATCAAATAATTTTAAATTATAAATATGATAAAATAAATTTATCTTAAAAATAACAAAAAGTCACAATCATGTCATAAATAATATTTAAATATATATTGATATTTAAATATTATTTATGATTTATTAGTGTCATATAAAAAATATTACTTAAAAAAAGTTATTATAATTTATATATTTTAAAAAATTAATAAATATATGAGAAAGACAAATTAAAAAAAATGAATATATTTTAAAAATTAAACAAATATTTTTTTAAAATTAAATGTAAAACAAAAATAAACATACAAATGTTTTAATATTTATATTTTTACTCTTTTGGCATTTAAGGATTATTTATCTTGAAGGATTTATAATGATTTGAATATTTTTGGGTGAGAATCTCCTTAATAATTCTTCTTTTACAAAAAATTTATGAGTGATACTTTGCTTGATTATAACAAGTGAATCTGTTTTTCTCTAAGAAATTATTTTCTCAGAGAGGATTATATAACAGTATCAAAGAAAATTATACTTGAGAAAAAGATGGTTGAAAATTAAGTATAAATTTAAAGTTTAATATTGAGTAAAAATGAAAAAATTGAATAATATATAAATAAAATTAAATAATTCAAATTTATAAAAGATTAAAATTTGAAACTAATTTGTTAAATTTTAAAACATAAGATCACAATAAATAAAATATTTAATATTTTTTTTGTAGGAAAAAAAAAACTTGTGGAATATAAATAATTAAGAGAGCATAGGAAATAGATAGAAACGGTTGATACGCACACCAGACGAAAATTGAAGTAAAGACAAGAAAGAAAAGAATTTAGCATGGAGCCGGTTGGGGAGACGGCCAGAAACAACGATCCGAAGCCGGCCATCCGTGTAATTGCCAGCACAATCTATTCCAACCAATTTCCCTTTTCCCTCCCTTTAAAATCCTCTTCGTCAGAGGACTCAGTCATATATCTCCTCCATCACAGATACTGTCTCTACTTTCATCTCTTCGTTTTCTTTCCATGGGGAAGCACCAAAACCACAAAATCAATGCAAGCTCTAACCATAACCTTATCGCAACTAACACTGTCACCACCAAGGTCAAACGAACAAGGAGAACTGTCCCCAGAGATTCCCCTCCTCAACGCAGCTCCATATACAGAGGCGTCACTAGGTTAGATCCCGTTTTCTTTCCCTCTCACATTTCAATGATTATGTTTATGAAACAATTTTTTATTTGAGTAAAACATCCATTTAATGGTTAAATTTAATAGTTAATAATGAAAAATTAGTGGTTAAATTTTATTTTTATGCAAGAACAGACCATGCTCAACTAGTGATTAAACTTAATAGTTAATGATGGAAAATGACGCTCGGGCCGAGCGGGAGTAAAGAAAACATTCCCTCCGTTTTGATGAACAAAAATCCTATCCGATAATGATGCGATGAAAGGATGCGATAAAATCGTCGATTAGATATCCCATAATGATGAGTATCCTCGTCATTATGAATCGGTTCTGTAGGATTAACTTACTTATCTCATCATTTTTAGTAGTTAATTATAATTTTTTACTTTAAAAACCACTTTTGACGCCCTATTTGTATTGAACCATTGGTAACGTGTGTTGTTTCTTATAAAATGGGTGTTGATTGGACCAAGTTCAGGCACCGATGGACAGGGCGATACGAAGCTCATCTGTGGGACAAAAATTGCTGGAATGAGTCGCAGAACAAGAAAGGACGACAAGGTTTCATGTCCCTTTTTAGCCTAATCATCTTTTTAGATAGCTAGTATACTTCATTTTTTATGCAGTATCTATCTTGATGAGGTCACTAACGTGTTTTGTTTCTTTCCTCGTGGCATTTCTTCTTCTTCCCATACCTCAGTCTACCTCGGTACGCATATATAATATTGTATTATATATATATATATATATATATATATATAGATATAGATATATAGATATATATATTTGTTATGACCACAAAAACTGAAGAATAATTACACTAATTAATTGAGCATGGTCTGTTCTTGAAGGTGCTTATTATGATGAAGAGGCTGCAGCACATGCTTATGATCTAGCAGCGTTGAAATATTGGGGTCAAGAAACCATTCTTAATTTTCCGGTACCTGTTAAGAAAAATCTCTGTAGTTGATGCTGGTTTTTCTCTGGATTTTCGTAGTTAAGATATGTTAATGTAGAAAAAGAGAAAAAAAAAAAATCTAAAATTGTATTCCAATTGTAGTTATCAACCTACCAGAATGAAGTGAAAGAAATGGAGGGTCAATCTCGGGAAGAGTATATTGGATCATTAAGGAGGTAAACCTCTTGCTTCAAGATTAATTATTGTAGAATTAAACCTGTATTTTGGTCTTCTTCGTGTAAAAAATATAAAAATTTTTGCAGGAAAAGCAGCGGTTTTTCTCGTGGAGTGTCTAAATACAGAGGTGTTGCAAGGTATAGAATTTATATTTCTTTATTTATTAATTATAAAGTTTAAAACTAGATTAATTATATTTAGTTCATACATTTATTGTGTTAGATAAAAATAAGAAGCTGTTTTATATAATAAAAAAATTTATTATATTTTTACATTTAAAAAATAGCACTAAAAGACAAATAAAAAACAGATAAAGTAACTTTAAACATTATCACTAGGATTCATTTTTGTTTACCTCCATTACATTGTCGAATTTTTTTTCTAATAATGTTTTTACTCTATTTTTGTTTTTCAAACGTTATTTAAAACATATAATTTAAATCGTTTTAAGACTAAACAATTTATGAAAAAGTAATTAAATTATCAACTATAAAAGTAAAATCTACTATTTTTATTAGGACTTAAATGATGTTTATTAGTGAAAATGAATGTGATTTTAAGACCTTTGTAGGTACTATGTTTAGAAGTGATAATATGAATCACATTGATAGGAATTACGGATTTTTTAGTTAATTTGGATTAAAAAATTATTAATTTTAATTATAAATTTAAACAAATTCGAGCTATTTAATCTGAAAATTAAACGAATTCCAGGATTGATGATAAATTGATCTAATTTTTGTAATATTTAATATTATAACTTATCTCTCATAAAAAGAAATTAATTAGCCTAATTTACTTATTTTAATAAATTAATTAATTTAATCTAGATATTTTAATGATTTAAAATAATAAAATAAAATATATATTTAAACGAATGAATCCATCTATTCCGCCAATAAATAAAAAGAATTCTAGAATCTTTTACTCACAAAAATTAATCCATTTTTAATGCAACAAACAAACATGCGTAGGGTTACACCCATGAGTATGTATGTCAATAACCAAAATAACCAGAAATCATTGTAATTGAAATTTGTTAACTCTGGTGTTAATGTTCAGACACCATCATAATGGAAGATGGGAGGCTCGGATTGGAAGGGTTTTCGGCAACAAATATCTTTACCTCGGAACTTATGGTAAGTTTCACCTTCAATTATTTTTTACAATAATAATATATAACTTTATGTTTTATTTATTTATTATATATTTTTAATCTCTATAAAATTCGAAAATAATAAAATAAAACTTTCACAATTTTTTTATCAAGGTCAATAAATTTTAATTTTTATACATATTTTTTTAAATATAAGAAAATGAGAAAGTAGAAAAGATAGATATGTGTGTTCTACGTATAGTACCAAAGTGGTTTCATCAAAGATCTTTTGTATTTTTTAAATTATTTTTTTATCCTAACGGATTTGTTTACTTAACCTTCATAAAGTATAGAATGATAATGACATAACCATTAATTTAAATGGATCATCTTTCTAATATCTGCAGCAACCCAAGAAGAAGCTGCCACAGCATATGACATGGCAGCAATTGAATATAGAGGACTCAACGCTGTGACCAATTTTGACCTTAGCCGCTACATCAAGTGGCTCAAACCCAACAACAACAATGACACTGTGAACTCTACCATCATTGAAACTAACCCTAATTGTGAGACCAAGTTTACCCCCAACAGCTCTAATGAACAACAAGGGTTCAATTTTTTCCAGAGTCAAGAATCGGAGAATAATGAAGAAGCGACAGTGACTCAGCCCCGGGCATCTGGTGCCACGTCAGCCCTAGGACTTTTGCTTCAGTCGTCCAAGTTTAAGGAGATGATGGAGATGACTTCCGCCACTGATTTGTCGACGCCGACGTCGGAGGCTGAGTTGCTGCCGTGCACATTTCCCGATGACATTCAGACCTACTTCGAGTGTGAAGATTCCGGTAGATATGGAGAAGGGGATGATATCATGTTCAGCGAGCTCAACAACTTTGTGCCCCCCATGTTCCATTGTGATGACTTTGAGTCTTGAACTAAAAGATATTGTTTTGAGTTCCTTTTGATTTAGTTTTTCACTGGTAACGTAATTAGGCTGATTTCTCATAGTTTGTGAATATGGAAGATTTATTTGTTGATAGTGAGACACTGATCAGAGAAGAACAAGAAGAGGTTTTTATTGTTTGGGAAACTGATGTTGGATTAATGATCATGGTCGGAGGAGGATGCATGGCAAGTTGTTTATTTGTTGTAGTTGTAAAGAGAATAAGCATCTCGAGAAAGAGCAAAACAAAAGATGCAAAATAAGCATATTTTATCATTTTTATTTTCCTTTCATGTTCTTTTTTAATCTTGTATCATCCCCTTAAAAATCATATAAACAAATTCTTTAGCTTTCTCTCGTATTATTTTTTTTTAGTTTTTCTTTGTGTGAAATTTATTTTAAATTCTTTTTAATTTTACAACATTCATATGGATTTATCCATTGGTGTTATTTTTACAACAAAATTTATCTATGAATATAGCTTTAACTCTCAAATCAATAAGAAATATAAGATAATATATGAATAGAAAAAGTAAATGAGATAGAGACTTTTTTTTTTTTTTTAATATGAGAATGAGCTCAAGTGAGTTTGTGGTTTACTAATAGAACAAAAAAACTTAGTGACAACATAAATATAACAAATTTTGTGTACGAAATATAGTTGTTGCAAATTTGGATGTCATAAATGATTAACTCTTAAAAGGAGATGTTGAATAATGTATTAAATAAAACAAAAAAAATGATTGAGAACCCAAACACTAATATATAATTGATTATATTAATATATAATATTAAGATTTGTTATTGTATTAATATCCTTTTTATAGCATATTACCTATATCTTCATGTCTTTTTCTCTCGGAGCTTCATCTTCTTTATATTATTTTAATTGATCTACGTGAAGTAAGTTTTATCATTGGTACGTGAAGTTTGAGGTCTGAACAGTGCGAGAAAGGTGTTTGATGAAAACTTTCTATGTTGTTTATATTAATAATCATGATATTGTGTTAGGAAAATACTTCTTTTTTAGTTTAAGATATTTTTGAGTTGATTTCACATATATAATATATTTGATTGAAGTTAATAATTTTAGTGTCTCAAATTTTGTTATTTATAAAAAGGAAATGGCTAAAACAAAACTATTTTTTTTTTAAATATTACATTTTATTTTTATTGTATTTTTAACTGATGTAAAATTATTCTAAAGTTTTATATATATTTCAATAGTATAATGTTTTATTCTAAGTCCTAGGATTTTATCATTACTAAAAGAATCATGACGTATAATTCATATCTAAATAGAAAATATTCAAAAACATAAAAAATCTATTATAAATCTTTGAAACACACGTTTCATCTCAATTAATCTTATAAACAATGGTACTTAAATTAATGCATGAAATGAATGATTTTCTCTATTCCTGCAATTTCTGTTCTTTTGATAAAGGCATATGGTAACATGGGTACCCAATTTTTTAGGTTTATGCCATCTCGAAAGAATGTTGAGAACTTAATGCAAAGCACTTTTATGCTGTGAGTGATTTGTATCTAACATGGCACCCTAAAACTACAGAAGAAGACAACAAAATTGTGAAACTTGCAAAGGATCCAACAAATGCAATATCTCTTTTACACATTTTGAAACCAAACATATGTATTAGGTCCCTTAAACTCAAACAATGTTTATCTTAGAAATAGATAAAATGTGATAAGAATATGGAAAATACGAGTCATGACTTTTCAAATACTTAAAATCTCACCTATAATTTATTCAAAGTCTCATTTAAGTAATTAGTGTAATAGTATTATAGAATATGGAAAACTTCAAGTGTAACTTGCCAATTACTATGGCATGTAGAAAAACAGAAAACAGAAAACCAAAATCATATGATTATATGTATTATAAGGCCTAATATATATTGAATCAATCAAATGTTTAATATAATAGTATATATGACATTTTCCACTTTTAAAAAAAAATATTAGAATGTGACATTGTGATTATATGCTCTAAATTCAAATTGACACATGAAAATAATTTATACTCAAAATATTACACTTTTAATAGATGTCTTTTATATTAATTAAAAACAATTTTTTATATTCATTGAACAATTATTATAAATTATGCAAATATATAAAATGAAAACTTATATATATATATATATATATATATATATATATATTTTTTTTAAAGTGATATACAAAAATAAAGTTAGATTGAAAAAAAAGTCAATCCATCATAATTAGATTGAATTATAAACTTCACAACGGATTAGTAAATTAATATACGTTAATATACATATATATATATATATATATATTAAAAAATATAATTTTAATTATATGAATATTTTTTAAATTTTTATTTATTAATTAATATTTTTTTAAATATATTAAAAAAATTACTACATTAGTCTTGTAAAATATCAATTAGAATTAATATTTTAAACTTAATTAATTAATATTTATAATTTAAATTATATTATTATAATATATTTGCATGTTTCAACAATATAATATAAAAAATATAATATTTTTAATTATAATTATTTTAATTTTACTATATAAATATTTTTTTAAAATAGTCTATCCACACTGTTTTGACCTGGTTGATAAATTATATAATTAAACTATTAATTTATTTTATATTCACATCTCGATTAGACTTAATTTATTTTAGTATCTGAATATGAACTACTAAATTAATTTATATAAAATATTATTTTTTTTAAATAATTTTTGGTGGTTAATTTTTTTTCCTAAAAAGTAGAATAACGAGAAAATATAAAAATTTATAATTTTAAAATAAAATTCAAAATAAAATCACTTCATAAACAAAACACAACATTGAAAATCGTATTATTAGATATAATCCCCTTGAAAAAAAATACACTTCATATCTATAAAAAAAATAATTAGATATTTGAAAATTAATTTTATTTAGACCATAAATTATGAAGATAAGTGGGAAGAATAGAAAAAAATTATAAAAATGCCAATCTAGGCTAGGCTTGCCGCATATGTAATCCCATAAGAAAAAATAATTTATTAACTTTTAAATTAATTTTAACTTATAAAAAAAAATGCTATTTTCAGTTTCTTTCTCTTACATAAATTCTTAATTTATATATATATATATATATATATATATATATATATATATATATATATATATATCATTATTTTAAAACCAAGTTGAAATCATCAAAGAATTTTGTCGGTGTGTTAATTATTACAGACACATAACAGTATTATTTAAATTAAATACATATCTACTAATGTAAAACCTAAAGTTATTGAAAAATAATACTACAAAAATTGTAAATTGTAAACTCAATGTGCAGAATCTAGGTTACTAAAGTGGTTAAATTTAATTCAGAGATTACGATGATAAAAGAAAGAAAATTAAAAATATACAAATACACAAGTAAATAAAAAAAAGACATTAATTTAATGTGGTTAAGGTGGAGAATCTTCTTTAATTGCTGCAATTGAGTGAAACTGCACATTAAAGCAAAAACTTTAATCTCTTCTCCTGATGAGTGGTGTAACAAACACAACCTCAACAACCACTTGTTTATGCCGTGCTCACGTGACTCCAGTGGCTGCTGTTTTATCACTGGTTTCCATCGATCAAAATATTAAAAGCAGACATGCCTTATGCAACGGGCAAACACTTTTCTTCTTGTGGTTTTTCCTAACATAGTTCTTGTTCAAGTGAGTTCAAATTTCAGAAATGAAAAGGTTGAATATTTTTCAAGTGAGAAAAACCCTAAGATAATATTTTAAGATTTTGAGTTAAAAATAGTATAAGGTGATTTATGTTTCATTTATGAGAATCTTTCTGATAGGCTGAGTGAAATATTTGTATTACAGGAACTTCACTACAAGAATACATTACTTTTGTTTTTGTTCTACAATCCTGTAAAAGTTTCGTTGAGTAATAATGAAAAGCAGAGGGATCAAATGATCAATTAGTGGCATCGTGCCTTCCACAACCCACCAAATTTTCCCTTTAAAAAAGTGTTTGGATGCTCAGGATTCTTGTGAAATATATAGAGGAAGAAAAAATTCAAGTAGAACGCAAATCAAGAATAATTGGTGATGCGCTATTAGCCTATAACTAAGGCAAGCATCCAAATTGCAGCACATGAACAAACAGTAACATGGCAAGTTAAGGATCATCAAGGTCCTATGTCGTAGGTGTTTTACGTAAGTATCTGCACAGACAAACATAATCATGCAGTTTAAGAAAAGGATTCTGACAATTTGGCAGAGCATCAAATTTTGCTTCCTGTTTGTAGTCTGTTCATGTTCCTTTTACACTGAATGCTTGGTTGAAGAGTTAATCTTAAACTAAAAATAATTCTACATACAAATACCCTATTTCATAATGTTATAAACGTTGGATGAGTTCAGTGCAACCCTCTGTAAGTTCATTTTGTCATGCTTACCGAACCATAAGAAGTTTCTTGATCTCTTTGAATTCAATGTATCTAGAGTTGATCAGGTCGTGCATTTTTCACTCCTTAAATGTTCTGTGCTTTGGTTGTTCTTTGCATACTTGTGCTATGAGTAGGATTAGCTCATTCTCGCATCTTTATTTTTTTCTGATAGTTGCAACTGTGCACTCAGTATTGAAGATGATTGCAGAAAAACTAATTTGTGGGTATCTCTACTTTTTGCAGCATTTGACCGATTGATAGAACTGAAGAAGAAAACATGCACATAAGTTTAATTCCAGTAGAACTACAGGATCTATGGGATCTTTGGGGCCTAGAAACGCTTGTGCTATTGAGTTTCACCATTCAAGTGATCCTCACAGTGTATGGAAGCCGCAGAAAAGACATCCCAGGTATGTGGATAAGGATCACAGTTTGGTTGACCTATTTGCTGTCTGCTTCTCTTGCAAAAATCATCATAGGCAAGCTTACAGTAATACCTGAAAGTGATCCAAACGAACGCAACATCAAACGAGAACTCAAGGCATTGTTTGCGCCATTGCTTCTTGTGCACATTGGAAATCCAGATACCATAACTGCATACTCAATTGAAGATAACAGATTGGGACTGAGGCAGTTGCTCACCCTTGTTCTCCAAGTAGCTGTGGTGATTTGGATCATCATAAAGAGTTGGACACATTCAGAACTCTCTTTTCTCTACTTGCCATTACTTATATCTGGATTAATCAAGCATGGAGAAGTTGTTTGGGCTCTCAAGTCAGCACTTAGTAAAGGATCGGGCATAATCACAGTTCAAGAGATTGACCAAGAAGCTAACATGCCTGCTCTATTCAGATTCCTTCCTGAGGATATTCCAAACATAGAGTTGATTTTAAAGGCGTATTACCGGTTTATCTCATTGAAGCCTCATCGTGAGCACTGGCTCTACCAGCCTCTATATGAATCACTACCCCACATGTCTATAGATGAGTATGCTCCAGAAGACATCTTCCACATCACAGATGCAGAACTGAGCTTCATGTACGATGTGTTATACACCAAGGCACCTATAATCTACACCAAAGCAGGTTGTATTCTTCGTGTGCTAAGCTTTTTCCATTTGGTTATAACATTGTGTGGATTTTCAGTCATATTTAGACAAGACTTTTCACGCCATTGGAAAGCATGTTTTATAGTTGGGGTGTTAGGAGGAGCAGTTCTCATGGAGGTATACCAGATTGCACAATTGCCTTTCTCAGATTGGGCCATAATTCAAATGATCGAGCACCAAGATCTTCCATTTATGATTCCATGCCTGAGAATTCTTGGACCCAGAGCCAGGAACTGGAAAAGGTGGTCAAACACATTGCCACAGTTCAACTTGCTGAGCTTTTGCATTCATGACAAGCCAGTAAAGTGTGGAAAAATTCTAAAATTCCGGGGCATTGACATGGGGTTGAAAAAGAACAGGTGTAGGACACGCATAAATTTTCCCCAAGAATTGAAAGCTCTGATTGTGCAAGAAATGAAAGATATTGATGGAGACAGAAGACTAAAGCCTTTCAACCAAAGAGGGGAATGGTCACTAGGCAGGTATGGCTCCCACAACGATATCAAATGGAGTGTTAAACGAGACTTCGATAAGAGCATCACAATATGGCACATTGCAACAGATATATGCTACCATTCAGATGCTCAATGCAATGCTTCAAGCTCCAAAGTCCAAATGACCAGATTATTGTCCAATTACATGATGTACCTCCTAGCTATGCGTCCTCATATGTTGTCCACTACCACTGCCACGATAGTATTTCAACACGCCTGTGATAAACTGAAGGGTTTGTTGGCAGAGAAAGAACAATCTGTAAAAGATGAAAAAGAAGCATGTAGGATTCTGAGAATGGAAAGAGTTCCACAGTATTTACATTCAGATAGGAAATTAGAAACTGTTGTCACATCAAAATGGCACATGCTTAGGGATGCTCAGAGACTGGCTAGGAATTTGATGCTAAGGGAGAACAGATGGCATATCATGTGCAGCGTGTGGGTGGAGATGTTGTGTTATGCTGCAGCTAATTGCTCTATAGATTATCATTCTGAACAAATAAGGAGAGGTGGAGGTTTGATAACACATGTTTGGATTCTTTTAGCTCACAAAACTGATAAATATCACATCAGTGACTAGTAATACATGTACCTGGTTTGGTTTGTTATGAAAGTGGTCTATATTTTGTGACCATACGTAATAGAAGTTTGACAACAAAACTGTTCTCTTTGCTTTCGGTTTACGGTTTGTAACGTATTTGTACGCATTCTGATGGAATTTTAGAAAACAATATTCATTTATACAAAGTATAGCATGCAAAAACAACGTAATTATAAATAGTTGGTTATGAATGTTAATTTCGCATTCATCTCTACGAGCATAATGGGTTTTCTACCCACCTTCTAAGGAATTTTTAGAGATTACGTGTATAAATTTGCTTAATGAGATGGCAAATTTGTAGTACCCATGGCAAGTAAGGGCCTTTCAATGAACTATGTTTTAATTATTGTCCAACTCATCACATAGTCCATCTTATTACATTGCTTCAAATGATATGCAAAATATGTTTTCAACGTTGCCATTTAACATCGATTAAAGCTGAACCAATGTTGAATACACTTTTAATGTCGGTTGGTTAAAAAACGACGTTGAAAATTGAATGTTGGACACATTCTACGTCGGTTCTTAGTCAACCGACGTAGAAAGCACTTTCCACTCACCGACGTTGAATGTGTTTTCACCCAAAAATTCTCTTAAGTTAAAGAATTATCACTAACAGGATTCGAATACAGTATTTTAGAGTTGAAAGTCATACTCCAACCACTAAACTACTATAATTTTCCGATAATAGTTTACAAATTAATTATATTTATATACAAATAAATATATATCCACGTAAATATATATTTATTTATATATATTCTGGAAAGTGTTTTTATTTTTTTCACCAAAAATTTACTTAAGTTAGAGAATTGTCATTGATAAGATTTGAACCCAATATTTTAGAGTTGAAAGTTGATACTCCAACCACTAAACTACTGTAATTTTCTCGATAATAACTTACAAATAAATTATATTTATATACAAATAAATATATATCCGTGTAAATATATATTTATTTATATATATATATATTTTCTGGAAAATGTTTTTATTTTTTTTAGTCAAAAATTCACTTAAGTTAGAGAATTGTCACTGACAAGATTCAAATCCAAGTATTTTAGAGTTGAAAATTGATACTCCAACCACTAAAGTACTATAATTTTTTTATAATAATTTACAAATAAATTATATTTATATACAAATAAATATATATCCATGTAAATATATAAATATAGAATATATAAATACAAATATATTTATATATTTTGATATATTTATATATATAGTTATATATTTATATATTTATATGTTGGATGTGAGGGCGCGTTCGAGGGTGAAAGTGAGATTGACTCTCGCTTGAGTGAAAATACGTTAAAACTCACGGAAATTCACTCGCTCAAGCCTCGCTTGAGCGAAAATTAGTATTTTTTGTTTGAGCGAATGATGCGTTTCCCAAATTTATTTTATATCATTATATAAATAAATTATAAATATTATATTTTGTCATTAAATTACAAACTCATATAAAGAGACTCACTCACAAATTTGGCATCAAATTTTGAAAACCCACTCGACACACACTTTCACCTTCGAGCGTGCCCTCACATCCAACATATAAATATATAATTATATAAATATATCAAAATATATAAATATATTTGTATTTATATATTTATATATTTATATATTTACACGATATATATATATATATATATGTATATAAATATAATTTATTTGTAAGTTACTATCAAAAAATTCGAGTAGTTTAGTGGTTGGAGTATCAGCCTCCAATACTAAGGTACTAGGTTCGAATCCTGTCAGCTGACAAAAAATTAAAAACTACTCGAATTTTCAATTTGAAAGTTAGTACTTTCAACGTCGCCAAATTTTCATGTAATGATGAAAAATAGAATATATATGATAATGATATGATAAAATCATATTTCTAGTTATTAGAAAATGATAATCAAAATATTTATTTCTTAATTAATATTAATTCATAATATATTTAACCTTTTATTAAAATATGTATCATTAAACTATAACTATATGATAATACTAGAATTTTCAGCTACACATAATAATATCTAATAAAGATACATATCTTGCTATTAATCTTATTTTTTATAAAAAAAATTAATAAATAGAATAGTTCAAACACAAGAAAATGTTAATAAGAAACAATATGAAATTGATGTTATTTAGAACATATTTTTTAAAATAATATCTAATTTAACATATTAAAATTTTGAACTTACTCGTGTGAACTACATGTTTTAGTAAAGCTCAATGTTAAAATTTTAGTAGATCTACAAATATCTCTTTTGTGTCAACTAGAGTGAGAAAATTTTCAATTTCATCTCTAACAAACTAATACTTAATATTAAAATGCTTTGAATGAGAAAACCTATTCTTATTTTGAGAGAGATTTACAATAGTATTACCACAATAATATCAAATTTTTAAGCCACATGACCTAACAAATGGTCACAAAATTGTTTAAATGATAGAGATATAATGAGAGATTCTATTAGGAGAGGGTGGTTTGGACCTTTATAAACACCTCTTGATCAAAATCTTAAATTTTGACATGGTTAGAATGCCTGAGTTTATCTGAGTAAGTTGATCGATTAACACAATAAAAATTTGTGACTCTCGGTCAATCCCAAGTTGTTTGACAACTCTTGAAAATTGATTAGTCATTTTGAAAGGATATGAAAACCTCTTAAAATGAGTTTAATCATAATCATAAAATGTTGCTTGAGGAGGAATTTGACTCAGTGCACTACTAGGGGTGCCTCTTTTCAAAATATTATTTCCACTCATTTGTTCCTAGACTCAAAGTAAAAAGGAAATGGCTCAGTGGTCAAGTTTCTCTATGGCTCAATGGAATTGATTGATGTAGACATCATACCTTGATGGAATTAGTTGACGTGAACATTATACTCCATGGACATAACCAGAATGATGAAAACCAAAATCTAATTTACAAGAATTTTATACATTAGGTATCACATATGGACATAACCAGAATGATGAAAACCAAAATCTAATTTACAAGAGTTTTATATATCAGGTATCACATATTTCGTAGTTATTTCATAATTTGCTGATACATTTTGCTATCAATTAATTATGAATTAGTCATTAAAATAGTTGGTCTTCAAATAAAAGTAGTTAATTACATAGATATGTATTTTTTCTTAAATTTATAACAAATTTTGTCGTCATTCTGTCGCTAAGTTCCTCGCTAATTTAAGTGATGAAATTTTGTCTTTTCTTAGCTAATTGATCTCCCAAATTTGTAGCTAATTTTTTCCAATTGTTTTGTCGCTAACTCGTAGTCAATTTCTTATAATTTGTCTCTAACTAATTTATGGTTAATCCCTCGTAATTTGTTTGTAGCTGATTTAGAGTTAATTCCTCGCAATTTTTCTCTCGCTAATCGGTAACTAATTCCTTACAATTTTTCTCTCGCTAATCCGTAGCTAATCCTTCACAATTTTCCTTTCGCTAATTTGTAGCTAATTCTTCGTAATTTTTCTCTCGCTAATCCTTCACAATTTTGTTCTTGTTAATCCCTCGCAAATTTCAATTGATAATCCATAATTATCCCTGACAATTTATCTTTAGTTGATCTGTAGTTAATTACTCGCAATATTTCTCTCACAAATTTGTAACTAATCCCTCACAACTTTTCTCTCGTTAATTTATAGTTAATGGTTCACAATTTTTCCCTCACTAATCCGTAGGTAATCTTTCACAAATTTTCTTTCGTTAATCTGTAGCTAATCTCTCACAAATTTTCTGTCACTAATTTATAGCTAATTCTTCGCAATTTATTTTGTTAATTTGAAAATAATCTGCTAATTTATTATTATTGACATAATATTTCTACTAAAGTATCATCACAATATTATAATATCAAATATGTAGTATTTAAATTATTATGCATATTCTTGAAATTTTTAATATAAAATTATTGTTTAAACATAGTCAAAATGATGTTTCAAACAAAGAAAATAATATTTTAACTAGAAAGTTTTATATCAAGTAAAAAGTTTTATATCAACACAACTAAAAATAGAAACAAAGTTTTGATTCTTTAAAGTACATTTTCATCCTTGTTTCTTTAAGGTAGATAATAAATCTTTTTTAAAAGATTGTATTTCTTCTTGCATTTGTTGTTGCATAAGTGTCTACATTTCTGCTTGTGTCTTCATTTGTACTTGCATCAATGCTTGCATATCAGTTTGTACTTACAAATGTGTTTTTATCGACTCTTGCAAATTAGATATTTGTGTAGCTAAGGTAGTGATTTCTTCAGTAAGAGTTTTGATAAGATTTTGGGAAGACTGACCTTAAACTGATGAATATGAAATATGTGAAATACCAAGATCCAAACTGTGATGTATACCATAAATTCTACCTTTATTATTTTCACAAGCAGTCTTTATCCAAGTAACTAGGGCACTGGTCATGTGATATTTGAGGGAGTGAAAAGCTTGTTGTGCTTCCTTGCTCCACCGGAACCGATCTTTTCCAAGTAACAGTATAAGTGGGGCGACCACCTTGGCATACCCTTTAATGAAATGTCTATAATACCCGGTCAGGCCTAAGAATCCACATAGCTGTCGTGCGGACTGAGGGGTAGGCCATTGACGCATAGCTTTTAACTTGGCTGGATCAGCACACATTCCTTGGGACGTGACTATATGGCCCAGGTACTCAATTTGATTTTGGCCAAAGCGACACTTGCCTTTCTTCTCGAAGAAGGTATGTTGCCGCAAAGTTTGTAACACTGTGCAGAGATGTTCTTCGTGTTGTTCCCTGGTTTTACTATATACCAGTATATCGTCAAAGAATACAACTACAAACCTTCGGAGATAGGGTTAGAAAGTGGGATTCATGATGGACTGGAAGGTTGCAGGGGCGTTTGTTAACCCGAATGACATTACGAGGAATTTATAATGGTTATCATGGGTTCTAAATATTGTTTTGTGAATGTCTTGTTCCCGCATTCTTATTTAATGGTACCCAGCTTGTAGATCCAGTTTTGAGAAGATCATTGCTCCATGTAGTTCATCCAATAGTTCATCTATTGTAGGTGTTAAATATAGAAGAAATAGAGTTTGAGATTAATCTCCTTTGTGTATAAATCACACATAGGGTAGTCTATTTATAATAGAGAGATACAACTAAAAGAGTAACTGAAAGTAACAGAATAAACAAAGATATTGTTTGATATTGTGGTTAACAATATCTAACAATATCTTAACAATATCAAATAATATTTAAACAATATCTAACACTCCTCCTCAAGCTGGAGCATACAAATCGTATGTGCCAAGCTTGTTACAAATATAATCAATTCTAGGACCCCGTAAAGATTTAGTAAAAATATTTACTAACTGATCACTTGAGTTAACAAACTCAGTCTTGATGTCTCCAGACATAATCTTTTCTCGAATGAAATGACAGTCAATCTCAATGTGTTTGGTTCTCTCATGAAAGATAGGATTAGAACTAATATGAAGAGCAACTTGATTGTCACACACAAGTGACATTTGAGTGACATCTCCAAATTGTAACTCTCTAAGCAATTGCTTGAGCCAAATAAGTTCACATGCAGCTGAGGCCATAACTCTATATTCTGCTTCTGCACTAGATCTTGCCACAACACTATGTTTCTTACTTTCCCATGAGACCAAGTTACCACCAATGGAGACACAATATCCAGATGCAGATCTTCTATTCGAAGGAGATCCTGCCCAATCAACATCTGAGTAGCAAACAACTCTTGTATGATTATTAGAATCATATAACAATCCTTTTCAGGAGATCCTTTAATATACTTTAAGATACGAATGACTGCATTCCAATGATCTTCACATGAGGAATTAAGAAATTGGTTTACCACACTGACTGCAAAGGAAATGTCAGGACAAGTAACTGTAAGATAATTCAATTTTCTAACCAATCTTCTATACTGCTCAGGATCAGGTATAAGCTCCCCCTGATTTGGTAGAAGTTTAGTATTGGGATCCATGGGTGTATCAACAGACTTTGAACTCATCAACCCAGTTTCCTCCAAAATATCCATGACATACTTCCTCTGAGATATAACAATACCATCATTGGACTGTGTCACCTCAATACCCAAGAAATATCTAAGTTTGTCAAGATCTTTGGTTTGAAAATGGTGACAAAGATGTTGTTTCAACTAAGAGATGTCATGATTGACACTACCTGTAAGAAAGATGTCATCAACATATACTATCAAGTAAACATATCCAACACTTGAGTGTCGATAAAAGACAGAGTGATCTGCTTCACACCGAGTCATACCAAATTGTTGAACAATCTTGTTAAACTTTCCAAACCAGGCCTTAAGAGACTGTTTTAGGCCATATAGAGATTTGCGAAGACGACATACCATCCCAGAAGACTCCCCCTGAGCAACAAACCCAGGAGGTTGCTCCATATAGATTTCTTCTTGCAAATCACCATTGAGGAAAGCATTTTTAACATATAGTTGATATAACATTTTTAGTAAAAGATGTACCTGTGTGTGCGACAGACATAGTGGAACTAGAAGACTGTTGATCCTTATACCATTTGAGAAATTTGTTGAACATAGCAGGTGTGTCTGATGAAATAGAAGAAGAAGGATCCTTAGTAGATAAAGGTGGGGAAAGATCAGTCTGAGCAACTGCAGCAGATCGAGGAGGACGACCATATAATGCATAACACTTGTCAATCTTGTGGCCTAGCTTGCCACAATGTTCACACTTAGGACGCCCTTTTCCCTGTTTGCGAGGGCGAGTTCGGTCATCACGGTGAGATACCAATGCAGAAGAATCATTAACAGAAGCAGGTGTGTCAGGGTTGGGTTTTGCTGGTATACGCAAAAGAGTGGAGCAGGTCGATGTCAAGGTGGGGACAACCGGATAACCCAAAATCTGATCACAAATATGTGAATATTGATCAACAAGTCCGTGTAATGCCCCTAGCATGAAGAACTTTGATCGTTGTGCTATCTCGGTGGCAGGGTCGGGGGAAGGAGACAATAACTCATTGAACTCATAAAAAAGAGCATGAATTTTGCCCATATAATCAGTCATAGAATCTTGATGTTTAGAGGCAATAACATCTACAAATTTAGAACATACATCATAGAGACGTTGAGTATCATTGGTGTATAATAACTTGACATGTTCCTAGATTTTGGCACATGTTTCGTAGGAACGAAAAATTTATTTTAACAAATGATCAAAAGTACCCTTGAGAACCACACATAATTGAGCATCAATGGTGTCCCAACGGTTTTCTTCACCAGGAGTGAGAGTAGGTGCTTTCGGGGCAAGATGATCAAGATACTTCTGACTCTTAAGCCATAATCTGACGTCTGATGACCATGTGGCATAATTAGGGCCAGTTAATTTGTCAATGGATAAGTTCACATTAACATAGTTAGTGTAGATGGAAGGATCAGACGCAGTACTGACATAATCGGAAGTACTAAAAGGAGCAGAAGAAGTCATAAAGGACGGAGGCGGCGGAGGCGATAGTGACAGCGGCGTGAACCAGTACACCAGGTAAGTTTCCAGGAAAGAGAGGTGGGTCATTAATGGATACGCTTAAATACCAAGTCTTTCCTTATCAGAACCTTCCTAGACATGTACTTTCACACTACCAAATAATATCCAATAACAAAAATAACTTTTTTTCTGATGTGAAAGATCAGTTTAACCGACAGTGATAGCGGCGGTGGTGGCGGCTCCAACAGTGGTCAAAGGCGAAAAAAAATTTCAAAATAACCTTAAGCTCTAGATACCATATTGAATATAGAAGAAATAGAGTTTGAGATTAATCTCCTTTGTGTATAAATCACACATAGGGTAATCTATTTATAATAGAGAGATACAATTAAAAGAGTAACTGAAAGTAACAGAATAAACAAAAGATATTGTTTGATATTGTGGTTAACAATATCTAACAATATCTTAACAATATCAAATAATATCTAAACAATATCTAACAGTAGGAATTGGAAACTTGTCTTTGATGGTGATCTTGTTCAGTGCGCGGTAGTCTACACAAAAGCGCCACAATCTATCTTTTTTTTTTTACCAGTAGCACTGGAGACGAGAAGGAACTTTGGCTAGGACGAATCACCCCTGCTTACAGCATTTCAGACACTAATTTTCCATTTCTGTCTTTTGAAAGTGAGGGTAGCGATAGGGACGAATGTTCGCTGGTATTTCTTCTGGTTGTAAATGTATCGCATGATCAATGGCTCAAGCGGGAGGTAATGTTGATGGAATGACAAATACGTCTTCAAATTCTTGCAACAGGCTTTGGATTTTCGATGGCGATTCAAAGTAATCTTCATAAGTGGGTTCTGGAGTAACAAGTGGAAACAAGACCCAATGTCATCTAATGTTGCCAACCGGTTCACGTCGCATTGTTTCAAGGGCCCGAATGAGGGCTGAGTCCCTTTAAGTTGTATATGCTACTCCTTGGTTACGAAGGTCATGGTGAGTTGTTCATAGTCAATAGTTACGGGTCCTAATGTTCGCATCCATTGTACCCCCAAATCTACGTTAATGACTTCAATCTCCAAGATAAAAAGATTGATAGTGAACTTGTGACCTTGAATCTTGAGAGTGATGTTTTCACATTTGTGATTACACATTAGTTGCTGACCACTGCCCACAAATACCAAAAAAGGTGTGATTCTTAATCGCGGCCACCCCATTCGTTGAGCTATGCTTGGTTTCAAAAAATTGAATGTGCTACCTCCATCTATGAGAATCGATAGTATCTGAGATTGGCATGTAGCCATAATGCGCAGCGTGGATGGATTCCCTTGACCTGTCAAAGCATGCAACGATATTTCGGGAGTCTCGCTAATTGCATGGTCATCTGAAGCTTGAGTCAGTTCCTCCAAAGCCGAGGGATCACTTTCTTCTGATGTAATAAGGAGATAACATTGGGTTTTACATCGGTGCCCCATTGTATATTTTTCGTCACAGTAGTAACACAGACCTTTCTCGCGTCGCACCCTCATTTCTGCATGCAACATCTTTTTGTAGGATTGTTTGGTTGGTGGTACGATTGAGGCATGGGATGACACAGACTGTTGTGTGGGGGTGATATTATGGATTGTTTGTGATGGTTTCAATTGAGATACTGATGGTGCAGTGTGGGTTCTGGTTATTTGGGTGGACCATGATGATGGTCGTGAGTTGGGTGTGGTTGCCATTAGAGTGTCCACATGTGGGTATATGACCTGCGTTTGTGCATGTTTCTGTTCATGGAGCTTTGCAAGACTCACAGCGTGAAGATAGGACTGAGGTTGGGCTATCAGGAGTTCAGATTTAAGATGCTCATGCAACCCAACTATAAAAAACTAGTAATCCAAGATTCAGATAAACCTGTAACCTTGCGCGAGATAGACTCGAACATTGTTTGATATGCTTACACAGTCGTCGTTTGACGCACTTCTTTCATGGCTACCCGATGATCTTCATAAAGACTGACACCGAAACACAATTTGACTACTACTACAAATGCTTCCCCATGTACTAATGAGATCATTATGAATCATCCATTTATACCACGTGTAGGCGGGACCGCTCATGGTCATGAAGGACAATTTTACGCGTTGTTGTGGTGGTGTGTTGTATAGGGAAAATAGTTTTTGAAGTTTAAAGATCCAATCTTTTGCATCACTGTCATCGAAAGGGGGAATGTCCATGCGTCCGGTGATGACTGGACTCGCCAGAATGGATGAATGTGACTGTGGAGTGCCCAATGACTCCGTGTTGCTAACCTAATTGTTACGTTGATTGAATAACTCACGAATATGTTGCAGAGACTCATCAATCTGCAAGAGTCGTCGGTCATTTTGCTCTAGAAGCGTCTCGAGTTTGGTATCCAAATTACAAACTTGTTCGTCCAATCTTGCAGAACGTGTTCCCTCCGCCATAAATCGTTCAACGAAAGGAATCAATGAAAACACCAATTGATACATACGGGAAAAGAGAATGAAAAAAAGAAAACAAAAACGTTTGGAGGATTATCACTCCAGGAGAACACTAATGATATTAATTTTCCCTTGCTATACATTGCTATCTCACCATCTTTTATACTTATTCCACACAATTAACTACTAACCGTTTCTGACTTCTTTTAATACTAACCAATCTGACCCTATTAAAAAAACGTTAATACATTCATATCATATATCCTGCAAATATTTTCCAACCCAACTAACATTATTATTATTATTATTATTATTATTATTATTATTATTATTATTATTATTATTATTATTATTATTATTATTATTATTTTTCTTTTAAAATAACATTAGACATACAAGTCTCATAATCATCTCTAACTTTGTATAGGAAACATAATACCTATGTTTGTAAATTATATATTAAAAAAAACTAAGGAATTTTACTTTTCTGAAAAGTATAAATAATACTTTTATGTAAAAATATTTATTATACTATTATTAGATATTAATTTAATAAAAAATAAAAAAACTATATTTTTTAAAAGTTAACATGTATAAAAAAACTTATTAATTGACAAAATTTTGAATTAGTTTGATATATGCTATCGTTCAAATTACCTAACTAACAAATTTGAAACATTTATATTTCAAACAAAGATTTTATTAAATTTAAATAAGTTAAAATAAAATTTTAAAATGCTTTTAATCTTTTATAATAATTTTTTACTTTAAATAAATTTTTATATTATTGTTAAGATATAAGAGTATCATTATATATTATATTATTATAAAATATAATTTTATTAATACATAAATTAAATTATAACTTAATAATAATAATAATAATAATAATAATAATAATAATAATAATAATATATATAGATATATTTTTACTTACCCATTCTTATTCTCAAATGGTCATCCTCAGTTAGGGTTTGCATCCTCCTGAAGCTCCAATAGCAGAGAATGGGGCACAGAGAGAAGAGGAATGCGCGAGTAGCAGAGAATGGGGTACAAAGAGAAGCCGGACGCGCGAAGGAACTAAAGGAGCACATCGAAGACGATTTAAGCGGCACTTGCACGCCGTCACTTGTCTTCAGCAGTGACGACGACGAGGAAGCCAACCAAGATCTCAGCCTTAAGATTGTCGAGAAAGCCATGCGAATGCGAGCAGCCAAGCATGCGACCCTAAAAGACGGCGTTTCGTCCTCGCAAACACCCGAACCTGTGACCCAAAACAACAGCGTTTCGGATGCGCCCAGCGCAATAGGCGATTCTGAAGTGATGGAGAAGAAGAAAACAATTAAGTTGATGGTTGAGGCTGGGGATCGAAGTGTGAGTGTTATTTCCTGTTTGGCTCATCCATTTTTGGATAAGAAAACCTCTTTTTCTTACTCTATTTTATGTTATTTTATGTCGAGTTGAACTTCCTTTGGGTTAATATAGACGGACCCATAAATTCCCTTATGGTTACAACATTGTTTTATTGTAATAGTTTCTGATTAAATTGAAATATGAAACAACTGATTAAGTGGAACACATTTTTTATTTTATTTGAACAATTACAAGAAAAAGTATTTAATTAGATGTATTGTTAATCTATTTACTTGAAAAAAAGTTTTAAATTGCGGTTGCAGCTTTGACACTGATCTTGTAATGTGGGAAATTGTGGCAAATGCGTTCACAAAACTGTGGTCGCGGGTGGAGCCTCAGAAACCTTGATAATGTAGACAAACTTGTGGTTGCGGACCCATTTTTGAAACCTTGCCTAAAGTATATTGTTCTTATGAAATAGAATCAAATTTTTATTCCCCAAATGATAATCACGTTTATGCTACTCTTTGGTCGGAAAAATCACTTTTTATGTTCTGTTTTCTGTAGGTTCTTATAACTGAAGAACCAGAGATGAAAGAGACAGTCAAGGCTATTGAGAATCATGAGTATGCGGAAGGAAGTGCAGTTCCGACAGGCGACAATATGGTTCTACGAAAGTTGCTTGTGAGATGAAATATTTTATATGAAATGTCCTTTTGAAAATACTAGTGTGCATGAGCTATGGGTAATTGGATATATCATATCTCTGTTTTTGTTCCATCAGCGGGGTCCAAGGTATTTTGATCCACCTGATAGTAGTTGGGGAGCATGTTTCAATTGTGGCGAGGAAGGTCATGCAGCTGTGAACTGTTCAGTGGCGAAGCGGAAGAAGCCATGCTATGTTTGTGGTGGTGTGGGACACAATGCAAAACGATGCACTAAAGTATGTCTTATTGCCAATATTCCATCTTCTTACTGGTATAGGAACGTTATTGAGATTTTTGTTATGCTCCTGCAGGCACAAGATTGCTTTATCTGTAAGAAAGGTGGTCACCGTGCTAAAGACTGTCAGGAGAAGCACACAAATACTCCTAAAAGCATTGCAATTTGTTTAAAGTGTGGAAATTCTGGGCATGATATGTTTGGATGCAGGAATGATTATTCACTGGATGATCTCGAGGTTGTTCTGTTCTTTGTGCTTATCTTTTACTGGAAAATTTGGGAAATGTCTTTGCTGAATTTGCTTAAAACATAGTGATTTGCATTGTATGTGAATTGCTAAGTCACTGATTGTTTGCCTGTTAAAGTAGGAAATTCAATGTTA